>OX388311.1:30549402-31149402 GCA_947579605.1 Athripsodes cinereus | reverse complement strand
TTTTTTTTTTAAATATACCTATATCTGGGTTTTGTTATAAACCCAAATTCAACTTTATACACCTTCCACAGTAAGCTAAAAGCTTGTGTCGTGAAAGGGGAGTTTGTCGGCACCTGGGATCGAACTGCGGACCCCTTGTTCAAGAGGCAGAGACTCTACCTCCAGGCTACCGACGAACTCATTCAAATGTGCGAAATTGGTATCGTAATTTTTAACACATCGATTGTGCAATATTTAAATTTGTATTCAATACCAGTGATATGTTATACCTAGATTTGCAATATGAATCTCAAACATCTACCATCAATAAAATCTCGTTGCGGTCCTTGGTGCCGCAATTTTTAGTTTGAAAAAATTGCGACACACATATAAATTGTTTGTAGATAACAAGAGATAGACAATATGAGAATGGGGATTATTACAGACGACAAAGGCCGGTAGATAGATATGAATATATACATAAGAAAAGAGATGAATATATATTACTCAGGTATTGTACCTCGACGGGTGGGTACGCATTTTTAAAGAATATTTGTATGACATTGCGAATCTAGTTGTAACATATCACTGTTCAACACTAACTTAATGATTTATATTTGAAATCGTTAAACTTTGAAACAACATAATAATATGCGCAAAATCTCAAACTGATGTATTACATGGTTTTTATTCTTTTTTATTATCATACAAATATAATTTGTCAACTTCTGACGCACCAAATATCTAATAATAAAAAGCAGTGACTTATCTATCATTCAATAAATTATTTTATATAATAATTTATAATGTGTTTTTATACAGGCAAAAATACAAACTTGAGTCGGAATACAAAATAAAGCATGCGGAACGCAGTTGACATCTGCTTTGAAGTGGAAGACTACAATATTATAAGTACTTTTTACTAATTTAAAACGCTTTATGATTAATCATTCCACTCAATTCAACTCCGGAAACGAGCAAAAACATTAAAAATCGAAATCGAAACTTAGAAATCGAAAGACGTCTTTCTTGTGTTGTTTAATCAATAGTAGAACAAAATGCTTGTTTCAATTTATCCAATTCTGGAATTCTACTACTTGTATACCAATACTTTAAATAAATAATTCAAGAGTTTTTGTGTTTACGCTGTGGAAATCCATTTTTAATTTTAATAAATAAAATATAAAAATATATTATTGAGCACTGTTTAATCTCCACTATGTTAGGTTAAATACCGAACGTTTTCGCCTATACTTGTAGGCATCTTCAGGGAAACTGAAATCTAAAAGTTATGAGGGCTGTTGTTCATGTGGTGAGAAGGGTGCAGGTAGTGCTTTAAATAAATCCATATCTTAGTTTGGGTTTAACACGATCTGTGTGATTTGTCCATAATATAATGCTGTATAGTATAGACACAAACATAATTAATTAATAGACATATAATTAAAAAAAATTAACACTGTATGATATATTAATAAACACAATTTTGTTTCATCTGACAATTCAGAGAAACGACAATAAATGTTTCTTCTTTATTTTATGTGTTTTTTACACACCGTCTCCATTCGTCCATAAGCTGTCAAAATCTATCATAATAAAATCAATTAAAACAACAACAAAAAATCCAATCAAAAATTCAAAACAAAAATATTCTAACAACTAAGGGAAGTACCTAGGTACTTTCTTTAAAATAATCTAAAAAATAAGGTAAGTATATACCTAGGTACTTTCTTACATATTATTATAATATGTCATATTATTCCGCCACTGGTAGTGAGATTAATCTTATATTACACCATAATTAACAATAGATGTGTAATAAAAACTAACAACAATAATAATACTTACAGTGTTGTTATTATTGCATCATCGATTCTACTGATTATATTGCATCATAATATTAATAATAATATCAACAATGAGTTGAACTTTAACTTTGTTTTATCTTATAGTTTTGTGTTATTTCTATGTCTATTGTTGGTGTAATTCGGTTCAGATCAAATTAATTGTATGTCAGTGGATCGGATGTTCTCTTTTATGGTGAGCATTGTAAATTTTTTTAAATTGATTGAGATGTAATTCTCAGTACTTCCTCATTGTGTACTTTGTTTCTTAATTATTATAAATTTTACAATAATAATAATTGTTGAATTTGGTATGGGAATTGTCTAGCCATATATCTATGAAATTGTACTATGTAGCTATATGAGAAATTGTATAAATTTGGAAAAGAAAAAGAGGTATATATAAAGGATCTTGTCTCCCTCAACACATGTTAATCCTTAAGGATCTGATCTAGTCTACCGATTTTATTCAAGTCTCCGAGTACATATATGGAAAAAAATTTAAAGCGCCGTTTACTCATAACATAAACTCAAGGGCGCCGTATACCGCGTCCATCACCAGAAACTCCCAGCAAAAAGGTGGGTCTTCAGCCTTCTTCTAAAGCTCTCTCCATTCACCCACAGGGGGCTTCCTCCAGCAACACTGAACGCTTTATTTCTATCCTTTTTCATTCGTTCCGCATGTCCAAACTATCGCTGTCGTTTTGTTTAAGATGCCAACTTTTATTCCATATTTTTCTCGTATAATACTGTTACGCCCTCAATCTCTCAGTTTTTTGTTTTCATTCTTCTTAAGCCATGTCCCTGTCTCACTTGCATACATTAATCTATATATCGAGATAACCGAGTGCACCAGGTTCTTGACTTTATTTCTTCTTCTTCTTCAGCCCATGTCCATCCACTAATGAATACATTTCTTCATAAGCACGCCACTTCATCATCTAGCAACGCCTTCAACCAGGTTCTCCCTATCTTCGTTACATCGTCGCTTTATCTTGACGGCTTTTTTCTCTACGTTCGTTCCTCTTCCCCCCTTTAATAATAATTTATATTTTATAACAAAATAATCTCGCATGTATTTAAAAATGATAAATATAATGCAATTCATGATATCATTATCATCACAATATACACGACGTGTGAACAACATCATAAATAATTGAGAGCAAAATAACTTATAATATAATTATTTAGTTATTAACACAGTAAACATGTATTTGTTGTACCTAGTTGTTGTATCTGCAGTAGTGTACTATTTGTATTAGTTCATTAACATATTATAAACATTGAAAGTAAAAGTTATTATTATCACACTATTCATACAGATTGTAAATACAAGTTTATCATAATGTGTAGGTACTCATCAATATAATAAATCTATAATACAAACCTTCAATTCAAATACCTAAAATTTGATTATTTAAACGACACAATATTACATAGGTATATAGAGTTACAATCCATTGGATTGGTCTGCAACGAGTTTGGATTTTCTTCTCCATTCCTCCCTATTTTCTGCTAGTCTCTTTAATTCTACGTATGTGCCACAGTTCATATCGTTCTTCAGTTGGTTCCTATGCATTAGTGATGTGAGAAGAGAAAATTCTCCAAAGAAATTTCTCGAGAACGAGAAATTTCTCTCTATATTTTTTCTTAGTGGTATATTGGCCTTCACCCAGTACACTTCGCAGCCAACATGATTGATCAAAAAAATTGTGGGGCTGATTAAGGCCCAAATCAGAGGTTACTAACACTTTTTTCCATGTACGTACCTGAAATCTTTTTTTTAACTTAAATATGGACATGTGGGGTGTCAAACATCAAGATTTTTTATAAAAAATATTTGTTTCCATAATTAATTGTAGTCATATTGGTGATGAATTGTCTAAACATTTGTACATTGTTATTGATTGATTGAATAAAGTATTTATTATTATTATACTGTTAAATAAAAAATAAAAAAAATTCTCCGAAAATTCTCTACTTCGAGAAATTTTCCGAGAAATTTCTCGGTAAATTTCTCCAAAAATAATTTCTTGAGAATTCCACAACACTAATATGCATAGGTGTCTCTTGGTCGGCATCTACCATTTCTGCCTTCGGTCTTGTCCTCTGCGATTGTGATGAGCAGACCTGGATGGGTGATATTGTAACCAATCCAGTTAGCTCGTTGTTGGCTGATTATTTGTGTAAAATGCTTTAGTAAAAATGCTAATAAACAATAAACCCAATTAATAAGTAGCACTAGATCCAAAAGCCGATGATTGCGCTGGATTATTTTTAAATTTACTAAAGCTTGTGGGGAAATGGATCCAGGCACAGATTATTTATATAATTCCTCTATAAACTTACTGGTACAACCTCCGTTGATGAATGAGAATGATATATCGATGGTGTAGCGCACAGATGTGGTAAGTGCAGTTTTTACCGAAAATGAGTTATTATACGCATGCGAATCTATATCATCTGAAGTATGTTCCATAGGAATATTATTGCGTAACTCTGTGTCATTCACGAGATATTTAACAAAAACTATGTGTGGTTAGTACTAGATTGTATGGCATCTCAAACTTTCAACATTGATTATCTCAAAACTATGTACTGTGCTTACCACTTCTGTGCGCTATGCCATCGATATGTAGGTTTGTGAAATCATTATATCTAAATTAAGATAAAATAGATAGATTATATAAAAAAACAAGATAAACTTTCGTTCGTTTCGTGTTTTAAGTTATTTACGACTGGGTGTTTGCGATTTGGTCAAAGTACATGCAGTATTTTAATATGAACATGTTCTGTACAACTGACTGAATGTAACGCATTTTATGGCGTCACTTCGTCAATAATCAATCAATGTACAGTCATAGCGGATATGGTGCGTTCATTATGTACTGTCTTACAAAGAAAGGTGTAATTTATAAAGAAAATGTGTAAAATGATTTAAAAATAAAATTACATACAAGTTTCTCTCCCTTTTCGTCATAAGAAGAAATTTGGGCCCAACATGTACGGCGAGTAAATTTATAAATATTTGATTTGTTTAGTTTCGTATTCAATTTTGTTTTTTCCAAATATATTTAGCTCTAAAATGGCAAAAATTAGGCCTAGTAGGGTGGCTTGCTTAAATAAAAAAGTATATTTAAAAAAAAATGCATTAATTATGATATTCATATTTGCGAATATCTAAAATTTAATTTGTATCACCGCCCGTAGCCATGATGGTAGCGAAATGAGCGTAAAATGCCGATGGTAAAATTTGTTTATTGTTGTAATTCACAAAACAATATTCTGATTAATGTCCAAGAAAACGATTTTTGTTTTCCTGGGGTTCTAGAACATTACTTGTTTGTGATAGTTGTACAATAGATAAATTAAGAATTATTTCATGATTTTTTAAACAGCAATAATTCAACAGATTTCGGGTAATTTTCCTTCAAAGAAGAGATGAAGAATGTATTCGAAAACTTTTTTCTTCCATACCTTGCATTCTCACCATCTGGGCTCAGCTCTCCTGGTCCTTATCCTCCAAACGTTCCTGTACGCTAATGCTGGATCAAGTTCTGCTGCTCACAAGTCTCTTTATATGGTAGATAACCGGTCGTCAAGGGTTTGCCAGGTCTTCTTATTAGTTCATCCATATCCAGAGTTCTCCTTAAAATACTATTAAGATGTCTCATGATTTGCATATTTTTTATTTTTCAATTATTTATACATTTTTTACTGATTACATACAATTTCATAGAAGGTAAACATTCAAGTAAGATACAATCAATATACACATATATTATTTTTGTCATCAGCGTTGTTGTTGTCATCAGCGGTCCCCGTGGATTGATCTCGGTCTCTCACTGTTTGGCAGCATGGGATCACTTACATTTGGGCGGGGGGTGGATGGGTGTGCTTGCTTGAATGCATGGCTCTCTCGATCATAGCATCCTTGGGACATTGGATATTGGCTGTGTATTTGATTGGGCTTTGTAACTCATACTGGATGGGTGATTTTGTTTATTTATTTTGTTTTGATTTCTGGTATTTTGGGATTTTATATTTTTAGATTTACTTTGACTTTTTTTCAGAAAATTTTAACTTTACTTTTTATCTCAAGATTAATGTGACTGAAAGACTGATTTCTAGTATTTTAGGATTTTTTGCTTTTATATCTATGTTTTTGTATTGTTTTAAGTATTGTATTATCGTTGTTTTTAAATTTACTTTGACTTTTTTAGAGAATTTTAACTTTTGCTTTTTTTTCCTCAAGACTAAGACATTTCTGGTAAGAGTGGAATCTTCGCTGGTCTACATGTTAAATGTATTAATTGTCAACATATTGTGTAACGACTGTTTGATTCTAAATATTGTAAAAATAAAATAAATAAATAAAAATGTATTATTGTAGGCAATTTGTTGTCAGTTTGTTATCATTGGGTTCACCCTGAAACTGCCAATTTTTCACCCAATCCAATCTGTCACGCCGTCGGCCCATTTTAACATCTTCATTTCGGCAGTGTGTAAGTTAAGTCCCTTCTTTTTATTATTGTGAGACTTTTTTGTCACAAAAAAAAACTTCAGACACGGAACGGAATTTCAACTTCCAAGCAACATTTACTCTGTTAACTATTGTACATCCTCATCCACACTGCCCCTTAACGACATTACTATAATATAACCTTACGACAATATTATTTTTTTGTAAAGTTATAAACTGCTTTACCAACACTTTATGACTACGCACTAAATATATGCGTCTATAAATAATTTGATAAGGGCCTTTGATTAAATAAATTCGATCGGATCAACAAATACCAACATATTGTAATATCTCGTATACATACTTGCACATATAATTTAATAAAATACATACATAGTACCTTACTTCGCATGTAGGTAATGTTGGAAGAAAATACGACGACTGAACAGTGTTTATTACTTCCACGTATCTGGTTGACTGAAAGATTGTAACTTTATTTACAACCTTTGATAAATACATACATATATTGTTATTATAAACACGCTTAAGTATGTAGTGTACTGTCGGGGAATAAAAATTTACAATTAAAGTCTCGAGTACCAAAGAGATTTGCTAGTTAATTAAGTATACGTCCCTGGTAAAAATATAGATCTCCCACTCTTTTCAATAAGCTTTCTAGTGTCCTGTAAAAGGCAGTTATTCGTAAATCATCACGGGTTAATATAATTTTATCGTCGATTATTTTGTTAGACTTAGTATCTATTAATTTTTTTTTTTATTTTTTCTCTATTAACACAACAGCACATAATATGTAATAAAAATCACAATAACAAAAAAAAATATAAGGCCAATTACAGTGTTTATACATATATAAAGAGAGAGAGAGAGAGATGAAGGAACTGTTAAAACAAAAATTAAACGAAATTCACGCGTTCATGGTCTGCGCCACCGGCCCCTGAGAATTAATACGAATAAAAATATAGTTTTCAATTTGACAATCACTTTGTTAAGGTGACTCTGGTTTCTACATTGGATGTCATTGTCAAATTAGTTTGATGGTTATAAATATGGGTGGCATACCTCATTGCTGAATGTAAAATGTCTTTATTTTTTCGAACACCCACTTTTTACAGGACACTCGAAAATTTAAGGAAGAGAGTGCGAGACCAATTCTTTGCCGGATGCTCCATGGAATATTATATAGGATCACATTTAATTATCACCCATAAAACATTGAATATCTTCGTGTCAGCAGTAATGAGGTAGGTCTTGCTATCCATTTTGAATGTCTTTATATATATTCTTTATTGACACGGAAAAGACGAAAAATATGTTTATTACATGCAGTCTGTTTACTGGGTATACCCACTTATGAGATTTGCCGTGATTGTATGGAGCGAGAGTGATGGAGCGTTTTTCGCTTTGATAGTACATGGTTGTTCTTTCTTTGAGAAAGAAAGTTTTATCCAGTTGAAATATGTTGTTGTTTACACTTTATCTTAAGATATGAAATGAAAATAATGTTGTTTTTAATGTTAACAAACATGTAGAGCGGTTTTAGGGATTCTGAAGCATTTCAAACTGTAGGAAAAACATTATACGAGATAAATAAACTTTGTCTTGGTGCATAATATGTAAAATACTCGTACGATATAATTCTCAAACGCGATATTAAATAATGGATTTGCCTGAGAATCCTCATCGATTAGAACAATATTTATTCTTCACAAACACTGACGTGAAGTTATTTTGAGCATTTTACACTCGAAATAACTTCGTTGCAGTGAAATTTCTTTGTTTCTTTACGTAGTGATTTGTGGTAATCATATTTTTTTGTGAAATTGTAAGTTATTTTGACTGATTGACAATGTCCTCATAAGACGAAAGACGTCTCTCTCATAAATTAAATCAATAGTAGAATAAAACGCTTGTTTATTTATTTCGTTATTTATTACGATCCGACAAATTTCTAAGTTCTACAATTTAAACCTTGGGATGTGAGAAAAATAATAGGTTGGCTCATGAAAAGATGGGCTGCGGATAAATTATAATCTCTGTCGCGAGTAAAAGATGGGAAAGACTGGCTCAAGAAAGAGAAGCTTGCCTGGAAGTATATGGAAAAGGCCTACATTCAGTAGTGGAGAGATGGCTGAAGAAGATCGTATAGGTATAAACGAAATTAAAAATAAATTATTAATGGTATTACATAATATTGTGGAGACATTTATTACAACATACCTATTTTATATATAATGTTGTAAAACTTCCGATGTATCGGATTCGGATGTGTGTTAATAGAAAATGATATCAACTTGTTTAAGATAAGTTAGTACGGGTACTATGTATAGCATCAACATACCCACTAATAAGTACATATTATTATGTATCTACTTTGTCTCTTTATCAATATATTATAAATTATATTAATAAATTATGTTGTTTTATAATACCTACCTGTTATCTATTACTAAATTTGTGATCAAGGTTCAATCATTTGTGTGAACTTAGACAGAGCTTTTCAAAATATAGATAAAAATAGTAAAAAGTATTTTTTATAATATAGAGTGTTTTTACAATGTATCTGTAATGTATCTGTTACTTGACTTCAATTAATTTCGGCAAACTTAGACCATTCGCGAGCGTATCAATACTAATAGAAGTGTTTGATTTAATTTAAATATTATTTTTTATAATGCATTTCTACAAAGTTACACTTGAAAATATAGAATATTTACTACTAGAAGGTTCGCCGAAATCAATCGCGATTAAAAGAATGTCAAGTAATAAGCTGTATATTCTATCAATATTCTACATTAATGTTTCGCACCTGTTACATAGTTAATTCTTCCAAAATAAGTGAAAAAATATAGTCAATCTGTCTTTCTACTTATTTTTAGATCTTCCATTTTTTTAATTTTAATAGGTATATTCATATCCAGGCTCTGTATGGTGGGATAGTTTGGTGGAATAAATATATGTATTTTTGAAAATAAAATACTCCTCTCTTTTTGTTTTATTTCATTTAATTTCAGAAGTATGTGAAAGATAATGTCTCCATCAGCATAGTCGAAACTTCAATACGAAGGAGAGATACAACCATACGCGGTAAATCCGAAATAACATATATATCTTTCAAACGAAAACTGTGAAAATCTACAATAGCTTTGAATAGAAGATGCTGCTCGTCTTGTAAGAAACGCATCATGGACTACATTTTACAAGACACTCAAAAACTTGGGAGGCCTATTTTTTATCGGGTACTTCACGGGATGAGTGCTTATTAATATTTTGAGAAATATATTATTAAAGCAAAAAAATTTTTTATACGTAAACTCATTTGAAGGTTAGAGTGCAGCAATTTGAATCCAACAACAATATTAGCAATGACACTCATGATTGGAGGTGATGACTCGTATACGAACTCTGTGCCTCCCGCCTTCACACATGATCATTATGTAGCTAATAGTAATTGTTATCATAATATTATTGTCACGACCTGAAATACCTTGGTAGCTTTTTTCATACAAACAATTTACAAAGACTTTCACATAGGAAATAATAGAAAATCGCAGGAACAGTGATTTTGTACAAAAAAAATATAAATCACCACCAATGCGCTAGCCTGACTGTGAGAGTGATGAGATTTATGACATGCAAAGAGTATGCTGACCACCACATTTGTGGGAAGCGCTGGGATGGTGTTATAGATATAGTTAGGCATCAAATACATAGATGTAAATTTTTAAGAGTAAGTTGATAAATTTCAAAGTTTATTCAAATGCGATTAGAATTTTAGCTTTTTATGATTAATGAGGGTGCTTTTTTACTATTATTATTAATAATAATATTTTTTTTTTATTTTTTTTTTTTTTAAAAGAGATATATCTGGGTTTTGTTATAAACCCAAATACAACCTTATACACCTTTTACAGTAAGCTACTAAAAGCTTGTGTCATGAAAGGGGAGTTTGCCGGCACCTGGTATAGAACCACGGACCCCTAATAATATGAATGAATTTTAAATGGCGCCGTTTAAGAATCCGAGACCATCTCAAGGACGTCATGACTCATCCTGAATAGTTATGTTTTCAATTTGCTCCCGAATGTGGTAGTAGGTTGGCTTTATCTTAGATCCACTGGTGATCTATTCCAAACAGTTAGCCCCGCGACGCTCAAGCTCCTCTCTGAGCATTTGGAAATGTTTGTGGAGATTGAATGAAGTGGCCGCCTCAGAGTTTAATCGACGGGACAGAGTTCAGCGAGACAAAGACGTGCCGTCCCGCTTAAAGCCTTGTGAACCGTGAGGCACAGTTTGAACTCCACTCTCTCTGTTACACAAACAACAAAGAACAATCTCAATACGAACAGCGATTAAAACTGTTAAAATCACAATCGATATTAAAACGCTGTTCTACATATGACCATTACATATCTTGTATGTTATTGTAATATATACTATATAACTTCCTCTGAGTAATATCCGGAGGCTATCTTCGTACATATAATATTTAAATTATCACATTTATCGCAACCTTGATGAAGAGCAATATAATAATTATAATTATAGTAGTGTGGGATAATGATGATTCTCTAAATAACAGTAATGTCTACCCAAAATGCTCATGATGCCTTCATAAAGATATAGTATTGTACATGGAATTAGGGCTCTCAAATTCAGAATCTCTGAAATATGTTATTCCAAAGTTTGGAACTGTGTACCTATGCATAGTTGTCTTCCCCATAGTTTACAAATGGATGCCGTTACGCAATCTTCTTTGGGACAAAATAAATGTATTTTTTAGTGATGATGATGATTTTGTTTTGACGCCGTTTAACAGTCCCTAGACCGTTTCAAAGGTGCTGATGAAGAGTGCAGTTTTCAATTTGCTTCTGATGCTGGTGACAGTCTGATTGTCTCTCAATGGCACCGGTAGGCGATTCCACGTAACCAGCCCAATAACACCAAAAGCGCTCTCATAGATGTTAGACTTACAGGCTCTATTGGGCTCAGTAAGTCTATTCACAGCCAGTTCCGAAGAGCGCAGAGGTCTTCTAATGGTCAAGTCAAGTGATACTCATGAAAAGCACCATAGTCTTCAGAAACGATTCAATTTTCTTATGTTAATTATACTATAGTGGTTTATGTGGTTAGATGGAAGAAATCACTTTATAGTGATAATCTCGCCACTGCACATCGTCCTAGTTTTTAAAAAATTTATACTATTTTGTTAACACTGTAATGTAATGATGATGTGCAAGAAGAATAAATAAATAAATAAATAGTAGAATATATGTTTTAATTAGGTATTTGTTTATTTATACAACTAATAAGAATCAATATACACTTATTGTATTCAAAGGTTTAACATCCTTGAACTTTAACTGTTCCGTGAAGTTCCCGGCGAAGAAAACCTATCCATCTATTTTTTTCAAATTTTCCATAGTACTATAAAAGGCAGATAATCGTTAAATATTACGAAAAAGACAATGATGAAGTTTGTCACTTATGCTGAATATCTTTTTTCATTGGCATGGAAACGATTTTAAATGTTTTTTTTTTAAATAAAAAAGCTACCAAATAAAGTAATAGAGACTAATTATTCTGAGTACTAATCTTATATTTTTTAGAAATTATCCGTTCTCTAGGGTACGGGAAACTATGTAGGCTGGAAGAACTATGTCTTCAATTTGCTCCTAAAGTTGTTATTTATTGGTTTTTACGAATGTCTTCGGGGAGCCGGTCCCAGATGACGGGTCCTGCAACACCAAAAGTCCTGTATTGGTGGATGTTTTTGGTGTGTAAAGGGGTATAATAATATATTGTAAAATTACAAACGTTATTGAAACATTCTTTGGTTATGATCAATTTTTGTTTCAGGAATGCTTTTGTTTTTCCTTTGGAGATTCTGTGGGTTATTATTTATTATGCGAAATGCTGTATGAAAGTTAATAAATTCTGATGGGTTATTATTTTATTTTTATGTCTTTTTTAATAATTTTGTACACACTACACACTATTGTTTTTCTATTTATTTTATTTGCATGCACGCATGTTTAATCCTACTTTTTAACATCTCTTATCTGTTCCTTTTTCCTAATTGATGGAGATACATGTGTTTTTTGTATTTACTGCATTAGTCTCAATTATTCTATTGCGGATATTTTACTCAGGTAATCAATGAATGCATAAGTACCCTTTTCATAGGGTTTTTTATAATGTTACAATTATTTATTTACACTCCATCTTAGTTCCACATATTTTTATTTTTTTTTTATTTTTTTGTGAATTATTTACCTACGTGAGGTGCAACTTGTACACATATTTGCCTACTTATCAGTAAATTGAGTCTATATTTTATTTTATTTTATCTATATATTGAGTAGCTTATTTATATATTTATTTATTTTTATTTTATATATATTTATATTATATGTATTCATCTCCCGACGATTCATATTTATCCATTCCTGATAGCCCCCCTTCCCCTTATAATTTCAGTCATAGTGATGATTCTTTCTACTCAGCTCTTTCTTCTTGCGAGTCTGATACATCTGATTCTTCTGGGAACTGTCAACCTTTACATGATAGTCTTATCTCTGTATTTCCTTTAAAATCTAAAGATCTTCATATTTGTCACATAAATTCTCAAAGTCTACCAGCTCACCATGATGACCTACTAGCTAATTTCTCAGATGTTAATTTTCATGCCCTGATGGTGAGTGAGTCCTGGTTAAAGCCATCTTTACCCTCTTCCCAATTTTCTCTCCCAGGATATCAACTAATTCGTAATGACAGAACGGGTAAGGGAGCCGGTGGTGTATGTATATACCTGCGTGATGACATTTCCTACTCTGTTATTGAACAATCTCCATCTAATTACGCAGCTGAACCCGAGTACATCTTCATAAAAATTCACATTCACGAAACATCCATACTACTCGGGGTAATATACTGCCCACCCTGTATTAATTATTTTAACAAACTGGAAACTGTCCTTGTAAGTCTATTACCCCTTTTCAATGATGTCATTATCATGGGTGATCTAAATACCTCTTTACTCCTGGATGACTACCGTACCTCCCATCTCAAAAATTTGACTTACTCACTGAACATAAATATCCTCCCACTTTCACCTACACATCACACTAAAGACTCATCATCATTAATTGATCTCATTCTGACATCTGAGACCCAAAAAATTTCACTCCATGGACAGTTCCCGGCACCTGCTTTCTCTAATCACGATCTCATATTTGTCAGGTATCGGGTCAAATGTCCAAGGCCAAAGCCAAAAATGGTGCTGTTGAGAAGTTATCGTGGCCTCGACATCGACAGTTTACTATCTGACTTTAACAATATAAATTGGAACAGGTTATATTGTTCAAATTCTGTTGATGAAAAGGTTGAGATACTTAACAATTCTCTTCAATGGTTAAATGACAAACATGCACCTCTGAAATCAGTGCGTATCAAGCGTCCTCCAGCTCCATGGCTTTCGACCGAGATCAGGTGCCTGATGGGGAGACGTGACAGGGCTAAGGTAAAATTTACCAAATCTGGTACTCCCTCGAATTGGGATTCTTATCGTATCCTCCGTAACCGCTGCAACCAATTGTGTAGAAATGCCAAGCGTGCTCACTTCAAGCAAATTTTCGTTAATCGGACTCCATCCGATATATGGCGAGGCCTGGGTGCTATGGGAGTGAATCGCAATGATTCGGTAGAAAATAAAATCAGCATTGACTCCAATATTTTAAATAGCCATTTTGCTACCCCACCTTGCAATTTCAGCCAATCTATAAAAAACTCCACTCTCTCATATATTCAAAACCTGCCTGATTTTGGTAAACCCATATTTCATTTCTCTCATGTATCTAATGATACCATCCGTAAGCTTGTCAATTCAATCCAATCCAAGTCGATTGGAGCTGATGGCGTGAGCGTAATATTCGTTAAATTTCTCATTGATCCTATATTGCCAATACTAACTCACATTGTAAATTTCTCTCTAGATTCCGGTACTTTTCCTTCCATTTGGAAGAAAGCTCACGTCATACCTCTCCCCAAAAAATCTAATCCTATAACGGAAGGAGACTACCGTCCTATCTCAATTCTTCCCATTTTTTCAAAAGTCATGGAGAAGGTTGTTCATGAACAACTTGTCCACCATCTCACTTCTCATAACATACTCTCTCCCTTTCAATCTGGTTTCCGTAGTGGGCACAGCACCACTACTGCCCTTGTCAAAGTGACTGACGATATACGAGGTGCTATGGAAGAAAGAAAACTCACCCTTCTCTTACTACTTGATTTCAGCAGCGCCTTTAACTCTGTCGACTTTGACATACTTCTCGCAAAATTAAAATATTACAATCTCTCCGACAGCACAATTCGCTGGTTTGATTCTTACTTAAGAGATAGGACTCAATCAATTAAAATGAATGATAATCAAACATCAGATTGGTTACCACTGACGGCAGGAGTTCCTCAAGGCGGAATCCTATCACCTCTCTTATTTTCGCTCTATATCAACTCAATTGTCGAACATATAGATATTGACCATCATCTGTACGCAGATGACTTACAAATCTATTCACATTTCGAGTTGGATCAAGCTCAGCTTGCATTTAGTCACGTAAATGGTGAATTGGACCGCATTTCTCACTGGGCACAGCAGAATGGTCTATTACTCAACCCTTCTAAATCTCAAGCTATTCTTATTGGTAGTTCCCGCCTCTTATCTAAAATTCGATCGGAGTTATTACCCAAACTATACCTTAATAATTCTGAAATTCCTCTTTCCAAAAAGGTCAAGAACCTAGGTTTATTTCTCAACCAAAATTTATCCTGGCAGCCCCAGATTGGAGAGGTTAGTCGTAAGTTTTTCTTTAGTCTCCATTCTCTTAAACGTCACCAAAACTTTTTTCCTTTAGAGACTAAAATTCTTCTGTCCCAAACTCTACTTCTCCCTCTACTGGAATATGCGGATGTAGCCTACCTGGACATTACTAACGAACAACAAATGAAACTTGAGCGCTTACAAAACATATGCATTCGTTTTATTTACGGGCTTCGTAAATTTGATCACATCTCCCACTATCGCAACGAGCTCAAATGGTTAAAAATGTCACAGCGTCGAAATCTGCATATTCTTTGTCTTCTCTTTAATGTTCTCCACAATCCAACTACTCCGAACTACCTAAAATCTCGTTTTGCACCTTTAGCATCTCATGGTTTGCCTCTTCGTTCTGGTGCACTTGGTACGTTGACCATTCCCACTCACAGATCATCCTTCTTTACATCTTCATTCACTATACATGCAGCTCGGTTATGGAATGATTTACCCTTATTGATCAGACTTGCTCCTACTATTTCTATATTCAAAAGCAGACTGAAACATCACTATCTCTCTCTCAATAACTCAACTTAACCATATCCCTTCCCCTCCCTCCCCTCACCCTTATATATATCTATGTGTGTATGTATGTATGTGTGTGTATGTATGTGTATGTATGTGTATATGTGTGTGTGTATGTATGTATGTGTATATGTGTGTATGTATGTATGTGTGTGTATATATATGTATGTATATTTATGATTGTGTCTATACTATTTATATTATTTTATTATGCTTTTTGTTTTTAGTACTTATACCTACTTATGTTGTATGTACCTATATATATTTTATTTATTTTTTATTATATCTTTTCTTTTATGTACTTTACTATGTACATCAATATTAATGTATCTCGTATCTCTCTCACATTTGGTTGGTTGGTAGAAATTGCCTAAAGGCAATAAACCCGCCATTTGTGTTACTTTGTATATTCCACAATAAAGATTATTTTATTTATTTTATTTTATTATTGAATAAATTCAGGATAGGTAGAATCGCTAACCATTTTGGCATATTGCTGAGGGTCACTTCCAATTTGGTATATCTTCATACATAGTTTTATCTTTGTCTTACCATTTGGAAGCCCTATTCCAAAAAGTACCTATGTCATTATATATTATATCTTATGACGGTGATATGTGTATACACTAGCATTATGACTTTGGCCTTTATTATAAAATTATTGGTATGTGTATAAACTGTTCTGGTTAATTTGCAAAAAATTGTTCTTAAATAATATCAATAAAGATTGCGATAATTATTTTCATAACAAAATAGAAACACAAAATGAAAATTTTAAACGAAGTTTTCGCATTTAGCTGGATTTTCACACCTGCGAGAGTGAAGATATTAATATTAATCTTCAAATATCTTCACTCTCGCAGGTGTGAAAATCCAGCTAAATGCGAAAACTTCGTTTAACATTTAAAAACCACTGGTCAAAGCAAGGCTGTAAATAGGAGAACACAATTGTTCTCTGGCGCCATTTAGTGTTTCGGGTTGACAATCAACGATAGATTGTCAACAACCTCGAACACAATCACAAATATGGTTGCTGTTAGTTGACACTTAATTCAACAGATTTCGAACATGACAGTTTGAAACAGAAATTGGTGGGATTGGTGAACGTACCATGGGTAAAGTGCACTTAAACCAGCCTAAGCCGATTCGTAAGCATCGGGACACCATTCCTGTTTCATACAAAAGGGAGTTTGCACAGTCTGTTGGTTGTGCGGATGAGGTGTCTGTTGGGTAATATTCTCAAAATGTAAATTGCCTTCACTTATTTTTAAAATCCCACGTTTATAATTATTAAAATAACAACAACGTAAACGAATTGTTCTAAAAATTCGCCAGTTTGTGAAAAAGCACCACAAGGGCCTATGTAAGGATTAGAATACTTCCTGGAAAATAGGGCTTTCAAGCTTGCTTTTAATATCTCTGCATTTTCCAGAGTCAAGCCATTTTTTTCACAACAATGGTCCATCAGCTACGCAAAGGCATGGTCTACATAATGAATGTCCAGTTTCGCAACTCAACAAGTCGAAATTGTCGAAAATATTGATTTAGTTGTTAATAGATATAATCAATTCCACTCGTATCATATCCACAAATAAAACAACTATAAATAACTAACGGTCCCTACTTTAATAGATCATTATAAACTATGTTCTCTACCCATGATTAACAGTTTATTAGTAACTATTATTAAACTAATATAAAGTCACCTATGGTACTAAATTTATTGTTGTTCATTTTATAATTATATTATATTTACCGTTTATTTATTAATATTTAATATTCGTAATGTAATCGTTTAAATATTGTGGATTTATAATTATGTTTAAAAATTATTTTATTCTTAATAAGTATATTATTATTCTCTGATTACTGTTTGATCTTGTGACGCTATGAATTATTTTACCCATTTTTATGTTATAATTGTTTGTGTATATATTTTTCAAATTTATGTGAACTTGTAAAAATAGGCTTATTGCCGGGTATTTATCTACAATAAAATAAAAATTAATTTATAACATAAATTTTGCTTGTATTACTAGTATAAACTTATAAACATTTTATTTTAGTATGACTATTTATAAGTGTGTCTAAGATGACTGTATTCCATGGAGCACTCGACAAAGAATTGGTTTCCCCCTCTTTCCCGTAAGTTTTCGAGTGTCCTGTAAAAGGCAGTGTTCAAAAAAAATAAAGACTTTTAACAACTTAAATTCAGCAATATCCCGAATGACTTAATTTTTTTGTTGGCGCGGAGAGGGCGGCTTGCGTGTATGTATCTTTTATTTTTCATTTCTAGATGTGTGTAGTTTCCAAATTTGTTAATGAAATATTCTAAAAGTTCGTGGACTAATGTAACAAAATAATTATTAACATTACATACATAGACAATTTACACAGATCGAGCTAGTCCCAAACTAAGATGAATCTTGTATTATGGGTACTAACGCGACGATATTTTTATTTAAACATATTTTCACAAGTATATTTTTTTATTTACACAAGTAGGTATATATAAAAACACTATTTATAGATTAGCCACACTAGCCTCATGGCTGTGTTGTGGCCACATAACAAACATACAATAAACAAATACAATAAGAAAATCTCTAAAAAAAACTATCAATAATCTGACAAATTTAAGGGCCCCGTTTAGCAAAAACGGTAAAATATTCTATTTTCAACAAATTTGATAGAAAAACTGCCAAAACTTGTTGACCCTTGCGAACATATTGATTCGATAAAATAAAAAATCAAATATTTATTACCAATATTAGTTTTTTACTAAAAAATAAATAAATCGCAGACTGACGAGTTTTATTTAGGTAGGTACTCTTTGTTATATCAAAATACAAATTATTTGTAAAATATATATATTTTTTATTCATCCTATCAAGCATATAAATACTATAGTTTTTAGCAAACTTTATTTAGTGTATAAAAAAATGAGTTCATATGGTGATTTTTGGTTTCAAAATATGAGAAATTTTATCAAACAAAATATTTTTAAGTCGGTCAATATCCATGAAAAAAAAACAAAAAAATAGATTTTTAATCTAAATATTCTCAATATTAAAATAAATATATGAAAATTTGTAGGATTCTCGTGCATTTATGTACCAAAATCACCCCCGAATTCGATTTTTAGAAATATGCTTTTTTATAAACGAATACTATGAAGCTAAAATCGAGTTTTTTTTTTAAAGTTAAAATTTGATATTGGTAATTATTATTTGTTTTCATATTTTATCAAATCAAAATGTTCGTAGGGTCAACAAGTTTTGAGAGTTTGTGTACCAAACTTGTTGAAAATTGAATGTTTTATCGTTTTTGCTAAAGGGGCCCCTTAAGATGCAAAATATACCACAAGGCGAAAGCATGCATTAAAATTAAAACTATGAAAAATATAATACAAAAATATGATATACACATATACAATGCACTAAACACATATACATTGGTACTATATTTGTAAAAAGTCTCTTGATATGCCAAAAAAATTAAATATATATACACATATATTTATAAACGAACGATTTGAAATACTTATCATGATTATTATATTTTTTTACTTTGGTGTATAAAAAATGCGATCTTTTATGTATTGTAATGTAACCTCAATGTACCTATATATATATGATGATAATAATGATAATTATATGCAAATTTAGATGTTATAACTTCTCTTAGGATCGCGATGGGGTCAACATGGGTTATGCGTCATTAACTAATTAGATAACACGGACTGGGCAAACACTTTTTAAAATTAAATTTATCTCACATAAATTTAATATATTTAATATTGATAGGTGATTTCCTGACACAATTTTATTTACTCTACGGAGAGGAAGAATATGTTCGCTCATTAATACATACCATCACGGTATTTCCCACACGTGGGGTAGCCGGAAGATCAACTGCCATATCTCATCACTGAATTTAAAAAAAAGTAAATCCAAGTAAATTTCCTCCGTGTATTGAATTGTATAACTGATATTTTTTTTTACGATACTTTGTATTGATTTGAAATATTGTAAACAATGTTAAGCGAAAAATATAATAATATTAAATAAAATGAATTTAATTTACGGTTGGTGCGTTAACGTTGTGAAAATTCATTTTAATACATTTTTTTTTTAAATCTTTCAAAAAACACTGTTAATTTTCACGTAAAATTAAGTATTTAATCAATTACCAATGATTAAATACAAATCTTAATTGGCGAACCCTTTCGCCTTGCGGCATCTCCAATGCAAGAGTTACTTAAAACCAAAGAATGGAACAAACTAATCTATATTATATAATCTACGTTAATATTACATTTTATTAAAATATAATACATATATAAAATAAACTGAAGAAAATGTAAATCAAGTTACAGTAATGTATACAGTGAATTTCTTCATCAAAGAAAAAACCTAAATAAAATCCTCAGCTTTGAAGAGGCTTACGAAAATAATTAGGTACGAAAACGAGCTGAACCTACAACTTCTCGCTAACAACACGATTGCGCTAGCCAATAATCTATTTCAAATGAATATTAACTATGTACGTAATACATAGTAAACATAGGAGAATTTTTCCAAGCTTCTGCTATGCGCATTTGCTGATATATTAAATATTATAAGCTTTTAACAATTTAATTAATGTTCGCATCAGTCTGTCCCTGTTTCAAATAAAATTTAGATAACCGCATAACTTATTAACGTTAAGAGAGATCAATAAAGTTTACTAAATGATAATATATTCTTCAAATAATTTTATTACATACAATGGCTTTCTTATGAATTCCGATATAAAAGCTTTGTTTCGCAATATATACAGCGTGTCCATTTTCTTTTTGTGATGATTGTGAATGTGTTGAGTAAAAAGATTGATACGTGTCGATGAGTTTCGAAATCCGCTAAAACACATTTTTGTGATTCGGAGAAATTCGATAAAAACTATCATACAAGCATGAAAGTCTATTCCTGAAATCAAACAAGTTTTTTAATCATAAAATTGTTACAACAGTCAATTTGAAAATAAATTTCGCTATTGAATAAAAATAAACTGTTCATTTTGTATATTTAAAAATAGCTCCTATTGGTCATTTAAGATATAGAAGATATCAAACGACACATAAAAAGGTCGGTTTAAATAAAAAAAAATTGTGCAGATGGTGAGTGTTTTGAAAAAAACAATTTTCTAATGTAATAGAATATTCAATTCGAATCGAACGATATATTATATAACTCAATTTTCGTAAAAATGCGTTATTGCGGATTCTTAAACTCAGCGACACAGATGTCAAGATACTCGGAATGTTAACTATTTATAATAATACCTATTTCATATTACATATTTGTGGCGCATAGTTTGTGTGTTTGGTAGCTGAGATATAAATTCATCTATTCTTATATATAAATCGATATAGCTGACAGCTTTTTCGTGCTTCTTTGAAATAATATTTTTTTTTGAAAGATATTAAAAATATAAGACATATTTTTTTTAAAGTATCGCATTGAGGAAATATTTTTGTGTTAAAAGGTGGCTCAATTGGCGCAAAAATGCTCTGAATGGAGAAGGCTAGTTTCTGCCCTGTGCTCCCGAAAAAAGGACTGAAAAGCTATTGAATTGAAGTACAAATTTAAAGTACATAAGTATATTGTTATTTTAATATTTTAAATTAAATTAGCGGTAAAATACATGAAATATCATAGCTATGAAAAGATAAAGCATGTTTCTCTGGTTTTACATATTTTTAGATTTTTCTTTAAAGTAAAATTATGGAAATGAATACATATATGTGGTTGTACATAAAATGCATACAAATAAATTGCGATAGTTTGGGCATTTTGAGCTAATGGATGACAAAGAGGATATATTTATTTGAAGGACGAGGTGTGATTTAGATTTTGTCAAGAGTAGCCCTGCTGGTCTGAGACAGATTATTTCTTAAGACAAATGAGGTATTCACATGCAAATTTTCATCGATCTTAGATCATAGAAACTGTGAAAACAGCACATTTCTGTACAACAGCATGGCACAATTAGTCTAGTGGGGCAATATTTATTTATTTTATTTATTTATTTATTTATTTCCAAAATTTTACATTCTTAAATAACAGTAAAAATCATATTGGAATATAATGCCCCACTAGATCGAAATCTGTTCTGGGGCAATACTAAATTTTTTTTACATTTTACAACACAATAACTATAAAATAATCAAAAGAATAATAAAACAAAATAACATAATAAAGAATTTAAAGTATAAAAAATAAGATAATTTAATAATTAAGAATAAACAACACAAATTATAATTATTATTATTATTATTATTATAAAACATCACCCTGCACTGAGACCATAACAGCTTTTGGCCAAGGCGGTCTCGGAAAAAACAACGTACAGTTCTGTCACCGTATTATATGACAAAAGTATGACTACACATAATATGACTACACATAATATGACTACACATACTCGCTCATTACATTAAGGCTTTATTTTGTAATATGGATAAGATCATTCTCACACAACTCTCTGCTCCTGTCCATCAACCACCTCGTGAGTAATTTATTTAGGTTATTGTTATTTGGTAATAGTAAGTCAAGTATGTCTGGGATTATTTTATTGTATATTCGTGGTGCTAAGTGAATGTAATGTCTTTGTGCAAAAGTAGTGTGTACAACATTATATATTCCATAATGTTGATTTTTTTGTTTGTTTGTACATAAATTTACTGGTTTTTTTTCACATTCAAATATGTTTGTAGGAATAAATATATATTTTTTTACAACAATAATATTTTTTTATAAATGTAGGTACAGTAAACTTATTAATTCCTTCAAATTTGAGCAGAGCTTGTGCTTTGAGTTTTGAAATAAATAAATAAAATAATCGGTTCGTCGGTAGCCTGGAGGTAGAGTCTCGGCCTCGTGAACAAGGGGTCCGCGGTTCGATCCCAGGTGCCGGCAAACTCCCCTTTCACGACACAAGCTTTTAGCTTACTGTGAAAGGTGTATAAGGTTGTATTTGGGTTTATAACAAAACCCAGATATATCTTATCTAAAAAAAAAAAAAACCCCGTGGAGTACCCGGTAAAGAATTGGTCTCCCACTCTTCTTCGAAAGTTTTCGAGTGTCCTGTAAAAGGCAGGTGTTCGAAAAAATTAAGACATTTTACATCTTAAATTCAGCGATGAGGTTTGCCACCCATCCTGAATGTCTTGATCATATATTGGCACGGAGAGGACAGCTTGCATGTTTATTACATGTAGCTGGTCTGCTGGCTACCCCACTTGTGGGATATGCCGTGATGGTAGTAGTAGTAGTAGGACGAGGTGTGATAATCAGCAGATATCCAAGAACTAAGCGGCTTCAAGTTGTATGAGAAGTTACACGAATGTGGATGAAGCGAAAGATGTAAGGAAAGATAGATCATTATGGTGTTACGTCGTCTCTGCCTGCCCCTCACATGGAGTACGGTGTGAGGGTATAGATATATAGGCATAGATAACTTCAAAGTATTTTTCTCCTCTCGGATCGAGAAACTGTTAAGTGCAGACACCCTGTATATAATGACAATAGTAACATGTAGTTATATTTTATGACTAAATTTTACTGTAGATAATGATATACCAGAAGAAAAATGTTTGAATAATCAATGAGATCAAAATTCAATAATAATAAATAAATAAAACTTTGGCATCAAAATAATAGTATTTAAGCATATATTTGGTGGTGGATGGCGCTGATAGTAGCTGCCTGAAACCTCTGACGTCTCATTTTTCAAAATTAAATATTAATTATCGTATAATTGTTCAAAATAACAAAATTTTCATATTTTTTTTAGTTTTATTAAGTTAAACTTTTGTGTCATTATTTTTGAACTAGTTAAATATTTCAAATTTAAAAATGTGAATTAGTGAATAATATTTGTGACAATAAATAATACCTTCAATTGGAACTCACATAAAATTTTCGCATTTTAATCAAATTTGTGACAATCAGAAGTGTTTTCAAAGTTTTATAATAGTTAAATAAAAAAATAGGCGCCCTTGAGACGGTCTAGGGACGGATCATCACCATCATATTTACAAAAAAATAACGGACTTATGGCATATGCGATTTTTTCCAGCCAACCCGGAAGAAAATAAAAAAAATACATAGATAAGAATAGCTAATATCCCACAGCAAAAAAAGATAGAGAAATAAAAATAAATACAGAAACACTAAACAATAAATTCAATATAAAATATTTGTATCTCTTTATTTGTACCATCACGGCATATCCCACAAGTGGGGAAGCTTGAGGACTTAGTGCAAGTAATGAACATTCAGATCGTCCTCTCTGTACAGAAAAATCTAATTTCTTATTCTTTTCTAGAAAAGAGTAAGAAATTTAAGATGGGTCGCATGCCTCGTCGCTGAATATTGTAAATGTTAATTATACGTGATGTTTTACGAACACCTGCCTTTTACAGGACATTCTAAAACTGACATTAAAGGGTGGAAGACCTACTCTGGGAATTAAAATATCAGCAAATTTTAAAAATACTGCAGCAAAATCTGTTTTCTCTGTAATACAAGAGATACGATGGATGGTCCTAGTTTGGTAATATTTTAAAAATGGCCAATGGCTAGTTGAGCACTGTTCTTTCATTCGCAATTGTAACGATGACCTAGACGTCCCTTTTCACAGTTCACTGTTACTTTGTTGTCCACGACAACAGGCACTAGGAATGTCTCATTTGGCGCAGAGATGCAATTCACAAATGAAGAAACTTGTTTCTGCCCTGTGCTCCCAAGAGGAGCGTCAAAAGGCGAAGAGAGAGAGAGAGAGAAAACAAAAATATAGTTATTACAATAAACACGAATATAGTGATTATGATTCTCGTATACTCATTTACATATATACTCATTTTCATGTTTTTTTAACTTTTCATGGATTTGTAAACATAGGTACCTACTGATTTATTTGTAATCTCTGCAAACTTCACTGGTGAAATATTGATTTAATGTATTAATTGTACTAATATGTACCAAATGAAAGTATGTTTTGCTTGGCGAATAAATAAAAAAATAAACTGAAAGAGATTATTCAGGCTAACTCCTGTCCTAACTCCTAACTCTTAGAGTCCAAAAGACTTGATTTTATACATTTCTTAAGGAAGAATCTAAACGAAATTTTATGCATAAAAATAATCGGATTATTATACATTACAGCACCATTGTTGTCTACTGCAAGTTTGCTGTATTATGTAAAAAAAAATATATTCTCACACATTGCATTGGGTTAAAAGTCTGAGTTTAATGAAAAATAAAATTAATCATTATTTTTTTGCAAGACCCATTATTATAATTTTAAAATCACAATTAGATTCAATTATTCAGGCTTCCGTATATGCTACCGGATTTTTCTATAATTTATTTAGCACAATACACTTTTTGATAGACGATTGTGTTAACAAAGAATAAATAATATAAAACTTTAAATAATATCTGTATGTATCTACTCCATAAATTATATTAATAATAATCTTAAAGAGAACAATAGTGTCTTTTGAGACATTTCCCATTGTCCGACCCACGCAACGTTATACATAATGTGTAATAATATCATTCTCAGACAGCTCCCGTGTAGATGGTTACCGAGATATGGAGTACACAATACTTGTGTGATTGATGGCGCGATTGGAATTTAAGATAACAGGGGTCTGCAACCCGGAAGATGAAAAATTGTTATGTAACCATTTTCGCAAACTTTTCTTGTTATTAATGATTGTTATTGACGTTGAGATGAGAAGCAATCAGATAACTTCTGCCTCTCATACGTTATTCTGTGATATTATTAATAAGTATTGAGAAGTTTGGTAACGAAAGTGTTCAAATCCAAAAATGTCATTTTTTAACTAAATATGCAGAAAGGTATATTTTTTTTGATATACCTACACTTTTACTTTTAATGTAAACACTAAGACATTATAGTACTTAGTCTTAGTACGAGAAAGTGTGTTCCAAAAAAAGTATTTATTTTTTATGGTGAGTTCTATTAAATTTTATTGTCCAGAATAGTAAAGTCTCCTACAATTTGTGTGAAAAATATCGGACAAAATCAATAAGAAGTCAGTCAAAATTCTTTATGTTCTTTGAGAAAACGCTTTGATGATATTATATATACCTTTTTAACGAAGTCAACGATTACGATACCTTTTTAACGTAGTTAACGACTACGATACCTTTTTAACGTAGTTAACGACTACGATACCTTTTTAACGTAGTTAACAACTACGATACCTTTTTAACGTAGTTAACGACTACGATACCTTTTTAACGTAGTTAACGACTACGATACCTTTTTAACATAGTTAACGACTACGATACCTTTTTAACGTAGTTAACGACTACGATACCTTTTTAACGTAGTTAACGACTACGATACCTTTTTAACGTAGTTAACGACTACGATACCTTTTTAACGTAGTTAACGACTACGATACCTTTTTAACGTAGTTAACGACTTCGATACCTTTTTAACATAGTTAACGACTACGATACCTTTTTAACGTAGTTAACGACTACGATACCTTTTTAACGTAGTCAACGAAATTGTTTACGAATTAACGGTCATCATCATCATCATCATCGCCCTCAACGCTCCTCTCGGGAGCACAGGGCAGAAACCAGCCTCCTCCATTCTGAGCGTCTCTGTGCCAATTGCGTCACCTCTTCCCACGACATTCCTTGCGCTCTGATATCATTGTCATAGGAACGGTAACGGTCGGTATGTCACATTAACGGTCAACAAAGTGTTTATTTTAACGGTCTGCAGCTCTGCAGAACATCATTTAAACAGTGGAAATATTTCTTTTATAGGTAGGTACTTATTCATTTAAGCATGCATTTATGTAGTAGACATCTCCTACACTGCGTCAAACAGTAAAGATGATTGAAAGTAACATATTGTTTGACAGTCCTCCGCCATAGTCATCGTGCTGTCCGCCACTTCTGACTTATTGTAACTACAAGACATTTCTCCTGAGATAAACATCTTTGGAAATTGATGAATGGATGCAATATGTCCGTATTATGTTACGGGTATTTTTATAATAATTAATTAATTTTTTAAAACAAGTATATAATTAAACTTTGTATAATTCTAGTATATTAAATGACTTACACAGTTATAACGTTTTCGGGTGATTATGTACCTACTCATCATCAGTGACATTTACAGCAGAAATTCAAAATACCTACTAAAATCTATGATTAATGTAAATTTACATATTAATTATGTTTTGAACCACTCGAGATTAATTATTCTAGTGGATTTTACTCTCCGATAGTCAATTTATTTCAATAGGTATTAACTAGTTAGATATGTTGTATATGATACACATACATAATATGTGAACTTCCTTTAGGAGTGCACGACACAGAGTCTTTCTTCTCTTCTTTTTTTTGGCATTGCACCCAATATATGAGTGATGCTGCCATTATCAATCTACATGTATTACAATCGAAATCAAAAGTTCTCCAACAATAATATAATAAATTGTATTCCATCAACTATCTGTTTTCGAAATAATTCTCATCATGTAAACACAAATACGTACCTACTTCATTGTACACTAGACATGAAACAAACAAAAAAGTCACACTACCCTCTCACCACACGCCGTGGAAGGGAATATTGTTGCAATATTATTATTCGTCAACCAATGAACACAATTCAAAACAACACAATTAGTTACCAATCCATTATAATTATAAGTAGGGTGGTTCAATACATTACAACCAATCTGTTTTTAAACTTTCTATTACTTGAAATATATCTACTTACAACTTTTTATTATATTTAATAAGGTGATTTAAAATACAGTTGTTTACTTTGAAGTCATTCATTAATAGGAGACTTTCAATACTAGTGGGAAAAGATACACGCAGTCTCCGTAAGTCCCTAATAAGGTCCTCGTTTGGTAACAGAGGGCAGTTAAAAAAAACATGGTTTATTGTCTCATCCTGCTGTTCACACATACACAGTGGAGATTCTACTACATGAATTTTTGACAAGTGAGAAGCCACTGCGCAGTGTCCAATTCTCAATCTAGAAAGAAGGGAGGTTTTGATTTTTGTCATTTTTGTGGTACAAAACCACGGAGTTGTCAGAATATCGGTCTGGATAGATTTATAATGTGATCCCGTGGGTGTACTCATATAACTCTCTCTCCATTCAGTCATCATCAACGGTTTTATCGTATTGATGATATCTCCCATTGGTAAATCGAAGCAGCCTGGAACAATACCACATGAGCAGCCCTCTTTGGCCAACTTATCAGCTAACTCATTCCCATATATACCTACATGGGAAGGTATCCATACCAATGTTATGTCAATATCCCGTATTGATGCCATATGTAACAGTTTTTTGATATCACAGATCAAGTTATCATTTATTGAATTTTTTACAGAAGATGTAAGTTTGTCCAAGAGGCTTTTAGAATCTGAAAATATTACAATCGGAGTAATTTTATTGGAGATGATATATACCAGGGCCTCTCGGAGTGCTACGCACTCAGCGGTAAATACTGAGGATAGCTGATGAAGTTGAAAACTTTTTTCTAAGTTGAATGAAGGGATGCAGAAGGCAGCACCAGTCTCTCCACCAGAATTTTTCGAGCCATCAGTAAACGCCAAGATAGATGAGGGCCATCTCTCTTGTACCTCTTGCTCAAATAATTTGTTCACTGCGTGTGGCATAATGTTAGAAATTGATTTATCAATACCAATTGACTGAACAATTATTGGAGAATGGACAACTGCAGCAAAAGGGATTGAAAATATGGGAAGAGTTGGAGATAATGAATCTGAAAAATTACTGTGTAAGTATTCCCAGGATGAGACCAACAGTGGGTAAATTTTTGTTCTCCAGGAGCGATCCACTAAGCACCTATCTCTCAATAACTGTAATTTGTTAAAAATGGGGTGGTTGCTCTGATTAATTTTTTTAATGAGGAATTTCAATGCTAGATATTTACGTCGAAGAAAGAGTGGCATCTCGCCACTCTCCACTTGGAGGGCATTTATGGGTGAAGATCTCATCGCACCCAATATTAGTCTCATACATTGAGATTGAATTCTGTCAAGTTTTACTTTAAGGAATTTAGGCAGGGGTTCCAGCAGAAAGCAACCATAGTCGAGAACACTTCGTATAAGGGCTATGTACAACATTCTCATTGTGGCGGGGTGAGATCCCCACCAAACACGTGAAACTGCCCTAAGTATGTTAATATTTTTTTCACATTTTGCTTTGATGCCCTCCACGTGTAGGTTCCATGACAACTTTCTGTGGAGTGTCATTCCCAAAAATACTATTGAGTCAGTTACTGGTATAGCTCGATCGCCTATACTAACCGCAATATCAGGTGTGACGTGCCTGTTTGAAAAACAAATTATTCTACTCTTAGATGGGGCGATGTCAAATCCGTGCAAATGAAACCAACTATTCATTTTAGTCAAGGAACCTTGCAATATGTAAGATGCTTTAGAATGAGACTTTTGAGAACAGTACACCACAAAATCGTCGGCATATTGTAGCAGTGTGCAAGAAGGATCCATTACAGGGTGCAAATCCATCGTGTAAATATTAAAAAGAATTGGACTCAAGACAGATCCCTGCGGAAGGCCCTTGTAAACTCGTCTCGTAACGTCTCCACAAGGCGTTTCTATGAGTACAGTTCGTTCGCACATAATGTTGAATATAAGACGGCACAGTACATCTGGGATGCCCAAAGCGGACATCTTATCATATAACAGAGGGAGTAAAACATTATCGTATGCACTACTTACATCTAAGAAGGCGGCCACCGTTTCAAATTTATTTGATCTAGCAACTTGTAAGTCTGAAACTAAAATCCCCAGGTTGTCAATACAACTCTTTCCCCTTCGAAATCCAAGTTGACCAGATGGAAAGAGATCATTTTTTTCAAGAAACCATTCCACCCTACATTTTAACATTAATTCCAAAATTTTAAGGAAGCAACTTGACATGGCAATAGGTCTGTATGATTTCCCCAGGGATATGTCTTTTCCTGGTTTGTGAATAGGTATAACAATCTGAAGTTTCCAGGAGTCTGGAACCTCACCAGTTTCTAAAATTAGGTTATACAACCTTAGAATTATCTGAAGAAGGACTTTGGGAAAATTTCGGAAGAAGGCATACGGGATGCGATCGTGTCCTGGAGAGGAGTCTCCGACAGAATTAATTGCCGAAGAAAGTTCCTCACCAGAGAAATCAGCCGAAAGGAAAGGGTCTGAGTGCTGATTTAGAGCAGCAGTCTTTTGAATCTCCAGAAAATGAGGAACGTAAACTGGTGCTATGTTTTCCACAAATTCTTCAACCCACGCAATACATTTGGAATTATTTAGTTTTGGAGAATATACTCCTCTAAATCTGCGAATTGAATCCCAAACCTCGCCAGAAGGGGTTTCAGGGGAAAGATCAGAACAGAATTTCTGCCACCCTTGACGTTTTTTACGCCTCAGTAGTTTTTTGGTTTGGGCTTGTATCTTGCGCACTTCTAGAAAGTTTTCTTGTGACATACTTCTTTTATAATTTCTTATGGCTTGCGACCTTTTTTTGACCATGTCACGGCATTCATCATCCCACCAGGGTGGACAATATCTATAATGCGGTTTGGGGAGAGTTTTAGGCATTGCAGAGTCCGCCGCTTGATACACCAAATTGTTGATTTTTTTCGCAGCCATATTAACCTGTTTGAATGTGTTCTCGAACGGCTGAGACTTTACATTTTGGACTATCGAATACTGGAACAATTTCCAGTTTGCCCTATTAATCCGGTATGTACCCTCTCTTTTCCTCCTACAACAGGTCCTAACATTATTTATAATTGATGTTTTGATTGCAAAATGGTCGCTAGAAAACGCATCCTCCATGACTGACCACGTGGCCATTGATCCGATGTCTGGAGTACAGATTGTCAAGTCTACAGCGTTTTGATTTTGATTAGGAAGAGATATACGTGTCGGTTCTCCAGAGTTGAGAATGCATAGGTTATGGGTATCCACTATGTCCAATATTTCTCTTCCCGCAGCATTCGAAATTACGCATCCCCAACTAGGTGACCATGCATTAAAATCCCCCAAAATTAAAAAAGAATTTGATAATTTCGATATAATATCGTTCCAAAAGGTTGCTCCCATAACCTTTCTGGGAGGTATATATACAGACACTACAGATATACCGAGTACTTTTGCAGCTACAATTTGTATATTATCGTTACTGGGAAGTAGAATTGTATCATAAGGGAGATTGTTTTTAATTAGAAGAGCTGCACCGCCATATCCATCAGAACGATCTTCTCTAATAATAGAATATCCAGGAAATGAAGCATAAGAATCAGAGGAATACCAAGTTTCAGAGATGGCTGCAATATCGATATTCTGGGACTTGAGCAAATATAGAATGTCATCTCTATTGCTCACTGCCGACCTGGCATTCCATTGAAGGAAGGTTAAATTTACAGATTTAATTAGTGTTTTGTTTTCCATTTTCAACGAAATCCGGAATTTGAGGATCAGTAAATCGACTTGATATTTGGTTTAATTTAGCAGCGATGGATCGAAAGTCGTTATTTGTATCAGATATAAGTTCTAAAAGACAAAAAGATATTTTTTCAATGAAAGCACGACGAAGAGTATCAGTTTCAACATTATCTTTGTTGGAATTTTCACGATTTTCATCATTTAGTAAAGCACACCCATTTTTAGGGTTAGACGCTTGTCCATTTTGATATGATAGGCAATTTTCGTATTCCTTATTATTAAAAGGGCGAGTGGTAGAAGAGTTGGACATTCGTCGAATTGGTGTTTTAGGGCTCATCGTTTTGACAAAATTCATTGGACGAGGGTACGAATTAACTTTTTCTGAATAGGTAGAGGAAATAGGAGGGTGGGCTTGGAGAGCCTCTCTATACGAAATGTTTTTATTAGCCATGGTTTGTTTCACTTCACGTTGTCTTTTCAATTCTGGGCACGCTAGATCTGATGCAGAGTGTTGACCTTTACAGTTTACACATCGGAGAGCTATAGCGTTACATTCACCTCCAAAGTGCGATTCACCGCACTTGAAACATCTTGGTTGGGATTGGCACTGTACTCTTGTATGTCCATAACGGCTGCAATTGTAACACAATACTGTAGGGTAAACGTATTGCTCAACGCGAAATGCGTTGTGAAAGAGGTACACATACTCCGGTAATACCTGTCCTTGAAATGTCAAGACAATTGTTTGAGAAGGTTTCCATGTTGCTCCTTCTGGAGTATTTACTTTTCTGTTTAGACGTCGAGCCTTTATTATTTTTCCTAACTCTTCAGGAACTTCAGAATACTCTATGATCTCCTCCAATGATATATCCAGAGTGACTCCTCTGATCACTCCCATTTTAGATACCCTGTAAGATGGGATGTATGCTTTAAGGTTATTTTTATTAATAATATCATGGCGGGTGAAAGAGTTTGCTGCCTCGGGTGTTTTAAATGATATAGATATTTTGTACTTACCCTCAGCCTTAATACCACCTGATATTACGTTGGGTATTTTTGAGTTATTCAATTTCCTTCCAAAGTCCAGCGGATGCAATTGTTTTGTTGTATCAATATTTTGGACCATCACTGTATATGGTCCAAGGGCGTTTGGTTTGTAAAATACGAGAGGAGCATCAGGAATGGAAGAGTTCTGAGGAAGGGATGGGATTTTAGTAGGTTTGTTTTCGTTTAAAAACAGGTCTGGGGATCTAGGACGTTTTCGTCCATCAGGTGGATCAACGGGCACCTCCATGATCTCCATCATGGAGGTACCTGCGACACGGTGTTGTTATGTGAGCTATAAAAAAAAACTCCCGAAATAATAACTTAAATGAAAGAGTTGGAAAAAAAAACCGAAAAGAAAAAAAAAAATCACTACGAGATTGAACCACCCCGAATTTTGTTTACATCGAATAAAAATGTTTTTGAGTTACAAAACAAATTTAAACCGAATTGTTTACGAAAAAAACAAGCTGTGCACACGACCGATCACAATGACGACGTCACGAACACTGGACACAGAGTCTCGACGCTTATGAATCGACTTAAGGCTTGGTTAAGAATACTCTTTAAACCTAGGTAACATTCCCAATTTCTCTGTACCATGCTCATCACACAGTCTCCGACATCCAATTGTGTCAAAAATTCATATAATAAATTTACATAATGATATTATAACCTCATACAAAATTTACACATAACCTCATTCAATGGTTTGTAAAAATAACCATTGTATAAGGGTTATGTGTCGATATATCTATAAATAATGTTTGAGGCATTCATAATATAACTTTTTTTAAAGTTGTATCTGGTTTTTCGTAATAAACCCAATAACGATCCATATTTGGCTGTTTTAGATAACTATGTTCATTGAAAAATATTAAAAAAACAGTAATAAAAACTGAGTATGAAAGATGATAAAAAAATACAAAAGAAGAAAAAAATACATTTCAAAATAATATTATAATTGATTACAGTTTGATACAATATCACAATAATAGCTTTTCTTCTTAGCATTTCTCTAGGTATTTTTTTTCTAAAGATATTGACTATGGGTACATAAATCTTTATTATTTTACTAGCATAATTTACCCGGCTTCATTCGGGAATTGAACATCAAATACAAGAAATAATATTTGTTTCAATGGCTCCTTTTTATGCTCTTCGTCCATCTCAAGGACACTAATGAAAAATATAAATCACAATATTAACATATTTTTCATCTCTGTTTTGAAATATATTCAATACATTGAAATGAAAATGTGTATTGTTTTGATCTAACATGCAGCAGAGTGATTCGATTTCCATAAAAATCAGCTGTTGACATGTTGTAGTATTGTAGTGGGTGTAATACCTCCTTAATTGTTATCACAAGTAAAACAGTCCTGGTGACAATGCATAAAGTGTTGTTACCGGGGACTGACCTCCGCCCTGGAGGCCCCTGTGGAGTCACTCTCTTTCGGGATCTCCACAGGTGCGGAACTTTGTTAACGCGAATCATATCTTAATAACTTCCTTCTTTCTTCGAGTCTTGTTATATTAAACCAATTGTAATTTACCACTTAGCTAATTAAATAAATGTATAAAGCCGTTACTCGAGTGATTATTTTACCTGGTAAGACAATTATCTCTCTTTTTCCTTCTCATAAAATAATGTATCTTCGTCAGTGACGAAGTCGGCAGGACACCTCAACCGCTTCAGTATAAACTTAAATAATATCTGCCAGCAAATGAGATATGCTAATTTTTTTGTCCAAAACATATGTTATGGATGAGAATAATATTTGCATAGAGTGTATTACATCCTCTGTGTGGTATAATTATGGTGTCATTTCTGACAATGTGTCGAAGTGCACCGTTAATCCTAGCGCCGGCCACTTTTCTTCTTTCGATATCCTTGTCGCATCTTCCATCCCTCGCAAAAAACTTCCTAAATATATGTACACAATATACAATAATATGTAACATAAGTAAAGGTACAAACACATACGAACGGATAATTATATTTATTCGGTGGTTAGAATTAAAGATAGATTGTTGATTCTATGACCTATCTTAAATTAATAATATGAATCACCTTTCTTTTTATATTATGTTAATTCATTCAAAAGAATAATCTTATTATAATCGGATCTTGAATGATAAATCAATAATGGTCTTTCAAGACAACAATACAAACTAATTTATATACTTATACAATATTAAAAATCCTACAACATAATGCAGTCAGGTCATATTATTATCCACCAGCGCCGAGTCTTCCATATAAACTCAAAAACCGGGCGTTACCTAAATTTTTTAAGCTTTCAAATAATTAAATGATGATAAAAGTTTACCAAATAAGGATTCGACAATATGCAATTTGGTGCACTCCCGTTTACTTGAGTTCGTTCTACATGCATAAAATTAATGCAACTATAGATACTACAGATTATCCAAGGCAAGAATTAAGATATAGCATGTTGTCTTGCTTGTACGTGTGGTTGTTTATGGGGCCTTTTTCTGTTATATTTTTGTCTCGCTCATCATAGTTCTGATATATTATGATCAGCAGGGTTACTCTTGACAAAACTAAACACGATCTTAATCTAGTCTTGATCTTGATCATACGACGCACGAAGGGACTATGATCAAAAACACCGCGTTACCGCTAACGCGCGATCGGTTTGCATGTATTTTTGGCCAATAGTCACTTCGTGCGTCGTATGATCAAGATCAAGACTAGATTAAGATCGTGTTTAGTTTTTTCAAGAGTAGCCTTGCAGTTCTAGGACGAGCTACTTGCACATCTCTCGTATTGATGTGTTTCTGATGCGATCTCGCAGAGATTTGTCAGCAAATTCTCACACAGCTCGCTATTCTTTGGTTCTTATTTTTATATCAGAAAACTCTTAAGTTAACAATGGTGTTTTTGCTTACTCTTGTGGTAGATATGTTCAATAAATTATCCGGAACAGACTGCACGCCTGTCTTTTAAGATATTTATTTATGCAACATTTAACAAAACAACTTATATCACTTTCATTTCCAATACGGTTCATGTGACATATTATTATTATTATTAATATAAAATGGCTTTATTATTATAAAGATTCGTATCACATATTGATATAATTTCTACAACCTTATTATATATATATACTGAGATGGTTGCAGATAACTTGGCAAAGATACGATCTGAAAGGTTGACAGTTGGCGTAAGATTTCACTCGTTTTAATGCCAACTTACGTGACTCATTTTTAATAGTTTGTATTATTTCTATACAGTTCTGCAGACCTTTATACTTTCATTACTGTGTTTATAATATTACAAACTACTACGATCACTCAGAAGAATGTAAAGTAAATGATGTGAGAGTGAAAAATGAGGATATCAGGAGAATAAGTAGATGCAAGAGGAGTATTCTGATGTAATACATGTAAAAAAACGGCCGATGTCGCGCGGAGGTAACGCTCTTGCCTTTGAGTCACGAGGTCCCAAGTTCGATTCCCGGCCATGGCAGATTGAAGAATGACCTTATTCAAATTTTCTTGGGTTTGGGTGTATCATGTAGGTATATATATATAATCGTATGGCATGTCAGGCGCTATAAATCATATAAATCACTAAAAACAAAAATCATAAAAAAAATGTCAAAATATCATGTAGGTATAGGTATGTGTTAAGTGCATTGTCTATATTATGTGTATCGTTGCATTATACCCATAATACAAGATTCATATCTGAGTTTGGGACTAGCTCAATTTGTACGAATTTTCTATGCATGTTATGTTATGTTATATAAAAAAATAAGTTGAGGTGTTTCTGACATGTGGAGCCAGTGGACGATGAAAAGATAAGAAATATTTTTTTATTTAATTTACATATTATATTCACGGCGTTAGCCTTTAACATGTTAACAATCAAATCAAAAATAGAGAACAACAATATGAAAAAAAATTACAATTAATGTGTCGAATCAAAAATAGTCATACAGGTAAAATTAATGTATGTGAGACAATTCTTATAAATATGTCAAACTAAAATATTCAAACAAGTCATTTTAAATATGGTGTAATTAACTGAAAAATGGGGTAAGGGAAAGCGCGGACGTTCAAGAACTACGTGGTTTGATCACGTGGATCAAATTCTCAAGGACTGCTGCGTGTTGAGTAAGGGAAACCGGCGTGTATGTATTAAAAACTGGATGTTGGGTAAGCGAAAGAAGTAGGTATGTCAGGAGAGATCAACATGGCGTTCAGTTCTCTCCGCCTTCTCCACCTGGGACACGGCGTAATAAGGGTAAAGATAGATAGATATCAAGGCATTTTTGATTTATTTTTTTATTGTATAGTTTCCAAAACGATGCCGCGATGGTATAACGATCGAAATGAAGGTTTTTTATAAATAAAATTGCTTTCATATTAAGTACAAAGAGCTTTAATATAAAAAAAAAATACAATTACTCACTGACTAAAAAGATATCAACGAGTGGTCGAAAATTTTTAACAAAACTCGTATTAATAAAACACAATCGACGTATTTTATGGCTTCTCATCTTCATAACAATAATGTGATGGGCAATATTCGTGAGAGAAATTCTTTAATTGCGTAATAAATTACATCATTTTCTTTATCAAAACTTCTTTGCTTTATTATAAATAAAACTAAATTAATTCTCTTTTGTGAATTATAATGGACTATATTGATGATCAAAATAATAATATATCTATATACTTATAAATATTGATAGAATTTATTAATACGTGAAATCTATTTTATTTCTTCCTATCATTAGTTATATTATAGAAGAGAAAGAGTTTTGCAATGGCATCTACTCACGAATTTGAAATCAACGACTCTCAAATATGTAGGTACTTTTTATACGCATTGTTTTAGTGTCCTATACAAGAGCTAATCATTTTTATTTAATGGTTTACGTATTCTTTTATATTTTTTTGTTACATTAATTAGATATTTCTTCTTCTTCTTCTTCGTGTAGTAGATCATTGATCTGTTGCTTTGGAAGTTGTTCCCTCATGTGACGCTGAGGACCAGCTATCCTTCCATCTTTTTGGTGGCCTTCCTCGTGAACTTGAGCCAATTGGTGTCTTCTTTGCATCAATGTGGGCGATCCTGTTTTCATCCATCCTGTCCACATAGTTTCTCCAGAATCGTCTCTTCTTCCTACTCCATCTCACTATGACCTCCGAGTCGCATATTCTTCTTATCTTAGTATTTCTGATTCTACATAGCTTTGAAAGTTATTTCCGCGATAACACGTAAGGTTTTCAGATATTTTTATTATAGAATAATATTCCCTGTGCAATCTCCAAAACAGAATGAGTCTTTCACTTTTTTTTCTGGGGAATGCCCGTGTTTAACAGGGCACTTAAGACTTTTAGAAAAGAATTGAAGACATATTCTTTACGGGGGACTCCAAAGAACGAGTGCCTGGGTGATAACAATACTTCTTTATTTATAAGTTTTAAAATTAAAACAGTGTACAGAAAAGTATGACAGATTATTATTCTTATAAAACAGATTAATCAATATAATTTTATTTCTCTCTATTCTAGGGTACCCATCCAGATTCTCTATACCGCGTTGCCCAGTTGGTGGGACACGATGGAGCACACGGAGGACGCTGGCTTGGCAGAACTTCCAGGATCCGGAATCTCTACAGACTGCTCAGGTGGCCTCTGGCTCTCATTGCAGTCATCACAGCGCTTATTCTTCTTATATACTTCTTGATGCCAGGTAAATTTCTTTATATCTCTCGCTACCGTTGCAGAATATTTCACAAGTAAATGTGAAAGATACTGCAATGTCAGTAGACAAACCTTGTGTATTTTTTATTACTTAAACTTAATCTACATAGATATGACATAAACCCAAATATATCTTGAACATCCTTACATAGGATAATGTGCTAGTGCCGTGAAAGTGAAGTCCGTAACAGGAACATTAAAGCCCTGGATTTTTCGACAGATATTTCGACACTGTACCACTTTTTTATTATTATTATTATTTCATATAATACAACATTAAATACAATTATACAGTCGCGCCAAATCCATTACAACAGATTTGTCGGTGTGTTCCTTTTCATAATAACAATATATACATAAATAATATAAACCTAACCAAAAGCAGCAAACATATACTTACTTAATTACTATAGTATTTACATAATTTCAATCATATACAAATCTACATTTCAATAGCCATTCCTTGACAAGCCTTTTTGTTGCAATCTTACTGGACGATTAAGTACCTCGAATGAATTCAACAGCATACGGATCTCTCTCTCTCTCTCTCTCTCGGTTCCATAAAAAACGAGACTTTCAGGATGGGTAGCATGCATTATCAGAAAATTTAAAACAATTAATTTATTTTGACACATGATAAAACACCGAATCTTCATTGCTAATAAATGCTTCTTCGGACTAAAAAAACATCTAACATCTCGAGTGGTGTCGAGAAGAACAAAGGTCACTATTTATAAAACACTACTGCGGCCAGTACTCATGTATGGATCCGAATGCTGGGAATTGAGTAAAAAGGATGAGGCATCCCTTTTAATATTTGAAAGAAGGACACTCAGAAGGATATTCGGACCTGTGCGGGACAACGGAGTTTGGAGAACTCGATACAACGAAGAAGTCTACAACTTGTACGGTGAGCCCAACATAGTTAAATGTATCAAAGTTGGAAGACTGAGATGGGCTGGGCACGTGGAGAGAATGAGTGAGGAAAGAGTGCCAAAGAAAATCTTTCATACAAGACCACAAGGTAGACGTAGCGTTGGCAGACCCAAACTCCGTTGGATGGATGGTGTACAGAGAGATGTGGACGTCATTGGTATCAGGGATTGGAAGAGTACATGTCAATATAGGGGAAGATGGAGGCGAATGTTGGAGGAGGCCAAGGCTCACAACGAGCTGTAGAGCAATTGATGATGATGATGATAAATTTATTTTACATTCATACAATTTCTCACGGGTGGCCAGTGGAAGAACTTTAAGAGTGATAAACATGCAAATCTTCCTCTTCATGCCAATTTAAGTTAAGACATTCAGAATGGGTGACTTTATCGCTGAATTGAAGGTTCTAAATAATTTTGTTTAATCACAATATATTTTCATAATAATACTTCTATACAAAACAGCTGTTGATCGATGAGTTCAACTTTAAGCGTGTGTGTAATTTTCCTTAAAACATGGTTTGGTGACATTATCCTTAGGGCACGATGCCAGCGTTTAATGTCTAATCAACTAAACTTTAATAATATCATATCATAAACATATCAATGATTACTATCAAAGTTATTAGAGCTATTACCTCAACACTGGTCCCTATCTGATTTTATTATTATCAGGTCCGAATTAAGGCTTTCAAAAATTATTACTAGTTTTTTTTTTTTTTTAAAAAAGATATATCTGGGTTTTTGTTATAAACACAAATACAACCTTATACACCTTTCACAGTTGATTCTTGTTTTAAATATTTTTTCATGTAGGTACATAATATTATGATATTGGTGCTTAAAATTGGTAACATCGATCAAAAACACATAACATAACATTGAAGCAGATTTCACCAACCACGTGGATAGCGTGAAAGTGTAGCGAATCCCATTTATCTTAATTTCTACATTTAGTTAATCTTGCCTATATCACAGTGGGCCTCCTCAATAGATTGCCGGTCAATACTACAAAGCTGCCATAGCATCCACGTGTGGAATCTTTATTATACTCTTTCGATGTCCATCTAGCCATCTTCATAAAGTAAATAAAACAATAATATAATAACAAAAACATTTCCTTAAACTGGGGTTCAAATGATTTTTTTTAAAAAAAAGGAAAAAAATGAGCAGAACTACTATTAGTATTACACTTTTTTGTAAGTTTTCGAACGTCCCTTAAAAGACAGGTGTTCGTTACACCTCAAGTATACAACAATTTAATGTCTTATTTTTTTTAATTGGCACGGAGAGAAGAATCTGCATATTATTGCTTCCAGTTTGTCCATTGACTAACCGATTGTGGGATATGTTGTAATGGTGTAGTAAGGTAGTAGTACTTACTATTGTTTTGTTAAACCGTTACGACATATTATTCCATGTTCATTCTATATTCTATATGAATATCAGTTATTTTAGAAGGATTAACTATGTAATAGTTACGAGACATTTTGAATGTTTTTTTAAGTATTCTACAATGCACATCCGTTACTTGATCATTTATGAATATAACTATTCAAAAATCATCATCATCTCTAGCCATCTCTCCACTGCTGGATGTAGGCCTCTTCCATATTCTTCCATCTTTTTCTCTCCTGCGCGACTGCTGTCCACCTCCTACCCGCGACATGGATGATATCGTCAACCCATCTTTTCTGCGGTCGACCCACTCCCCTTTTTTGATCCCACGGTCTCCAGTTCACGATTCTAGGTGTCCATCTTTCAGTTCCCTGTCTAGGCACATGACCCGCCCACTGCCATTTCAATTTTGTGACACGGTCCACCACATCGGCAACTTTTGTTCGGCGTCTGATTTCCACAATTGGTACTCTGTCTCTAAGACTTATGCCTAGCATAAGAAATAATATTTGCAAATTATTGTATCTTAGTAGCTGCTATTTTAAAAATACCGGTGATTGCAATTATTCCACCTTCGGCTATTTATTAGGTAGACGCGTTCATGTAGGCATAGTTAAACTTTATCGTTAAATGATTGCGTTAGCATTATCAACACACTTAACAAAAACTTAATAGTGAAATTATTAAAATTATAAATGCAGTGATATTTACTGGCTGTTCATGTGTCCTTTTTACATCGTGAAACTCTAGTCGCCGACTAACTTACGCAAACTGCGACTTGAAGAAAATGGCATTTTTGTAGATCTTGAAGGAGAAAACTAAGACTCCTTGGTACCTCTCTGCGGATTGTAATGCCGTGCGATTTGCAAGAACCAAAACTCTAGGCAGGCATTGGGTAGAAGTGGAATCTATCCACACCTTAGGTCATTTCAAGGCTTCGTAAGATGTCTTGGACTAGAGGGCTCACTTTAACTGGCAACACTAGAAAAACTAAGCAGGGAGAATACAAGAGATCTTTCAGGTCGCAGTGCATAATGTACCTACTCACTTCAATAAAATAAAATTTGTCACCAACTAGTATAAGATAAAATTTTGCCACGATTGTAACATTCATGCGATGTAACTCAAACATTGCCAAAAACAAAATTTGTACTAAATTAATACAATAATACTATTGTATTTTGAGTTCTATTAACAACAACAACAATTATTATTATATAGTTGTAAAACTTACACCCAAAACAATTAAAAAGGGTAATTTTTCATTTTACCCTGGCCGAGAATCAAACTTGAGACCTCGTGATTCACAATCAGAAAATTGCAATAAAAAAAATCGTATGGTTAATAAATCTTGCGAAACGACAAGGCAAGATTGAGGGACGTCGTGGAGTGGGAAAGGGGCAGATGTCGTGGCTGCGTAATATACTGCAATGGACCGGAATAACACAGATGGGAGAGCTGAGGCCTGAGTCAACAACACACTATCGCGTCACGTTCCCGCTCCGCTAGCGTTCGGGTGCAGACGATGGTGCGCCAAAGTGTTAATTTTCGTAACTATTGTGTATCTTAGCAACGAAATTGACACTTGCTTGCAACATCGTCTGCACCCGAACGCTAACGGAGCGGGAACGTGAGACGAAAGTGTGTTGTTGACTCAGGCCTCTGGTCCGCACAGCGTGGGACAGAGAAGCATTCTTCAAAGTGATCGCCAACTTCGGGGGGACAGGATACGGCACTGATAGAAGAAGAAGAAATAAATGAAATCAATTCACAGCGGGGAAATTGTTTACAAAAAATCTTAAAACATTCGCGATAGCATCACGTGAAAGTGATGAAGAAGTGTTATAATAGACTTGCATAGATATTTTAGTATACGACTGATATCCTACACGATTTGTTTCGTGTGAAATGGACTAATATTTAATAGTACATCACAGTGGCATATGTTTTAATATGTTATTAACTTTTGACGATATTAACATGCTTCTAAGCCATTAAACTATGAAATATGAGCTTTAAATTGAACTTATAAACATTTATAAAATTAATATCGACTGTCCAGGTCCATAACTCTACACTACCACTTCTACTATTCTATCACGACATATCCCACAAGTGGGGTAGCCAGCAGATCAGTCGCATGCAATAAACATGCAAGCTGTCCTCTCTGAGCCAACAAAATATTAAGACATTCAAGATGGGTTGCAAATCTCATCGCTGAATTTAAAATGTGAAACGTCTTAATTTTTTCGAACAACTGCCTTTTACAAGACACTCGAAAACTTACAGGAAAGAGTGGGAGACCAATTCTTTTCCGGGTGCTTAACAGAATTCTATTACCCAACTAGGTGGTTTGGGTTAGTTGGAAGAGATCAAGCTTTTACTTATTTATTTAACATACATAACATACATAGACAACTCACACAGATCGAGCTAGTCCCAAACTGAGATGAATGTTGTATTATGGGTACTAACGCGACGATACACACATATACAATGCACTACACACATATACATGTAACACCCAGACCCAGAACAATTTGAAAAAGTTCATTCTTCACTTTGCCCTGGCCGGGAATCGAACCCGGGACCTCGTGACTCAAAGGCAAGAGCGTTACCTCCACGCCACACCGGCCGACAAATTTATTAATTCTATACTGCATTTATTTTATTTATTAATTCTATACTGCACATAGATTACCTACGAACAATTTCATATAAGGTAAAAATTCAATTTTTGCGATTAACTCGTCCACTGTATATTTATCATATCTGATTTGAAAACATTTTTCTATAAATTGTATGTATTGTAATCAATGTACAGTAAAAAATGAATGTATGTATGAGTGTATGAAGCGTTTAGGAGGGCGGAGGACAGGGCGCGGTGGAAGAGCTTGTCGCGTGGTTGGGGTCATGGTGGTCACGATCCTCAGCATTGAGGGACCGACTTGGAAGAAGAATAAGAAGAAGAAAGAATGAATAAATAAATAAATGAAAATTTGTGATATAATTGGTAATAGACACAACCAACGCCAGTCTTCCAATTCCACAGACAAATAATTATAAAAAATACATGGTTGCTTATTCTTCTTCTTCCTGGCACTGTCCCAACTTATTGCCGCTGAAGGCTGTTGGGGTCGGCTCTTCTCGTTCTGAGGTTGTACACTCTTCTGTTTCCTATATCCTCTTCATCCAGACCATTTCTCCGCAGGATTCTATTGCTTTGTGTCATCCAGGTATTCTTTGGTCTCCCTCTTGATGGATGTCGAGGGAGATTTATTGATATGGCTTTGTTTACAGTGTGTTCCGGTGGTCTCCGTCTTATGTGCCCATACCATCTTAGTTGCCTCTCTTCTAGTTTGTTATTTATGTCAGTCACACCCATGCTACCACGAATGCGTGAACTTCTTATCTTATCTTTTAATGATAAGCCTGCTGACCACCTGAGCATTCGCATCTCTGCCGTCTCAAGTTGCCTGTTGAAAGTATTATAAAGAGTCCAGCATTCCGAGCCATACATTATCGCGGGCCTGACAATAGTCTGGTATATTTTACCTTTAAGGTTTACTGGCATTTTAGGATCACATTAAATTCCCGATACTGCTCTAAATTTCAACCACCCCACACCTATTCTATGATCCACATCTGCTGCACACCCTCCATCCTTGTGGATAAGTGAACCCAGATACTTAAATGAGTCGCACGGTTGCTTCTATATGTTAAATATTTAGGTATGCCACCCACCCTGAATGTTTTAACTTTTATTGGCACAGAGAAAACAGCTTGCATCTTTGATACGTACAGTTGTTGATCCGCTGGATTACCTCTAGTGGCAAATGCTGTTATGGTATGTATGTTTTTAATGTGGTGTTCTCACTTTGGCGAATATCGCCAGCCATTTGAACCGTGTGAACAAAATGACAGCTAGTCTGAAACGATAAAAACCAGTAGAAACGATATCGTCTCGAGTTGACCACCTTCCAACTTATTCTCTGGTTGAAAGATTTGCGCATGCGTAGATATGCGCGGCGTCCGTAAAAACTTTCTAACCTATAAATTTTATAATGTTTCCCACTGCGTGACAGTCTTTGTTGTTGGTTTGTGGCGTTTGTAACCTTAATTAAAAGGCACCTTTAACGTCCACTAGAACATTTTCGACAAAAATAAACATTTCGCGATCTCCATCTCGACGTCCGCCATTTTGAAAACAATGTCAAAATCAAAGCGTATCTGACAGATCGTTTCTATATCGGTGAACTGTGTGAACAGGTGTGACGATCAATGGGCGTACGGCGAATTTTGTTTTTTCGCCTGGCATTATATTTTAAAATTCGCCTGGCGATATTCGCCAAATGTGAACACCCCATAAGCTTTCAGAAAAGATTATGTAAGAGACCTATTCTTTGCTGGGATCTTCGCTGAGTGGAAAATAAAAAAAAATAATGGGGTCCATTATGCAAATGCCAAATTAATTAACGATTTAAAATCGCAATCATTAATTCAAACAGAAACCTGTGTAAAAAAAAAACAACAATAAACGAATGAGTTTTTCATGTCAACAAGTTGAACTGTTGCAGAAGAGTGCGTCCTCTTTTCTAGAAATTTCTCAAATGAAAATATTAAAATTGTTATTATGTATGTATTATTAACAAGGTGACCGACATATTTTCATCTATTGTTATTTTATCGTACGAAAATAAATAAATACCTATATACGTAATATTATAATGAAATTAATGATACTAGCTTTTAAGCCCGAATTCGTTCGGGAAAATAAAGATTTCCATAGATAACACATGAATATAAATAATATCTATGAATAAACTTCTTCTGTTTCCTAGCCTTGCATTCCCATTATCTGTGATTGGCCTACCTAGTACTCCCATCATGCACTTGTGCTGGATGAGAGAACTAGTTCTGATGAATAAACTTCTTCTTCTATTTCCTTGCCTTGTATACTTAATAACTTTTTTATGGTAGACAACCGGGTTGTCTTTCACTGGCGTACCCTGAAACATCCGAGCATCTGAACACTTTTCATTCTATCCAACCTGGTCACCCCGTCGGCTTATTTTAATATCTTCATCATGCATGTTTTGCTCTCAATTTTTTGTCACTGCTGGCCCAACAGCTGTTTTATAGATCTACTATACCTTCGCTGCACATCCCAGAAGTTGGGTAACTAGCAGACCATTTAATAACCATACAAGCCGTCCTCTCCCTGTCAACAAAAAAATAAGACATTCCAGACGGGTGGTAAACCTCATCACTGAATTTAAGACTTAAAACGTCCATATTTTTTCGAATCGAATACGTACCTGTCTTTTACAGGACGGAATGGAAAAAGTTGAAGACCAATTCTTTGATGGGTACTCCACGAAAAATGTTTTATAGATCTGTCTTTTTACTTTAAATGTTACTTTTTTGTCACAGAGCGCTCCAAAGAGGGAGCGCCATTTCATCGACAGCTACTTTGTTAGCTACATCCTCAAGCATTACGGAGCTCAAATATTTAAATAATGTGTTCTCCAGGTAGACGGTTTCTGATATCTGTGGCTGTTATCCGAAGAAGCTGTGTTCAATTTTTGTTCTGCTTATCTTCAAGATTCCATTGCTCCTCACCAATTATTTAACATGATTTGCAAGTCATTCTATATATTGTTATTCAAGATTACTATATCATCAAAATATATTCCACGGTACTGAAGACTGATGTACATACAAATAAACTATGTAACATATTTATGTGTGAATTAAATTATACTCTTTAGTAATTTATTTGCTTCCTCAATATAAAAATCTCTCTCAAAATTGTATATTACATATTATTATATATATACTAAGATGAGGTTTTTATGTAGGTATAATATAATTATATAATAAAAATGGCTTTGCGACCTTTCGACCCCATTTACAAAATATACAACATACTAGGTATACCTACATATGTTATACATAACATAAACATCTTTATATTTTATTTTCAATATAATATTGATACAAGCAGCCTACGATTGAATATACAATATACGTATTTTGGCGGTAAGAGAAACGTCGAGAAATCATAGACAATTTAATATCGACTAGAAATTCAAACGATAAATTGATTCCAATCGAATCGTGGGTCCAAAATAATTTCATATCAATCAGTCAAAACAGTCTTAGTACCTACTTACTAAACTTGAAACACATTCATTATTTTTTTATTGTAGAGCTCCCTTTATGATTTATTCAGGTATATGATATCTCTTTTGTGTTTATTTTTTGTTTAGATTATGCTTTGTTTTTTTTCCTGTTGAGATCGCCTTGGCCAAAAGCTGTTATGGTCTCAGTGCAAGGTGATATTTTTATACAATACTACTATACTATACCCTCACGCCGTGTCCCAAGTGGGGTAGGCAGAGAGAACGGAACGCCAAACAGATCTATCTTTACACACTTCCTTCGCTTCCTCCACATTCATACAGTTTCTCATACACGCACGTCGGTTCCTCTAACTCAACACGCGGCCGTCCTTGGGAATTTGATCCACGTGGTTCTCGAACGCCCGCGTTTTCTCACCGATCGCATCTCTACTGCATTTATTCCTCTTTCGTCCTTCTTCAACCACGTCCATGTCTCGCTTGGATACGTAAGTGACGGTACCAGAATGGTATTGTGCACCAGCATTTTAGCCATGTTCGACATATTGCCATTGCTGACAATGGGTCGAAGTGCACCGTTTACTCTAGCACCGGCCACTTTCCTTCTTTCAATGTCCCTATCGCATCTTCCATCCCTCGCAAACATACTTCCCAAATATACATACTCACTTACTTGCTCCAAACATTCGTCACCAACTTTGATCTCGCAAATCGTTTTTTCATTCTCTCTTTCAAACACAAGAACTTTCGTCTTCATAACATTCATTTTCAAACCATTCAAATATTTTTAAGATATTTGTGGTGATATTATAATAATATAGCGTGTGCAATACTTACGTTTAAGTGCAAGGGAGACCATTAGAAAGTATCTTAATGTTGTGGAGAAAAATAGTTAGCAAACGTGTTTTGTCTTACAAATATCAATATTAATAAGCACAGTTAGTTTTTCACTATTTTTTTTTAACAAAACTCGAGCACTTTCGTCAAAAGCTCAATTTGACATTATCATGAGGACTGATTGGAAAAAAATATAAATCTAAGTTAAGAAGGAGGAATAGGAGGGGATGGGATAGTAGAGGGGTGGGAATTTGTATCTTGTTGATAATTTTGAAAACCCGCTGTCTGAGGAATTTATTAAAGCGTTGTTGGTTTATGATTTTTGTCGATGCGAATAATCTTGAACGTATGAACCAAATAAGTTACACAGTTATTCCTTAATCGTGGTTCACATGTACTAGTATGTTGTTTACACTTTTTATACAATAGCATGCTTATAAATTGGTATTATAATATTTTTGCGTGTGGCGTGCTTTGGGAACAACTATGTACCTACCTAGGTACTATTCTTATTATGATAACAAGATACTAAGTATGTAATAGAATGTGTTTCTTAATCGATGGTTCGTAGATCGAAAAATTTTGGCTGCCAAAAATTATGTGTACCTAGTTTTAAAATTGCAAACTTTTTTAATAATCTAGAAATACTCATACACATTCAGTTTTTATTCTCTCAGTACTGAATGGCACGGAGAGGAAAGCTTACATGTTTATTACATGACTAAAACAATTCTGTAGTCAAAATAAATATTTTATAATTATTATTTTTATTAGCGTATCATCATTTCATTATTTAAAACTGTTGGGAGTCTTGCCTCCGTCAATATTTCTGTTGTTAAAAGGATGGCTAAGGATTATTAATCAAACACAACTTTGAAGCTTGTATCACCTACTGTATCACCTACTGTCAACCTCACTCACATAGATGATCTCTTTATTGAAACATAGATATACCTATGTTGGCAACATTCGCTTTTGCAACATCCTGATTTTTTGCTTCTCTATTAAAAAATCGTACTTCATTATTTAATTTGCATTACGAATTAAAATTGGTATCATATTGTAGTTTGAAATATCGCGCTTCTTGTGTGCATATGTGTGTGGAAGAATATCATCTATTCTACAGAATATAAGGTAGCAAGCATACATATAATATTATTGTCACCATTAATTGCTTTGTACCAAATACTACACAGACCTGCACACTAATAATTATACCTAGAGGTGCAAATATTTTCATCGAACATCGATTATGGATAGTATGATGTCATCGGAACCATCTGGATTGCGCCTCACTAACAACGAGTCTCCTCATGATTACATAGAAAATGCTAAGAGAGATGTAGAAATAGTGAATGCTATTCTGGTGGCTGATAAAACCAAAATTAATAATGAGATGAGAGGGCAAGTCAACAATGCAACAACGAGTCTCATCTCAAACATCGGTCATGCTGCTGTAGTAATTGCTGCACTGCAAGCAGAAAATCTTCAACTAAAGATGACAATTTTGGAACTCAGAAATAATCAGAATGCGGAAAAATTGACCAATAATAATGAATATTCTCAAATTTCTACTGAGCTCTCACAGACGGTTGGCAAGAGGATTTCTCAAGCAAATTTTAAGATACATAATACAAATGAGTCACCTACTTCGCCTAGAACATTTAGTGAGGTCGTCAGAGAAAATCACACTACGACTCGTCCTTTAAATGTCGAAGTGAATAATAAGCACACATATTTGCCTACGACTAATGTCAAACCTAGACGAAGAAATATTATTCAGGGACAGGGGGATAGAGATCCTGAATTGAAAACTGTTGAACGTAAAAAATTCATACATGCCTTTTCTTTTGCTCCTGAAACAACAGAAGAACAGATAATGCTTTACATGAAAAAGAAAGATCCTGATGTGAACGTGGAAGTCGAAAAAATTGTAACTAAAGGACATCACGCATCATTCAAGGTTTCACTACCGGCCTCAGAGTTCAACACATGGATGCAACCTGAAAAATGGCCGTTAAATACTAGAATCAACGAATGGATTTTTCGGAGAAGACCACAAACTGCCGCCATTATACAACAAGAACAATAACATCTCTCTCAACTGTATATATTCTAACGTACGAGGACTGAACACGAAGACCCATGAATTTAGCTGTAATCTTTTGGCTCAAGACATTAACATTGTTGCTCTTACCGAGACTTGGTTGACAGCGGGTGTCATTGATGCAGAAATATTTGATAAAAGGTACACAGTATTTCGCAGAGATCGAATGACAAGAGGAGGTGGTGTAGCTCTAGCAATACAAAGCAAACATCTGCGCGCTGCTCAAAGAATGGAGTGCTTGGAGACTGATGGCGAAAATCTATGGGTTAAACTAACTTTTAAACGTACAACATTGTTGGTTTGTGTAGTATATTTCCCTCCAAATTCTGAAGAGGAAGTATTCTGTAATTTCTATAGTAGTTTGGAAACGGCAGGCAATAAGATTAGAGATAAAAAAATAATAATATTTGGAGATTTTAATTTGTCGTCTTGTAAATACCCAAAAAATGAGCATAATTTTTTTCTTAAATTATTTGACCTTTCTCAATTCAATCATGTAAAAAATAGTAATGGTCGAACTTTGGATTTAATATATACCAATTTACATTCCGATTCTGTTGTAATAAAGAGGCATGATCTACCTTTAGTGAGTGAGGATCAACACCATCCTTCCTTAGATATTTCTGTTTCATTATCGTCATGCAAATATCATTGTGATGCTATACGTAAAACTTCCAATAATGTTAGATGGAAATTCAAAAAGAATAATATACCTTTACTTAAAAATATGATCACTAATTGTTCTTGGGTAGAATTGTTTGAAACTTCAGATGTTGATCAAGCTGTGGAATGTTTTTATGATAAATTGTATTGTATATTTGATAGTTGTTTTAAGGAGTCACATGTAGATATTCGTACTGGATATCCAGACTGGTTTTCATTACAATTGATAAGATGTATTAAGAAAAAACATTTTCTTCATAAATTATGGAAACAAACAGCGTCAGATTTGGCCTATAAAAAGTTTTGTAAGATTCGTATTTCAGTAAAAGAGGATATACGCAAGTGCTATCAGCAACATATTGCTCGTGCAGAAGCACATATTTGCGAGGATCCTAAACAGTTTTGGAATTTTATTTCAACTAAAAGAGATGTTGGAAAATTGCCTAACGATATGATCTACAATGATGTAATATATTCGGAACCGCAACAGATATCTGATGCTTTTGCTGAGTATTTTTCTTCGGTGTATAACCCAACGCCACCAAAGCTCATACCTGATTTTTGTAATGTTGCATCTTCTATGTTTCCAACAAATTGTAACCTACCGAGTATATCCCTAGATGAAATTGAATATAGCTTATCTAAACTTAAGCCAAAACGCTCATCTGGTCCAGATCTGATACCTACATTTATAATTAAAGAAACGGGTAAAGAATTGACGACAATTTTGTATTTTATATTCAATTTATCAATTAAATCAAAAGTATTTCCAAAACAATGGAAAACTACCAGAGTTAGTCCAATACACAAAAAAGGAGATAAATCAGATGTGAAAAACTATAGACCAGTCGCGATATTATCTGCTCCAGCAAAGTTGCTTGAAATTATAATTCAGAAGAGAATTTGGGATAACGTAAATCACCTTCTTGTTAATGAACAGCATGGTTTTAGACCTACAAGATCCACTGTTACAAATTTACTTTGTTTTAGTACATACGTTGCTAAGAATCTTGATAAACGAATACAGGTCGACGTTGTCTACACGGACTTCGAGAAAGCGTTCGACAGGGTAGACCACGATATTTTAATATCTAAGTTGAATGATTACGGGTTGTCAAATGGACTTGTAGAATATATGGTCAGCTATTTGCGTGATAGACAACAGTTTGTAGCCTTTAGTCATTGTAGTTCAAGGAAGTATTTCACCTATTCAGGTGTCCCACAGGGTTCTAATCTTGGACCATTGTTGTTCACATTATTTATTAATGACATAGGAGCAAACATTGAAAGATCAAAATATTTATTGTACGCAGATGATCTCAAACTTTACAAAGAAATAGAGTGCCAGGATGATGTGACTGCTTTACAAAGTGATATCGATGCATTGGTAGTGTGGTCACATAAAAATAAATTGTATTTTAGCTCCCCCAAATGTCATATCATGTCATATACTAGAGCACGCAATCCCATTGCCTCTGAATATACTATGGACGGTACAAAATTGCTACAGTTAACTGAAACGAAAGATTTGGGCGTGATTTTTAAATTCGATTTATCATTCAAGAACCACATATCCGTTATGGTGGAGAAGGCTTATATGATGTTGGGATTCGTACTTCGCAATTCTACACATTTTAAAGATCCAAACACTCTTTTGTTGCTTTATGAATCCTTAGTGCGTTCAATATTGGAATCGGCATCTATAATATGGGCTCCACACGAAAACTCGTACATATGTTTGATTGAGAAAGTACAAAAAAGATTCGCCAGACATCTTTATAGGAAAACATATGGATATTATCCATATTTGTTTCCTTCACTTTTTATCATGGGATGCTTAGGAATGTCTTCGCTTCAGAAGCGTAGAGATGATTACCTTTGCAGGCACTTTTTTAAGTTGCTTAACGGAATCATCCATAATCCTGATATTTTACAGGAGTTAAATTTTTACATCCCAGAATCATACGGTAGGTCCCGATTTCACACTCTCTTTTATCCTCCCATTTGCAGAACTAATCTGTTGACTTATTCTCCTTTGGGAAGGGCTATTACCATATTTAATCATTTAGCGCAACATATTGATATATTCAATATAAATTATAATCAGTTCACCAAATGTGTTGAATTGATATTGAAATAGATATGTATTTATGATGCGTAAGTGAAAATATTAATTGTGCTAATTTTTACTTTATTATCATTTTTGTAATAATGAGTGAAGAATGATGTGTATTGTATGATTGCATTTTTGTATAGTATATTTGTTGTGATAGTTTTTGTTTGAGGCATGTCTTGTTTTGTTTGTTTTTATTCTTTTAGCATTAATGTTTGAATAATCATATTTTGATGTTTCGATGCATTGTATTGGAAGCGGTGGTGTACACTCACTACGCTTTCTGACTCGGGGGCATTCTATTGGATAGTTTTGACGACCAATTGTGTGACTCTGTCAGAGTGCTGATTGTGCATTGTGATGTCAATAATGTTTTTGAAGGAATGTATTTTGTTTAATTATAAGTCGTTTTTTTATAATTATTGCTAATTAGTTTGTTTTTTTTTTTAAACTTATGTGAATAATATTGTGATTTGTAAATAGTGTTATGTTGTGTGTTTTGTTTACATCACTCGCCGCAAAGGTGAAAACTGTCAAGGTGAGTGATGTCAATTTTTGAAAATAAATAAATAATAATAGATACAACAAATAATAAACTGTGGCAACCCCATGTGACAAGCCACGTCACCGAACATGTAGGTACACTCAATGTACCTACCAACCATGTACTTACCATAGCTTCCATCGTGGTACCTACATGTGAGTTCATTACCTCTCTCGCTTCGGTTGCAACTGTACCTACACTCCGTAACTGTCTCCGCACGATCATATTGTATTTTTCCATTGTTATAATTATATTCATGTAAATCTTAAATTCTCAATAAAACATCTTATCTCACCGAATTAACTTTGCTTACTATTTACCAAATCACGACCTGTGCACCTAGGACATCCTATAATTGGTGACACCCGAACAGTGAACGATTTTCAGTGATTAAAAAAATATAGTGAAGTGATTTTTTTTTGTGTTCTTTATTTCTTGTGCGATAACTTTCCAACATGTACGCGAAGGAGCAACAACCCTCAAAGTCGGAGACAGCAAGCAGGGTCACTCCAAGAACAACGATCCAACAATAGTTACGCAACAGAAGTGAGAGATGTAATCCTGGCGCCGGCAACGCCAGTAATCCACGCGACGCAATGAGACACGTGGCGGACCATCTGCAGCCATTCAGGATACAACAAAACTAACAGCACTGACTCCTGCATCTCGTGAGCAACACGAGTAAGACTCATTCCTGGTGGACATCACCCCCACAAACGGTGTTCTGGGACTCCTGATCAACAGGAAAGGAAATCAAAAGCCAAGGTGGACATCACCAGCAGTGGAGCAATCGCACTCACATCTACGCATGACTAACACATCGTCACATCGTTATCTTATCGCGATCACGATCGTTACAATGCCAGAGTGTGAAGCAACAGGCATCTCAACGAAAAGGAACCGAATTCGTATGCACACGAATAAGTTCTTCAGAGATCGTCAAACCAGCACAACTGTAGCAGATTCAACTACAATCTGTCTATAAAAATCAACCAGCAGTAACCTGAACAGCAACAATGCAGATATCTTCGTCTAGTTCATACATCATCATTATCAATGCCAACAAGACTCGCATCGTTTCTCAGCGCAACGCGCGATCCAGCATAAAATCGCATCGCAACGCATCAGCGATTCGGATTTTCAACACATCATGTTCTCTACAGATTATGAGACTTCACTTTCCAGGAGAGTTCTTAGGCGAACCACTTACTATGTCCGAGGACATAACTGGTATTGCCAAGAATCTCTGCGAACACTTCAGAGATACTCAACTTCTTACAATCAAACCCCACGAAACAGAAGAATCATCATTTCTAAAGACCTAGCATTTTCTTCACAATATGCTATCAACTATAATATCATTACATTGTGCTACTCCAATCTTGTACAAATAATCATATTTTGATTCTTTAGCTATAATATGATTCACTTTGCAATACCATGAAAATGTATCATGTATTTTAAATCGAACCTTATCATCAATATTATTCTTAGCATTTTGTTTTGTCTAGCTTGCAATTCCAGCTACTTACAATAATATTAATGTTGCTTTGTTGCATATGTTATCTCTACATAGGTAATAAATATATAACAAACTTGCATTGTATTAACTTGTAATATAAACATTCATGTTTATTTAAGTTCTGTTTTATCTACAACTTAAATTTGTTATTGTATACTTAACCCTCTGCAACTGAGGTGGCTTTTTAGTTATTATTCTGCTGAGGAGTGGTCTGACAGACACTCATTTTAAGTTCCATTATTGCCATTATTTAAAAAGTTTTGATTATTTTTTTAGTTTTTTGTGAGTATTTGACATGTATGCAGACACCATTTGTAAAAATATGGTTTAAAAAAAACAGATATTAGAAATTACAAGATATTTATTAATGCTAATAAAAAATCACTATTTTTTTGAGAACAATTTATAAAAATTAATTAAATGAAAAAAACACATGAAATAAAAAAAGTAAGTAGAAATTTGTTTTCTGTTAACTTTTGTTAAAATGTAAAAAAATAATAAAAAAAATCGTTAGAGCGGTTTCTCTAAAAATCGGCTTCAAAGTACGTCCTCTCAGTCCTGGTAAATTTGTGCCGAGCATTGTAGGCAGACATGTTTTTTGCATGCATATCGAGTAAATTTTGTCTTCCTTTCAATTAAATCGCACTCTTTAATCTTTCTTTTCAATTCACTCGTAAAAATTCTGCACAATATTCTTTCACGCGATGTCCCAGATTCGTTTTGTTCAGGGGCAGTTGGGAAATCTCGTCCTAAGTCATGATTGCGCAATTCTCTCGGCAATTTTTCATTATACATCCGCTGTGTCATAATAGGAAGAACAAGTTCCCTAGCAAGGCCTCAAATGAAATTTGCTCTCCATTTATTGAAAAAAAATTTTTTATTGAAGTGATGTTAGGTAGACTCTATGAATTTACTGAGCTGATGTATGTGAGACACTATGAAAAAATTACTATCTTACTGACGTTAGGTCTAACAGACCCATCATTTATTACTGACGTGAGGTATGTCAGACACCCATCAGCTATAGATCCACACATGTACTCACGACGGCCGTCGTTACTGTACTGATGATTAAAAGAACAGAATTTAGGAAGCTACTGAGCGAAACGGAAAGATAGGACTCAAAATGGCAACGTTGTTGCAAAAAAAAGATTTCGCGGTGTCTGTCAGACCTCACGTCAGTTGCAGAGGGTTAAAATAATATGTGTGAATTTGTTTATCGATTTAAGCACGTTCGTCATGTGCTATGTACCTACCTACCTAGTATCTACATATATACAGAAATGTTTTCCGTATTATGTTGATATTATTACTTTATGCATACACTGCAATATTTGGTAGCGCATATAATATAACATATTACCTTTTTGGGTCATTTCGTTATGTATTGTTCTATGTACTTTATTTGTCATTTCATGATATATTGTCCATATTATTATAACATGTACCATTATTTAATTCACACATTGCAAATATTATGACCTCAATTATTTACTTTATATGTCATTTAACTTCATACATACTTACATTTTACATTGTACTCTTACTTTAGTAAGAACATGGAGATCCAAAAGATTATACTTTTAGCTGCAGTACTGGCCATACTGTTGTTGATATGTTGGTCTTTCAAGGTCTTTGCGTCATTAAAGTGGGATCAGCTTAATTACATGTCACCTGGCGGAATTCCGGGTGGCGTCTCTTTGACGTCATGAGACGCTAACGCGGACTTCCGGGTACATAATTTTTTATATAAAATGTAACATATTTATAATAATTTGTCAGTCAGTAATGTACAGTGAGACAGTTGCGTGGTGGGTGTTTTACTTTTGCAAAATGGGTTCAACAAACACGAAGGAAGAAGTAATCGTGGCTCAAGGAGACAATTCATCGTTCCACCTGTCAGTAACCTCGCTGACACTAGTGGTAGTCATAGCCATGCTTCTGGTATTCTGGCTACTATGGAGACAGTGTCACAAGGTGCTGACACGCCACGTCCTGCAGCGGATTGACACGACACCTAGGGATGTCATACCACCAGACATCCATGTCATCCCCAGGAGGACTTGACCACCTTCTTCAACCACCTTTCATCTCGTGACTTCGTCACTGGCGGGGGGTACTGTGGCAACCCCATGTGACAAGCCACGTCACCGAACATGTAGGTACACTCAATGTACCTACCAACCATGTACTTACCATAGCTTCCATCGTGGTACCTACATGTGAGTTCATTACCTCTCTCGCTTCGGTTGCAACTGTACCTACACTCCGTAACTGTCTCCGCACGATCATATTGTATTTTTCCATTGTTATAATTATATTCATGTAAATCTTAAATTCTCAATAAAACATCTTATCTCACCGAATTAACTTTGCTTACTATTTACCAAATCACTATCTGTGCCATAGGACACATATACACCTGTACTCATAGAACATCATCCTATAAAACCATAGACAAATATGTATTAAACCTAACAAAAACATGGTATTTATATTAATAAATACATTTTTTGTGAAGAAAAAATATTTAATTTTACAAGTATCATACATACATACATACCATCACGCCGCTTCCCCCGCGAGGTAGGCAGAAAGGATCTAGCCCCACTTCTTTCTACTCTTTCGCTTCCGTCACTGTCATACAATTCGTCATACATATGTGTTTTCTTGTTCAATGTGCTCAACACGTGGCCGTCCTGTAGGATTTATTTTATTTTAATTTTATTTATTAGTAAAAGTACATAACAGATAACAACTATAAATATGGTTTACAAAATAGAAAAAAGACGTTCATAACTCAGCTGTCATCCACAAACATGTACCACAGATAAGTAAATTATTTAAGTATCACATATTTCGCTCATTCATCTGTTCTCACTAGCATATCACACAAGCAGCCATCGCTAACATACCAAAATACAGTTTGAAATATAAAAAGCAGAAAAGAAGAAAAAACGTACAAAAATTTGTATTGTTAGAAAAAGAAAACTATTACTAAAAGATAGAAAAATAAACATATGAGATCACTTGGGGGTGGAGGGTGTGGGGAAAAGGGTAAGGGATATGGGGAAAGGGGAACAAGACATGCCTACTGGTTATTATTTGATTTGAATAATCTTGTCATTTGATTATTTGATTTGAATAATCTTGTCATTTGATTGTCGGACGTCCACGTCTCCGAGCACCATTCATCTCAGTCAAATATATCTTCTTGGTCATTCTGTCCACATTCATTCTTTCCACATGTCCAAACCATCGTAACTTATTTACATTCATCCTTGTAACTACACCAACTTTCATTCCACATACTATACTATACTATACCATCACGGCATATCCCACAACTGGGGTAGCCAGCAGATCAGCTGCATGTAAGAAACATGCAAACTGTCCTCTTCGTGCCAATATAAAATCAAGACATTCATTCCACATTCCTCTCGTATATCACTGTTACGCACACGATCTCTCAGACTTTTACCACAAATTTACACATATTTATACCTATAATGATTTTTAGTGGTTAGCGGACGTAAAAAGATTTAGAAACTCTGTTGTTATAACCAAACATCAGTTTGTTCATAGCATCAATTATGTAGTTACATGTATGACACAGTTTATAATTTAGCAAAATCTATCACAGGCACAAACAGAGCTGTTCTCGCAAAAAATAGCATTTTTAAACCTGGCTAACTAGATAAGTCTTAAGTTAACCCTGAATAAATGAAAATTCTTACTAGTGCAAATATTTTCTTCTTCCGGGCTGAGTAACTGTAGTCTTGAGGATAATTTGTAACCCAAATTTTCACCCCATCTATGACGGACATCTTCACAGGCAAACTTTAAATGTAAGGGTACTTAGTGTCCCGTCCCCCCCTCCGTGGTGTCCCAGAGTTAACAATTTTGGGTTAGTTGGAAGAGATCGCGCCTCTGCGATAAACTCGCCCTCTGTATATTTATTTTTTTATTTATATTGATGATAATTATCTTCTTTGAATGCATTTTTGTATAAAATTGTATGTATCGTGATCCATGTAAAGAATGAATAAATAAATAAATCAATTTCTACTACTACTACTATACCATCACGGCATATCCCACAAGTGGGTTAGCCAGTAGACCAACTGCATATAAGAAATATGCAAGCTCTCCTCTTCGCGCCAATATCAAATCAAGACATTCAGGATGGGTGGCAAACCTCATCGCTGAATTTAAGATGTACAATGTCTCGAAAACTTATGGGGAAGAGTGGGAGACCAATTCTTTACCGGGTGCTTTAATTTAATGTTAATGTGACGTGGTTAGATGGAAGAAATCACTATATAATGATAATCTATCACTGCATTTCATCACATTTTTTTCTTATGTAAACTGATTTGTTGATTTTTGTTATGTGAATGATGATGTGCAAAAAGAATAAAAAAAAAATAAAAAAAATAATAGAATAGGTCTACGTATACTACTCTTTTCTCTAAATTAAAATAGTTGTCGCTGGCAGATAAAATATCGGGTTAACTTAAATATTAGGAATAACGTTATTCCATATTTATGAGTACGGGGAGAAAGTATTTAACTAATTTTCACTGTTTGTTGTTATTTTCACATAAACACGTTATGTAGGTATTACATTGATCTAGATCGCTATCTTAACTAAATGATCTTTGATTTCTTGCATCAGAATAGATAAGTTGTAGAACGATTGTGCGAGTCGTCACGGCTGTAAAATGTCTAGGCAATTTAATAAATGTTAGATATTTATCAAATTCTTCATCTATGTATAGCCAAAAGAAGAAATGTTTAGGACTTAATATAGCCAAATCTTAAATTATCATTAATTATTAACTAACTATGCAGAAATATTCTCCGTGTTCAGTTTCTTCTGTAAAATTTGTATGAAAATTAGTGGAGAAAATCTACTACTGCTACTATTACCCCATTACCCCATATCCTACCTCACTTGGGACACGGCGTAAGGGTATAGTATAGTATGGTTTGTGGATTTTCAAGCACGAAACTAATTATTTACCTATACTTAAATTTGTACGTTCGACTAACTTGAAGGTTAGGTTAGGGTTGGTATGGTGTTATTTTATAGATTAGGTTAAGATCGGTGTGGTGTTCTCTCAGTTTGAGCTATCCCACGTGATAGACACTAAACAGACTAAGGGTTGGGGTGACTAGGCGCAAAAGTAACCAGCAGAGATGGGGCTTTTGGATGAGGAGGACACTAGCTGCGACTGCGGGGAGTTGCAGAGTGATTCTCACTTATTGCAATGCCCGCTGATGTGGAATGCATGTAATGAGAATAACTTAATGATGGCAAATGACAAAGCGATATACGTAGCTGCATACTGGAGTGGCAATAAGGTCTAAGTCTGGACCCGAATAGTAAAACAAGTTAGCCAGTGTACCGCACTTGGGATACGGAGTATAGATTGAGAGATATTATCAAAAACATCCTAGGTCTTTCGGTATGATGTAGGTTTTCACAATTTGCCTATTACGTGCTATTATTTTGTGATGTTACATTGTTACTCTGAAACAGCGTGTTTGATTTTATGATGCAACAATTTTATATTACAAATTGAATAATATGTGTTACAGCAATAATAATAATATTTTTCTGTCAAATTTTACAATCAAGTCATTTCCCACGATTCTGATAAACTGTTTACTCCCTACAAATTAAAGTCAATTAGATAAATTGCTCCATCCATGAGAATTTGTACATCTCAGTAGCTTGTTTATAAATTTTGTCCCAGATTACACTTTTACTTTCATTTGGATCTTTCACTCATTTCTGTGGTTTTTTGAGTGTACCTACTGTAAATAAACATTAAATTTTAATATAAACTTTTTTCAATGGTTTGAAATACATATATCTTACAAAAAATTACACCGCTAATCAATAATTACAAAATTTCAATAAGAAAGCCATGTTTAAATATTTCACTTACTTACTAAAACATTGGGGCATATCCCGATAGTGGGGTAACCAGGAGACAAACCGCATGAAATCAAGAAAACTCGACTAAGATTTGCTCTCCAACTCTTTTCCGTACGTTTTCGAGTGTCCTGTTAAAGGCAGGTATTGGAAAAATAATGACATTTTAAGTACTCAATGTGTTGATGTTTAGATAGTAGAATTAAAAAAACTAATGTTTTATCCTACTATACTCGTATGTATTTTCTTTATTGAGAGAGACTTCTTTCGCCTTATAAAGACATTGTCAATCTTGACATTCGTCTTATTCGACTTCAAGGTTGACAATGTCCTTATACGACGTAGAAAAAAACATTTATTTTTAATTTCATTAATTGTATCGGCATTTACTTTGTAACACTTCATTTTAAATTATCAAATAAAATAAAATAAATATTTATTATTTTTGTTTCGTGTTACTGTTGAGTAAGACTAACGCACGACCGGTTTCGCGGACTCCGAGTTCGCATCATCAGGTGCTTATCTATACTGAATTAAAACAAAACAAATACAAAAGTTCGTTAGGGTTTACAGTGAGGGTGTAGGGGTAGGCGGGGTCGTGTTGGTTTCAGGCGTGGAGTTCTTGGAATATGAGATGGGGAATAGTTGTAGTAAGGGAGATGAATTCGGAAGATTATTATTATTAATAGCTGTTTTAGTCGAGTTATTATTTTTCCATCATCATCCATCATACCATCACGGCATATCCCACAAGTGAGGTAGCCAGTAGACCAACTGCATGTTAGAAACATGCAAACTGTCCTCTTCGTGCCAATATAAAATCAAGACATTCAGGATGGGTGGCAAACCTCATCGCTGAATTTAAGATGTACAATGTCTTAGTTTTTTCGAACACCTGCCTTTTACAGGACACTCGAAAACTTACGGGGAAGAGTGGGAGACCAATTCTTTACCGGGTGCTCCACGGGTTATTATTTTTATTAATTTCTATTGCTTCCAGTGCTGTCAAAGTTGGTCGGTATGTGTGTGTATGTAATAATTTTAAACTATGGTTGCTAAAAGAGTGGTCAGTTTCTATTATATGGTTTGCAAATTCAGAGAAGTTGTTATTGGTAATACATCGTCGGTGCTCGTCAATTCTAGTTTTTAAGTTCCTAAACGTCTGTCCTATGTATACTTTATTACAATCCCCACATTTAATTTCGTACACCCCGCTTTTCTTTAGAATGTCCGTCTTTGGTTTAGAGTTGGCTAATAAGTTGGCAAGTTTGTACCCTCACTGTAAACCCTAACGAACTTTTGTATTTGTTTTGTTTTAATTCAGTATAGATCAGCACCTGATGATGCGAACTCGGAGTCCGCGAAACCGGTCGTGCGTTAGTCTTACTCAACAGTAACACGAAACAAAAATAATAAATATTTATTTTATTTTATTTGATAATTTATTTTTAATTTTGACATCTTACGTCCTAAATTAAACGATGAGATTTGCCAACCAACCTATCTTGTATAATATTGAAATATACCTTATTTCAGAAACCGAGATCGTCAACGTTCCAGCATTCAATAACAGCTCTGCCGACTGGGACTCGCAACAGTCTGCAAATAATGGACCATATCAAATACCAGCCAAGAATGAGACCATCCTGACTGACAAAAACGACACCAGTTCAACTACAGCAGAACCAGGAGTTTCTGGAGGTGGAACAACATCAAAACGGCCTTTTGAAATCGTTGTGGAGTCTGACAAAGGTATTTATAATCTTTATTTATACCCTGTGAAAATTTATATGCAAATCATGAGCGTGTATTTCTCGGAAATTTACTTGTGTCAAAACTCAAAATACACATGAATAATTTGTTCGGTTCCATTTAGTCATAGCATACGTCAAGGTCGCTATACTATGAATCTATTTTCCTAAACTGTCAGCAAATAGATTCTTCCTCAACTTTCTTCTGAAACTCTCTGAAAACCTTTCTTGGAAGATCTAACGCAGTCAAATCAACACAAACCCTTAGTCTGAAAATAAAAATCTCCAATTAATCTTTTCAAACACTACAGGGCTCATAATTTATTGAAGTAATAAGTTTGCGAAGAGGACAGTTTGCATGTTTCTTACATGCAGCTGATCTGCTGGCTACCCCACTTGTGGGATATGCCGTGATGGTATAGTAGTAGTATAGTAGTAGTATAGTAGTAGTAGTAGTAGTATAGTAGTAATAATATAGTCAGGCAGTGTATCTTTTGTGTTTTTTTTTTAATTTATCGGATTTATTTCAGCTACGTTCTTATAGCTACAAATTTTCATATATTACATAATTATATCTAGTACACATCACAATTACACCATACTTGACTTCTATTTGCAATAATTTTGTCTAAAATGCCACCTTACCATAATTTTATATACTTTTAGATGAACTCAACTTTGGTTATCCAGAAGATGACAACCGAGAGGATGAAGGTATTGAAAGTGTCATCAAACTTGGACCTGGTTTGGGTCTAGATCCACATATCTTCCATCAAATACCAACAACATCCGCACCAGTCTTTCCCAAGAATCTCTCACCGTCTGTCCAATATGGAAACGAACACGAAGATGCTGCATCAAATGAAAAAAGATTTCACCAGACATCAACGGAAGAATATGAAAATAAATACTTCACTCCAACTTATGCTATATTTATCAACAACAGAGGTTCCCTGAGACCGACGACTGAAAGTTCTAGCGAATCTGAAGAGAGGGATAGTGATAAATTTTTGGAACATAAACCGGAAATTTATTCGCCAAACGTTGATAAAAAACTGAAAATTGCTTCACGATTCACATCAGGACATCAAAACAGTTTTGGTATTCCCATTGAAGACGCTGTTGATATAAAGAGTACAACCCAATCAGCGATCTACAGCACAAGAGTTTCACCAACTCTCCCAACTATGGTTGGAAGAAACACCGTTAGGAGTACAACAGTCAGAAGTAAATGGAATACCACGGAAGACGGTAAAGACAAATCCAATAATATCGAAACTTATAATAATTTCGTGAATCTTTGACGTACCAATATTTTTTTTTGTTTTTCTAGGAATTTGTTTCTCAACACGTCTCTCCATGTGTCGTGGAGTTCTCCCTTATGACTTGACAACTCTTCCATTAGTTGGAGGTGCTCGACTTTTAGAAGCCACCCCTCTCCTGCAACTTCTTCTTCGTTCCGGCTGCAGTCCACGTGCCCGTCAATTCCTGTGTTCTCTTCTTGAACCTGAATGTCGTCCAAGAGGAATGAAGGTTCTTGTTCCATGTAGGGCTGCTTGTGAAGGTAAATCTGTTATTCAAAAATCTAGTTACATTCTAGTATCAGCAATTCCCTTGAAAAAAAAGAGTCAGAAGATAACCAAGCTGAAAATCAACAACAATAAATTACTTTATATTTCTATTCATCTCATTTTGACATTCACATGTCGTCTTTTTGTGCAAAAAAATCAATCAGGTTGTCTGGTGTTCCTAGGTACATAATTTATAATATCTATCCTTATTTCAGATATCTCCAAGTCTTGTCGAGATGTGATTGCCGCAGCATCTGCCGAGCTATCTGCTGTATTTGATTGCACTCAGTATCCAGTTGAAGAAAGCGAATGTGCTCCATTGAAAGAGAGTGGTGTGGTCAAAAGTGCAACATGTCCAACTGGAGAACTGAGGTGTGCCATTGATGGATCTTGTGTGCCTGGACATTGGAGATGCGACGGAATAACAGATTGTCCTGGTGCGACTGACGAACAAGGATGCGACGAATCATCGTGTGCACCCAATGAATTCAAGTATGTTTTATTCAATACGAATTTTACTATTCAAAAATTTGAATGGTGTGTGAAACTGTGTAAATATCTTCCGATCTTATTTAGAATCATGGAAACTTAAAAATTTGTAGACAAATACAAAATGCCAGAAAGTTATATCAACAATATCAAAGAGCGAATCAAATTTCGATACTGGTGTTACGTCTCAATTTATTATTTCGCAGGTGTGGAGAAAATGGCACATGTATTCCAGAAGAATGGGTTTGCGATGGTCACGTAGACTGCCTGCCTGAAGGATCTGATGAACATTCTTGCACACCAGAGGGAGATGCCAGTGCTGATTCTTTAGATGTCCAAGGAGCAGCTAGTCAACATCCGAGACCTGTAAAACTGCCTAGACCAGCTCGTCTACAAGCTATCCCGCAGAAAAATGTCACAAATAATGAAGGTCTTTATTTTTTCAACTTAGAATTATTAAATAGACATTTAGTTTATTTTCTTAAAATGGAACTCATCTTCTTTCCCTTAACTTAGCGGAGTTGATAAAAAATCTTTTTAATCCAATGAAGAGCCAAATATTTTTATTTATTTAACAATAAATGGCTGTAAACCTTTAACATAAAACTATAAAATTCAACAAAACTTTATAGCAAATTTCATAATTTACAACTTAACACCTATAACTTAACCCAAGGAAAAAGAAAGTAAATTGGAGTACCTACCTATCTAATAATAGTACCTAGATATGTCTTTTGTCATACATCTTCTTCAACTTATCTTAATCAATCGGAAGCTTTTTGTAAAAGCACTTCCTTCAAAGTTCCGTATTTATAACTGTGACTGTAATTTCCTGAGATAATTCATTAAATTCACCCACGTAGATAAATTTTAAGTCCAATTAAGTTTTTAAATGAAAATCTGAATTTTTAATCCTTTTTTTCAGTTGTTAAGCCTGTCACAGAGTACGACAACAGCAAAGAACTCCTGATGATGAGTGACTCAGTGATGCCAGTACGGAAGCCACTTTCATCACTTTCAATGCGCAAAAAGACACCCAACCTTGTTTCAACATCTTCAAGAGTTGTGACGAGTACTTCTTCATCAATAAGTGTCCACAGATCCACACTGTGTGCAGTCGGTGATCCAAACTGTAAAAGGAAAATACTGTCAAGCAGATTGACACCATGTGCAAGAGGAAGTTGTTCTGAAGACAGGAAGCCAGTCATTTCTACAACATCTTCACCAGTTTTTAACGTAACTCAGAAGATTGAAGATATGGAGGCTGCTTCAGGTTTAACGTCCCATTCGTCTCCATGTCCTCAAGGCGAACTGAGATGTGTTGATGGGAGATGTATAACTTTGGAACAACTTTGTGATCACCATAACGATTGCTCTGACGGAGTGGATGAAGCCAACTGCTTCACTTGAAAAAAAAAAACGATTTATTTTATCAAGACTTTTTGGTAGTTGGTGTTGTAAATATTTTGTGTAGGGATAAAAAAACTGGCCATGTATAATATGTACTATCTTTCGGAAGTATGACATGATATATTTTGTTAAAGTTCCAGGTTTTTGTTTAAGAAATTAAGATAGATTGATATAATATTATGGCCTGTTTTATATTATGTGAAATATGTACACAATTGAAGATACTTGCAATACAACTTAAAAAGATATTTCGCCATTACTTTTAATTCTTAAATACGTGAGTCATATTTAAGCTCTGATCTGAGGTGTTCTCTAATTGATAAATAAGTAATGCATGTATAGAATTGATTGAAAGCGATCGATCAATTGATATAAAATGAGCAATACCTACCTAGGTATTGAATGATTCAACTTATGATTGAATTGTGGGTGTGAAGATGATTGGTTTGTTCACAATATTGTGAACTTCAATTGATCAATTTGATGTATGTTTGAGGCACTCACAATACAACAATGTCGGATTAATTTAATAACTGTCTTAAATCTACATTTGGCTGATCCATATTTGGTTGCTTAGAAATCAAGTAAATAATAAGTATGGATGCCATTGATCAATACATTTTTTTGTTATCAAAATTACTACGTTTATTTTTGTAAAGAGCTTTAGCAGTTCTCACTACCTACTCGTTAATGCATGTAACGTGAGTTAAAATAACTTTATTTTGCATAGAATAGAAAAAACCCATAGAATGGAACACAAGGAATTTTCATAGAATGGAACGCAATACAAATACCAAAGGGGGTATATTTTTATATATGATGGAAAGCTTATTTGCAAAGTTTTCAACATATTTAGGGAGTGTGTATCTTCCAATAGTGACATCATTTCACGTGTTTATGAAAAGTATTATTTTTATGTAATAATTACATATTAGGAATATATCTACTTAGTCTATAGAATTATTTTATTAGATGAAATTTATACATCGATCATTCATTAATATTATATTTTACCATGAGCATGAATATTTTAGATTTAAAGAATTTTAATGTTTACATTATTTTAACTAGATAATATCTGTATTATAGAGACATCTGTACATTGAATCGGAAAGCAGAACGATGTGATTATAGCTTTATTGTGTACTTTATTTTTCTTATATTTTCATCAATATTATTATTATCGAACATAAAATATAAAAGATACTGAAATATACAATGCTTCGTGATCTATGCGATAGATGGCGAAAGTGTTACCTAGTATACTTTTTTTATGTGAATAAATTAGTAATTTAATAATTATTGCAATAATAAAGGTTACCATTTTTAATATGACTTTTGCATTCTCATGAGCATTTAAAAAACAAAGTGATAAGGTTATTAGGAAAATAGAAAAGAGGCTAAAAAGATATAGAAAGTAGAATAGAAATGTGAGATAAGATCAAGAGGACATACCCGACGCGGGGAGATAAGTTCAAAAATAGAACCGAAATAGGCAGCTGCCCTCTATGTTAGGTTCATGCGAACCGCTTTGTGAATGATAGGTAAAATGAAGTGCTTTGCTTTTCGTTTGAATTGATTTTAAAAAATCATACTACGAACCATCATACGCTGGTTCGTTAGAACCACTCGTTTATAATATTATAAAGCATGTATTTTTAAAATAAGTAATTAATTGATTTATTTTATCAATATTTACAATATATAACTGAATCATAAAATGTAGGATTATGAAAGGAGATCAAAGTGTATTTAAGAGGGAGAAACAGGCTAAAAAATAGAATCAAATTAGGTCAGTTGGAAGAAATTGAACCTTTGCGATAAACCAGGCCCCTGAATACTGATGGTAATATTATACGAATATACTTCTTTATAATATTGTTTATAATCAATTTACATTAAAGAATGAATTAATACTTAGCTAACCCCTTAATAATATGCCAGTCTCAACTTATTGGATAATATCAGATGCTTTAAGAGTCAGTTGCTCCTTCTAAAAATAAAAATAAAAACTCATATCTTTTACCTGTTTTTTACTCAATATTTAGATAATTATTTTTTAACCATTATTTAATATTATTTAGATAATATTTAATTTAAATGACTTTCTCTACTTCTATTATCCTTTATTTCTATTCACAAACCGGATCATCGACCGGTTCGTAAATAAATTATACCTATACCTACAAATATTCAAGTTATTTTAACTCAAATTATAACTTTTAGAAAGTAATATAATATTTTATTTGAAATTCATCGTAATTTTAGTTACCAGAATAAGACTAAAACAAAGTTGTTATGTGTATAAAAACTTACAATGTTTTAATAAAACTTACAATGTCTTAATAAAACTTACAATAGTCTTAATAGTGAATATTGTAAAAGAAAACATTAAATTTTAATATCAAATCACTTTTTTCAAAATGAAAATCTAATTTTATGTATCTGTGGCAAAGGTAGTATGAACCATTTTGCCAAAGTTTGGTTGCAAAGTATGATACTTTTCGCATGAGTTCATGCGAACCGCTTTGTTAATGAAAAATAAAACTAATTGCTTGCTAATTTTCATTCGATTTAGTTTATAAACTTCGTAAGAATATTTGCACTGGTTCACTCGAACTGCTTTTTTATTTTCAATTCACATTATTTAAATTAAGTAATTTATTGAAATTTTGTTATCAATAGTTACCATAATTTTTTTGTCAATTAAAATACTAATACTAAAAATGTAGTTATATTAAAAATTACCTACTTATATACCTAGAATAAGCTAAGAATATTTTAAAAATTACCATGTTTATGATAATATGAATTGAAATTCATGCATATTATATTTCATAATGTGTAAAAATGCTTTTGTACATACTTTGTATTTTGCATATATTTTTAATTATTTTTATAAATAAAGAAATACCTATATTATTTTTTATAATTTGGACTCTTATTGAGTAATCCATAAACAAAATCCTCGTGAGTCATAAACAAAAACAAAAAATTATAAAAAATACACAAATATGACCAAGTTTCTGAGTTTTTCGCGTTTTTCGGATATTTTAGGAATTAGTTTTTTTGTTTTTATATCGCTATAACTTTAGCAAAAGATAATATCTTCCTACTATTACTACTATTTCATAACGGTATATCCCACAAATGGGGTAACCAACAGGCCAGATGCATGTAATAAATATGGAAGCTGTCTTCTCCATGTCAACAAAAATTCGAACAAATATGCAAACTGAGCTGACAGAAAATTAAGACATTCAGACAATAAATCTCATCACGGAATTAAAGATGTAAAAGGTCTTTATTTTTTCGAACATCTGTTTTCTAAAGCACACTCAAAAACTTACGGCAAAGAGTGGGAGACCAATTCTCCGACGAGTGCTCCACAGCAGATAAATAAACTTTTATACAATATAATCAATAATATAATATACAAAAAAAAAAAATTAATTCACACCCAACACGTAATAGGGTTATAGATTGGAAAGGGGGCTTGGGAAATATTGCCTGTGATATTTTTTGAACGATGTACAAGGAAGAATAAAATGAAGTAATTTAAAATTCTAGCGAATTACTTATCACTGAATGAATGACGTAAGATTATTGTAAATAATGAGAATCAACCAAGAGCCGGTGCTCACAAATCTCTAAGAATTGAACCACAAGTGTGTCTAAAATCTATACTGAATAGTACCGACAATTATTCAATCCGTCAAGACTTCGAAATTTAACCCGACAAATTTATGATTGCATTCCATTAGGTTTGAATTTAAATGCAATATATTTAATAATACCTATGAATACTTTGAATACGAAATTCATGGTTTGGACATGTTGATCGAACTATGAAAGCATAAAGAAAATATTATATTTATCTAAAAGATGGAGTGTGAGAAACCGCGGACGTCCAAGAATTACGTGGCTTGATTACGTGGATCAAATTCTCAAGGACGGCCGCGTGTGCAATAATAAAAGCAGGAATGCGTGTATGAGGAATAATTGTATTAATGAGTAATATATAATAGATGCAATTTTATGAATTTCACTTATTTTAGAGGCATTAACTATTTAACGATTTCTAGACATTTTTAGCAATTTATGAAGCTGTTGATGCAGTAAATGTTGATTTTAACGCGAGTTTCAATTAAAATAATAAAAAAAAAACTAACCGATTTTACTTTGTAAGTACACGCATAAAAACTGCACATTAAAAGATTAATAAGTACGGTAAAAACGTAAATTTACTTAGGAGTAATGGTAACGTATGGCGGATGCCACAGGGATCGCCTGCACATTCAATTTTATGGTCTGTATGGCGTTCCATCTTCTCTCCCTAGGTACTCCATTAGTAGTAAAGTATAGTATTAATTTAATTTGTTAGCATGTAATTAAATGAAATCACTCTTCCGCAATGATAGCATGAATTTGAAACTCCGCCAGAGAATGATTAAATGCTTCGTGTGGTTTGTTTTATTGTATGGATGTGAAACACTTTTTTTTTAAAGATATATCTGGGTTTTTGTTATAAACCCAAATACAACCTTATACACCTTTCACAGTAAGGGACATGGACCCTAAAGGTCGAGTCAATGAACAAACTGGAAGCATTTGAAATGTGGCTCCATCGCAGATTGCTCAGAACTCCATGGACAGACATGGCTAGCAATACCACAGTCCTGAGGCGAACTAGAGTTGACAGGGAGCTGTTGTCAACTATCAAGGTTCGGAAGGTTTCACATCTGGGTCATGTACTGCGTGGGGAAAAATACCACTTTTTCCAACTGAGGGACGCCGAGGACCTGCTAGGAGACAGATGTTCTGGCTGGGAAATATAAGGGAGTGGACCAGCATCCGAAGTGTGGAGGAGCAGTTCCGAGCAACGCAGGACAGGGTCAGGTTCGCCAAAATGATGGCCAACGTTGGGGGAACCCGACAGGGCGCTTGTAGAAGAAGAAGGAGCATTTCAGGAGCTCTCAAATCCTTTAAAAATTAAACTTCAGCATTATTCTGTTTCTTTACATAAAAGAAACCTTATACAAAAAAATTGAAATTGTCACGGAGAAAAAATACTCCACATATAGAAGAGGTTAAACTTTGGTAGGTACATAAAAAGTGTATCAGAATATAATATAACTTTAAACGAAATCAGGAACAAGGTTACGTAAATACATATTTTGTACAAAAAGGCAGATGAGAGAGTTTAGTGTCAGCCATTGAACTATGTATTGCATCTCCATATAAAGGTACGTATCTTGGGTAATTCACATTTTGTCATCAGCTGTAAACAAAGCAAAACAAAAAATGGTTTAAAATGAGTACCTACCTAAACAATGGGAGAGAAAATTCAAAATGTCACATGCCAAAATTGTGTTTTTCTCTGTGGAGTTTCCAGTAGAGAAAAGGTTTCCCACTTTTTGTACAAGTTTTGAGTGTCGAGAGTGATCTGTAAATGGCAGCAGGGTTACTCTCGACAAAACTAAACACGATCTTAATCTAATCTTGATCTTGATCATACGACGCACGAAGGGACTATAGTCAAAAACACCGCGCTACCGCTAACGCGCGATGGGTTTGCGTGTATTTTTGGACAATAGTCACTTCGTGCGTCGTATGATCAAGATCAAGACTAGATTAAGATCGTGTTTAGTTTTGTCAAGAGTAGCCCTGCTGGTGTTCGTAAAACCTCGTGTATCAGACAATGAATATATCGTCGGTGGATCTATGAAACCTCTTATGTGTAAATTTACATACATACATACCATCACGCCGCTTCCCTCGCGGGGTAGGCAGAAAGGATCGAGCGCCACTTCCTTCTACCCTTGCATACATCTTTCGCTTCCGTCACTGTCATACAATTCCTCATGCATGCTCTCCTATTCAATGTACTCAATACGTGACCGTCGTGTAGGATTTGATTTAAATGATCTTGCCATTTAATCCTCGGACGTCCACGTCTCCGAGCACCATTCCTCTCAGCCAAATATATCTTCTTAGTCATTCTGTCCTCATTCATTCTTTCCACGTGCCCAAACCATCTTAACTTATTTACATTCATCCTTGTTATTACACCAACTTTCATTCCACATTCCTTTCGTATATCACTGTTGTTGTGTAAATTTACATCACGGCAAATCCCACAAGTGGGGTAGCCAGAAGAACAGCTGCATGAAAGTAGCATGCAGGCCGTCTTCTCTGTGCTAATAAAAAAATAAAATATTCAAGATGAGTGGCAAACCTCATCGCTGAATTTGAGATGTAATATGTCTTTTTTTCGAAAATCTTCCTTCTACAGGACACTCGAATACTTCCGGAAAAGAGTGGGAGACCAATTCTTTACCGGGTACTCCACAGCCCACTAAGGCCCACCACTGGAAACCCCACTTGTGGGATATGCCATGATGGTATAGTAGTAGTAGTATTATTTCGAGACAGGAATCCAATATCCAATCTGTTATGCTGCAAATAATGCATGTTACACTATTTCTGCTAATAGAAGGACTTCGAAGGGGTATAGTCAAAAGATTCCACTCATGGGAATCTTGGACAGCCAGCCCTTCGAGCAAGTGTAGAAATTGAATCGGATAAAGGGAACTCCCTAAACTTTTGAGCTGTCCGGGCGGTAGATGGGGTCTCCTTCAATGTTCCTGCTTATTTACATATATAATTATATTTATTACATGAAGTTAGTCTGGAGGTTACCCTACATGTGGGAGATACCGTGATAATATATAATATATACAGTATAGATATTTTTGACATACGTCATTTTCTATTTTTGTTCTTCGCAGGTATTTAAGTACTTAAACACGAAGTGTGTTTACTTTCTTCGAGTGTTTGAGGTGATCACGGGTATTTTGTTTTTAATATTTGTTGAGTCAAATCTAGATGCATAACGTCATTACTAAATACTTGTGAAGTACCTACCTATTGTCGAAAAGATCACAATAGATACCAGCGCAGATTTCAACTCTTGCATGGTAGACAAAACACGAAAGAAAAGGTATACTAGTCACGACACGGATTTTATCTATAACCTTAAAATACCTACTTCTCAAATCAACTCAATCAGTTTTTGACGCTTTTGCCGGAAATACAGGACAGAAATCATAAGTTCATCCATTCAGATTAGGTATCTTTGCTCCAATTGAGTCAGCTCTCCCTACAAAATTCCTAACACTCTGATGTCAGATTTAAGTTTAGTTATATTTGAGTGGCTTGGGATCAAAATCGGACATATCCATTTTTAGTAAAATGTAAGTAGAACCCAAAAACCAACTGAATTTTGACTGTTTTCAATAAAACCCTCGAATTTCTCCTATTTTTTATTTAATAAACCTGAAGGTCACAGTGGTCGGTGGTAAGGATACTTTCACTTGAACAAATATTCCATACTCCTGTAGAACCTGGAAGACAGGGAGGTTGCCACCCATCTGCTAGTGAAATCACTAAGTGTGAATTACAAAAGCTTTCAACTTTTCCAGTTTCTTTCCTCAATGCCGAGGGTCGTGACCTATCAGTATTTTTGTATCTATCCCAAGAACGATCACAGAACAGGTTACAGACCCAGAATTGGATAATTTAGATGGAATAAATAAAAAATTATAAACAGCCAAATGAAATGAAGACAGACTCCAAATATGATGGTCGAATGGTGTTAAGTAAGTTGCCGAAAGTAACTAGATTCAGACTGACCATGATAGATTGAGATGAGAAGATCTAAGGTAGCCAGAACATCATCAATAAAATTTTCTATGGTCTTTCAGAATTATTCTACTTATAGTTGTATTGCTGGTGATATCAGCAACTGCGTATGATTTGAAAACCAGTTCATCCAAAAGTGATACAAAATCTGTGATGACAATATAAATATTATATAAATATTATAAGGAAATTGGGTTCATCGGTAGCCAGGAGGTAGAGTCTTGGCCTCGTGATCAAGGGGTCCGTGGTTCGATCCCAGGTGCCGGCAAACTCCCCTTTCACGACACAAGCTTTTAGCTTAGTGTGAAAGGTGCATAAGGTTGTATTTGGGTTTATAACAAAACCCAGATATATCTTTCTTTTTTTTTTAAAAAAAAGTATTGAAATAATCTGCATGTAATAAGCATACATTTCCAGTGGGATTTTAAACCTGATATCCGTTATTACGTGTAATCTATATCCGTCACATCCCTTATTCATAGGTTTATAGGTTTATGATAAATAAATCTTTGTATTTATGTAGATTAAGGGAACATATTGTATTATGAGTATGCATGTATTTCATCTGCATTTGGATTAATTTATGCAGTAATTCATACCAACAAAGCATAGTTAACTGCAAACATTGCATACAAATAATAATTTTCATTACCAAGGTAATCTATAAACAATTTATATATGGTATCGTTTAATGATCCGTGACCATCTCAAGGGCACTGTGACTTCTTCTGAACTGTAACGTTTTCAAATAAGTCTTGGATAAGGTAGTATCTGGTCCGATTCGATTCTGTCTCAAATCCACATGCAATTTGTTCCAGGCGACTCTCAAGCTCCTGTTTGCGAACGAGTTGTCAAAGCTGAGCGAGGCATGTGGAAGTTGTGCCGCTTAAGGCCTCGTGAACCGTGAGACACAATATGAACTCCACTATCTCTGGGACTCTCAGCCGATGTGAGTACATTTCTTCGTAGTGTTTAAATGTGGCAAGATACCTTGAGATGACCTATGTAGATTTGTGAGTGGAATAAACAAATAGATATAATAAACAATAAAAGAAAATTATTTTAGTTCAATTTAAATGCATTTTTTTTTAATATTTTATCAATATGGAACTTGGGGCCAATATTTCAATGTATACTTAAGGTGAACTTTATTATGACGTTTACCTTAATTCAATGTATACTTTATATTTAATTTATACTTTATACTTAATTTATACTTTATGTTTATCTTAATTCAATTCTCATTTATAAACTACAAAAATTCTACCACTATTTTTTAACACCAAAGTGTAAAAGAGAGGTAGAATGATACTCAAAAATAAAATCTGTCAGCCACTATTACGTGATGTTTTATTTTTATCGTTAATCATCATAATTTGATACTGATAAATCAAAATTTTACAGAAATGATATTCTGTGATTGTTTAATTTTTACAAAATACTTAAATGTAGGTTCCAATATTTTTTTCTACTTTCCTATTGAAAATATGGCGAATTTGAAGAGCTAGGTATTTTCTGAAATTTCTCCGCCTAATTGTCTCAGGGCCGAACAATTTCACTATGGGCACATTAAAACATCGGGCCTTAGTGTATTCTTTGTTGTATTTACACAACACATACGTCCATATAAAGCACCATAATATGTACACGGTACAGTTTTTACATTAATATAATTGATGTGATTGATTTCTTTCTTATAGTAGTTCTAGTTCTTGGCTTGACAGATCGTGTGCGGTCGCTTAATTTACAAAACTTATTAAACAATTTTTGTTCAATTTACAAAACCACATTTTTAGTAATCTATCAAGTAGCTGGATTACATTTTCAGTTATTTATGAATGGCAATAAATAAGAATAGTTTGGTAAAATAACATGACAAAATCAATGAGACAACTCGATCGGAGAACCATATTTACACAATGTAAAATTGTGTAAAATCTAATCGGAAGAAGTAAGAAAGGCATCCCAACGCTTGCGGATTCGCTCCAATAAGGCTTAATTGGTTATTTTGGGTGTTCATAGACAACATTCACCAATTCCGCCATTCTCGGACACAATATAGGGTCCACAAATCGAGAAACGTTTAATGAAAACCATAGAAGCAACCATTTTTTGACACGATAAAATTAAACGAATTATTTTTTGTGATTAAATTGTAATTTAGCACTAAAATTCACCATCTGTGCATTGAATATTATGCTTTTTTCATACTTTTTTAATAATTATTATTAATTTATCTTGAAATATTAACATTAGGTGAAAGTACAAATAATTGATCAGTACAAACACGGATCAATATAATATGTATTTAAAAAGTACTATTTAAGTAAATAACTAAACACAATACTGTTAGTATAATATTTCTCGTAATATTTGACCATTATTTAATAATAACATAATATCTGGCAAATGCAAATGAATAAATAACTAAATCATTTAATTTCAATAAAAATAATACACAATGTCGAGTGTTAAGTTATTTGTTGTGATATTTTTACTCATTGCGACTAGTGAATATAGTGAATGTGAAAATAATGACTTGAACTTGGGAAGCTTTTCTTTGTTCTACGGAATTATTTCAGCGGCTGAAAATAATCTGAAATATTCAGCATGTAAAGAAGAGTTGGTGAATATGACTCGAAGTATTCGTGATAGGGAAATTTGGGCTTTGAAATGTAAGTAAAAAATATATTACCATTAGAAGAGACAATCCACACAGTTTCCTTGAAAATTACAGTGACTTTTGTTTTCTATGAAACCGGCTGAAAGCCTCAGTTTGTAAAAACCAAGTTGTTTCACTTTGAAGATAAAAAAACTATATCTTTTATGAAACTGTGCGTCAAACAAATAGATTGCTGGCCCGTATGCCTCCATTACGTGAGAGAATAAATATACCTTCAATTAAGACTGTATTTTTTCAGTATACGATGCATCAGGAGTTCCAAGTACAGGTTTACACTGGGGTCATACTTATTGGCTGGGATCACGTCATCAGTGTCTCTCAGCATCGAGAACAGACTATAAGAACTTGAACCCAAATCCTGCCATTTCAGCGACACTCCTTTCAGACATACCTCCGTTTTCTGTAAACTATTTTGTCGCGTACCTTCGACATAATTCAGACTTCCAAATATCTGTATACTGGACTAATGAGGTAAGTACCAATTTATGTTAAACATCAGTAAAAATCATATGTCAGATCTTTCTCAATTGCCCGACATTCATTATTTCTATTTCCTCGATTATATTATCTAAAAAGCTATTATCTTGGTCTTTTCAATACTCGGAACGCAAGTAGTCTTCTTTTTGTAAACTTTTATTTTTTCTTGATTCAGTAGCTTCCCAACTAATAAGTCGACGATAATGGTAAAAGTGGCTTTTAGAACTAACCACGAGAAAGCGTAGGTACTCAGAGACGTGGTCACCCGAGGATTAAATGACTAGATCAAGTAGACCAATTCCTCTGAGGTGCTGAATTAGAAAGAATTCTTGAGAAACTGAAAGAATGTTGTTCAAGTAAGCAAAAAACGTCTGGAAGGGAACAAAAGTCTCAAGACTCTTTCTGCCTATCCCGCAAGGGAAGTAGCGTGATGTAATGATGATTATATTGATGTGAACTATCATCTTTATTTATTTATTTACAATGTGTAAACTTCAAAAAAATAAAAATCATACAATAAAACTCAATAAAAAAAAATTGAATAAAGTCCAACATTGAAATTTTCAGACGAAAATATCAGTAGGGCTCTGTCTCCCTTCATCATGCAATGAAGACCAAATATCTAGATGCCTTCAGAGTTACCTGAATTCTGACAGATTCAGCTACCAACATCTTTACAACACATCTTTACAAGTGTTGGAAATTAAGAGAACTGAAGAATGGTTTAACTGGCGAGATCCTGTCACTACCGCATTGATGTAAGATTATTTTCATTTATATATTTTTATGTTAAATATGCAAATACCCATCTGAAAGAAGAGGTGCAGTGCGGGCGTCTAAGAACCACGTGTCCCACAAATGTGATATTGTCAATCGAGTCGCTGCAAGTGATAAGCATATTGGATACAAGTTTTCATCTCAGTTCTAAAAAAATATTTTTATCTCCATTAAAAATCCAAAATTATCCAAATAAGCTGCCGATCTCCTCATTCTCAATAATATTTTCTTTTTACTCTCTTTTACAGAATAATTCTTCTTATAATTGGACTGCTGGTGATATCAGCAACTCTATATGACTTGCAAACCAGTTCATCCAAAAGTGATATCAAACTCTGTGATGAGAAACATGAAGATATGAATATTATGAGAAAAGGTATGGAAATATAATAATTGTCAATTTTTATTTATCATAGATCATCCTTGAGTGGGGTAGCCAGTAAAGAGTAGGAAACCTTTTACAAGATTTTATTTTTTTACATTTTGTAAGAGCATAATGTGTGCATGTAGGTATAATGCCATATTGGCAGGGCCCAGGCTAGAGTGAAATGGACAACTGACGCTCATTTTTCTCTAATATTGTTTTGAAAACATAGCACATTAGGTCTCATTTTTGAAAATTTCACCTACACTCCAAATTTATACGACCCCCCCCCCTCTCAAGTTTTCAAGCAGATCTCATGTTTTGAGGAATAATTATATTTATATATGTATGTACACAAATACACATACTCACAACACTAACTACAGATGATAATGTCATTTTGACGTGCATAGCATCATAAAACAAAATAATATTGTTTTTAGTAAGATATTGTGTTCATGTGATTAATTGATAATTCTTTTAAATATCTATTATTCAATTAGTTCTTTCAACCATTTGACCTTAATTTATAAATTTTAACAAACTGACCTCTAATATTTGCCATTTTCTATATCACTTCGATTTCTTTTATATTTAATATCTTGACCAATTTTTTGTTTTCATAATTTTATGCTCTTAATTAATGGTACACTGTTCTGTTTTGTATGTCTAATTGTTTTGTGACTATTTAAAAAAAACATATCTTTATACTATAGGTACATTATTTTACGTGCAGAGTTTCGACATGTTTGAGGGATAAGGGTGACCTGCTGTAGGGTCTTTTGTTTATAAATTTCCGATTTCTATTTTCACATTTTTTTTTTATTGCTATTTTTGTTCGTTGTGTTTCGATTGCCCTTAATGTCGTGTATTATTTAAATCAATTCTTTTTATGTTTAGTATTTGTTCTATATGGTATTGCATGTTTTGTTTTATAGGTGGTAATTAATTTCTTGCATGTGTTGGATAATATTATTCCTATTTGCTTATGACAAATTTTAATATTGAATTTTAAATGATGTTGAATTTTCAATTTTAAATTTGAATTTAGAGAGATTTCATATGATATTTTATATTTTCAATTTTATTTTTCATGACTCATTGTATTGTTTTTATTGCTTATTGTTTTATTGCTTAATCCTGCGATTATTGCTTTGTGAGCATTATTCTATTAATTTTGTTAACATAATTTACTCTATTCTATTGTAATTGTTGTTTGTTGATTTTATCTGTTGTGTTTAGTTATGTATGTTTTGTAGAGCACATAAGGGTAATATAGGGATCTTCACTGGTTTGCTTATTGCTAAATATGTTGTAGACCATTGTATTTTTTGTATCAACTACATGTATCCTGTAAAATTGAAATAAATAAATGTAAAATTTATGTTAATAAAATAAAATTTGTTAAAAATATGGATTGGTTGGAAGAAATCGTGCCTCTGCAATAAACTCGCCAACCTATAATCATTGTAATTCCCACACATCAACAAGTCGAAATTTTCGAGAATTTCTTTTTAATTAGTAATTGATGAAATCAACTCCACTTAATCAAAATACACGGTTCCCTTTATATATTAATTTTTATATTAATTAAAAAAAATAATGTAGGTACCTATTTTCAATCCCACAAATAAATATTTTGAATTATTTAACTATCAAACGGAACAAAGACTACATAATGCCTCTAACACTGCGATTATTATATGATATATTTCACTTTTTGTTGTGTTTTCAAAGCATAATATTATAAATATACCAAAATTACAAAAATGCCTATTTCTCGAATATTATAAGACATTTCGACTTGTTGATGTGTGGAACTGGAAATTTGGTATGATTGTAGGTATTTATTTTAAACGTATTTTTGTTTAAATTTAGTTGTAATCAATGTACTTACAGTAAAGAATAAATAAATAAAAAATAAAATAGAATTGGGATATATACACGTATTTACTATTCTACCGAAGTGGATGGTTAATAACACTCTCTTCTCATATTTTTAGAAACCGATGATAACATTTGGTTCAGGATATTGGTCAGTTTTAGTTTCTCAAGGAATTTCCAAAGTATATTTAACATGACGACAGATTCTGCTAAATTTGATTCCATCTGTGGTTTAAGGTGAGCAAATTACATACTTAAAATATTCAATTCATAAATAAATAATACAGTGGAACCTCTCATAACGAGTTTAATTCGTTCCAGACTCTTACTCGTTTTGCGAAACACTCGTTATGCGAAACATTTTTTTCTATAGAAATCCATGAATAATGCGTTCCATGCCGAAAGAATAAGTATTCTTGGAGTACTTAATGATTTTTTATTATTAGCGTTTATTCAAATTAAATTACTTATAAAAGAGTTTAACAACTTGTAATACAATTTAGATAAGGAAAAAAACGTACCTAAATAAAAATATGAATTTATGACAAATAGTTAACCATTTTTAACTTCGTTTTTTCTTTGGGGACATTTTTGAACGGATTATAATATTTTGCACGTAAAAAAATACTATTAAAATCAATACAAATTTTGGAAGAATGGGTGATCACATGCGAAACCAAGGCGCTAACGGAGCGAGTGCTAAACACATACTGATGTACTGGCGCAGAAGTCACAAGTGAATGTCATGAAAAAGGGACTTACCTACCCTTTCTATATTACTCGTTATGCTAAATATCGCTTGTTATGGGAGCAATTTTTTCACATTTTTTTTTTGCTCGTTATGAGAGGTTCCACTGTATGGAGTTTTGCAAAATGAGTGTCAACTCAATCAATGAAATATATTTTAAATATTTTTTCTTTGAACACTAAAGTTTGTTTATACAATTATTTGTTTGCGCATTCATTATTTATATTTGACTTAGATAAGAAAAAAGACACAAAAGTAATTAATAGTTTGTCTGCAGGATTACTCATGACATGATCTTAACACAATTTATCTTAATCTTGTCTTGATTTTAAACTCTACGTTGTGCGAAGTGGCTATAGCAAAAAATACGCGCATACTAATCTCGCGGTAGCTGAGGACAGTTGTTTTCAAAATTTACATGATATTGTTTATTTATTTATTTATTTATTAAAAAATAAACGGCTGCTGACTTTTAAATAACAATATAATATTCTTTAGTCAATACAATTCACATAAATACATATCATTACTCTACACTCTATACAATTTTTTTTACGCGGCGGCAGAATTGGCATCCACACTTCTCAGCATTATACAACCAGATAAGTCTCCATATGATCAGTCATGGTCACACAAAAACTTAACAGTCTAATACCGGGAATAATTCACCTATCCACATATACAGGATATCAAAGGATTAGTTTAAATTATTTATTAAAGATTTATAATTGATGGATAATTATTATTATTAATATTTTTTTTATATTCAAACAATAATAAAACAAAAATAAGACTAGTCAAGACCTTGGTATTCAGCATATTTTTATACGGAGCTGAAACGTGGACGCTGCGAGCTAGCGAACGCGCGAGGATCGATGCGTTTGAGATGTGGTGCTGGAGAAAATTGCTCCGAGTGCATTGGACGGAACACAGGACCAATGAGTCCATCCTCAGGGAGTTAAACATTTCGGCGCGACTCTCAACGATTTGCAGTCAGCGCGCTTTGCGATATTTCGGGCACATTGCAAGAAGAGAGCATGACAACCTAGAAAAAGTGATTATGACTGGGGTTGTAGAAGGGAGGAGAGGAAGGGGCAGAGTGCCAATAAGATGGAGCGACCAAATTAAGGAGGCCACACAGAGCTCACTTCACGGGGCCTTACACATGGCAGAGGATCGCTCAACATGGAGACAGATGGTCTACAGAACGAGGCATGATGGTCACGATCCTCAGGATTGAGGGACCGACAGAAATGATGATGATGAAAACAAAAATAACAATATATATAGGTATTGTATAGTGGTATCTATACTTCTAAATAATACTTCTAAATAAATGCTTGGAACAGGAATGTATACCAGAAAAATGGAAAAATGCAGAAGTAATATTATTGCACAAAAAAGGAGATCCTGAAAACCTTGAAAACTATCGACCTATCAGTTTGTTATCCCATTTGTATAAACTTCTTACCAAGATCATGTCAAACCGCCTAACGCCAAAACTAGACTCTTATCAACCAATTGAACAAGCGGGCTTCAGGAAAGGATTTGGAACAAATGACCATATACAGACTCTACGCCTACTTATCGAAAAAGCCGCTGAATATAATATATCAATCCATTTGGCATTCATCGATTATAGAAAAGCCTTTGATTCTGTGGAACAGTGGGCAATAATGCAAGCACTCAATGACGCGAGAATCGACTCCAGATACTCAAGACTGATCAAATATATCTACGATCATGCTAAAATGGATGTGAGGGTTGATGACGATACTAAAACAAATAGAATCGAAATCAAAAGAGGCGTTAGACAAGGTGACACCATCTCACCCAAACTGTTTACATTGGTCCTAGAAAATATATTTAAAACACTAAAATGGGAACAAAAAGGAGTAAAGATAGATGGGATGTATCTGAACCACCTGAGATTTGCGGACGATATTGTGCTTATCAGTTGCGATCTAGAAGAGTTAAATAATATGATAAAGGAACTCCATGATGCCTCCCTGAAAGTTGGTTTAGAGATGAACATTGGAAAAACAAAAATTATGAGCCCTTCCAACAGCGGTCTCACCATAGACAATAAAACAATAGAACCTGTTGAAGAATACATTTATCTCGGACATAAAATCAAACTGGGGAAAGCAAACCAGACAGCAGAGATACCAAGAAGAATTGGATTGGGTTGGGCCGCCTTTGGTAAATTAGGTCACATTCTCAAAAACAAAGAAGTTCCCATTAACCTGAAAAGGAAGGTCTATGACACATGTATCCTCCCTGTAATGACATATGGTCTTGAAACAATGACACTGACAGCCAATACCATACACAAATTAAGATGTGCACAAAGATTTATGGAAAGGCAAATGCTAGGCATAAGTCTTAGAGACAGAGTACCAATTGTGGAAATCAGACGCCGAACAAAAGTTGCCGATGTGGTGGACCGTGTCACAAAAATGAAATGGCAGTGGGCGGGTCATGTGGCTAGACAGGGAACTGAAAGATGGACACCTAGAATCGTGAACTGGAGACCGTGGGATCAAAAAAGGGGAGTGGGTCGACCGCAGAAAAGATGGGTTGACGATATCGTTCATGTCGCGGGTAGGAGGTGGACAGCAGTCGCGCAGGAGAGAAAAAGATGGAGGAATATGGAAGAGGCCTACATCCAGCAGTGGAGAGATGGCTAGAGATGATGATTGTATAGTGGACAAATTAATATTATAATATTACTAGCTGACCCGGCAAACGTTGCTTTTCCATATACATTTTGCCATACACATTTGCCATATAATACTTATATCGCTATTAAAAAATAGGGGTTGATGGTAGGAGAGTGAAAATTTAGGGCTGTGTGTATTTTTTAATGCCTCATCATAAAAAAAAATTGTCCAAAAAATATTTTAAAAAAATTGGGGTGGATCACCCTTAACTTTTAGGGGTATGAAAAATAGATGTTGGTCGATTCTCAGACCTACCCGATAATTACACAAAATTTCATCAAAATCGGTCCATCCGTTTCGGAGGAGTATGATAACAAACACCGTGACACGATAATTTTATAAATGTACTCGTATTAGATAGTGCAATGATATTTTTTTGCAATTTCTACAGTCAGTAGTTGAGCCACTGGTATGAGAGGAAATAGTTTTTATACATATAAGTATTGTAGAAAATCAGTGATTTAAATAAATAAGAAAACAAATAAAGAAAATCAGTGATAAAAATATTATATTTAAGACAAAGAAGTAAATATGGTGTAAAAAACTTTTTTTTAATTAACTAGGTATTACTGTATTACGTAACATAGCCCCCAAGAATGTACCAAACACATTATGAATACATTAATATTGTTGTGGTGTTTATAAATTTTTTTGCAACTCTTTTAAATTTGTCAAAAAAGTTTAGACGTCTCATATTTTTTTAGAAATCTTGTTTATTGACCTTACTTATATTTCAAGTTTTTTTGTTATTATTTTCAGAGCTTATACAACATTGTTTGTTATTGTCAGTCACAGTTTTTTATTCCTGATAGATTTTTATGATAATAAAGTGTTCGCTTTTGATTCAGTGAACACTTACATGAATCAAATATTTCTAAATTCATCGTTCTCGACAGATGCTTTCTTTTGTATGAGGTAAGTCAATTATATTAAAAACATAAATCTTAAATAAAATATTTAATGAAGTTGTAATGCAAATATTCAACACGCTTGTAAAGTTAAATGAACCCACCCCTATAATCCATGAATTAATTTGACACTTATAATTTCGTGTTTTACTTTCAGTGGATTTTTGATGGCGTACAGCTTTTACAAATCAAAGACTATTGAGAAAAACGATTTATTTAATTTGCTGATGTCATATCTGGATGGTATTTGCAAAAGACTTGTAAGGTAAATCACAAATATTATGTATTCACTAAAAACGCTTAAGTGTTTGGTATGAAGAGTTTTTGAATCAAATTAGCTGGCTCTTCATACAGATTTTTCCGCAAACTCAAATATTTCATAATAGATCCATGTGTGATGGCGATTAATTTTTACAAAATTATATGATTGGAAGTGCTTAAATGCTTAATCGTACACAGTTAAAAACTGAAACTAACACACCGGTTGTGTTCTGAAAATGGGATAAGTTTTCAGATGGGCACATCAGGTGTATGTCATCAGTAGAGAATGAGTTGATCCTTGATTTTTGATTAAAAGTGTCCTTAACGGCTAGGTTAGCTAAGAATATATTGCCAAAGGCTTTATTAGCTTTTATCGTACAACAAAAAATATAGCGAAAATATAAATTGTATTCTTTGGCTGGAAGCATAAGTATACATTTTGTTTTTATGAATTTGTAAACACCAAGACTAATTATGGATCCATGAGGAAGTCCACACTGTACATCCATATGATTGCTGAAAAAAAACTTTTTCACTAGACTTAGTTGATACCTCAAAATATAATTTTTGCATTTCAAAATTAATACTTTACATTTTTTTAGGTTAACTCCATCATATGTTGTAATCATGTTATTTACAATAGTCTTGACATCATACAATCACAGTATTGACTCTTTGTGGATTAACGAAAGAAATGACATTGTATGCAGGCAATATTGGTGGACCAATATGCTGTACATCAATAACATTTTTCCAGGAAGGAATATGTGTATGTACTGGACACACTATTTGGCTTTGGAGATGCAATTCTTCGTCATAGTTACATTTTGTTTTCACTTGTCAAAGAAGTGAGTAATTTCTTTATTATTAGTGTTATAACTGTTTACTAGCAACGTAAGCTTCGGTAATTTGCGGGACATTGATTGGTTTGTTTTCTGGAGAAATATGACTGTTAGTAGCTTACTGTGAAAGGTGTATAAGGTTGTATTTGGGTTTATAACAAACAAAACCCAGATATATCTTTAAAAAAAAAATTGTTAAGTTAAACTGTTTGTGTCCCTTAAGAATAGATAATTAAAAAAAAAACAAAAAAAAGAAGGTTTTGAAGATTAACTTTATTACAAAAGTCTGAATACGTAAAACATTCTTAAATCATAGTCAGTGATTTTCAAAATGGACCGGACATAGTACCTTGAGGTGTACCAAATATTTTCAAAGTGGACACGGGGCAACCCCTTGGGGTATACCGGATGTTTTTTTTCAAAATGCTTTCTTCTGTTGATTGTGGTCTCATTCTTGTTTTTTTTTCAGGTACTTAAAATTGGCTTTCGTGATATTATTGACTATATTTATTGCATCTATCATTGGCCTTGGTTATACAACATATGCCATGAATTACAGATCATAGTGAGTGGTTGTTTTATATTGATAATTAGTCATTCTGTGTAAAGTTTTTAGATTTCATTTAGTTTTTACCTACTCATAAATTTTTCAGTTCTGTGAATTTCTATAGATATATTGAGATTTTCTACTATCCACCATGGATGAGAATTGGTTCGTATATTATCGGGACAATGTATGGATATTTATATGTCCAAATGGACAAACGACTGGTGTTAAGTAAGGTATACAATTATAGAACTTTGAAATTGTTTACTGCTTTAAATTATCTTTTTTTCCTCTTTCTTCATATTTCTTCAATCAAAACTTTCGAAACTTTTGCTTACTTTCTGTCAACGAAACAGATAATATCATCAATCCACATTTTTGGGGATGTCTTAGTCCTCTTTTTTGTTCGAAGATATATTTTTAAAGATACTGGATGTCCATTATCTTTGTAGCCAATTTTCTTAACTTTTTTAAATCTTCACTTTCTTTTCAGTAAATTGCATATTGACAAATAATATTATAACAATTTGCTTTCAGGTTAATAAGTCCGTTATTTGGATAACTGTACTATCGATAATGACATATCTGGAGTTCGGCTTCAAAGACAGAGGCATGTCTTTGACTTGGAGCATTTTACATACTTCTCTCAGTAGATATATTTGGGCTGCTTGCGTGGGGTGGATCATCTTGGCTTGCGTCACAGGAAACGGAGGTGAGAAATTATTAACATAAAGACCCCAGAATCAATATTGGGCACGGGTGTTGGATGTTTCTTTCACTCCTGTCTTTGTATGTATATTTTTTGAAAGTTCTAAGTATTGATCTTATTATTTTATTTTATTTATTAAAACAAATATACACCAGCAGGTACATCAAATACATATAGCAAAACAACAAAAAACGAAATTAAAAACAAAGATGTGCCCTATTACAGGCGTAATTACGTAGTTCGACTTTGAGTCAGCCGCAGGTCCAGGACAACCTAACACCCCAAAGCCATAGACATACTAGACTTGCAATTCAGTACATTATTGCGGAATATTCGTGTTCCAACTTAACGCATGCTGTCTCACTCCATATCATTGAGATGATAATGGTTATGCGCTGTCTCACAAACCGTCTCAACGGACGCTAGTTTAAAACTGGCTGCATCGGCTGTATCGGTTTCACGACAGATTTTTTCTTTGAATTGCATATCTAGTATATCTTTGCCCAAAGCACCCGGAAAAAAACCCAAAAAGCACCAAAATAATCCCATGAGTCTAACCGAGCTACTCAAAGATTAAATCATTATATATCTAAAAAGATTGATCTTTTTGTATTAATCTTTTCTTTTATCTAGGTGTTTTGAATGATCTATTATCAGCAAAGATCTGGATCCCAATCTCCAGATTATCTTATTGTGCCTATTTGATCAATCCATTGATCTCATATACAATGGGGGCGCTAAGTGACAAGAGTTTGCGATTTGAAACCTTCAGTACGGTATGTATGTTGGCTTAAGTAGAAGATTAAATAACCAATAAGTCGAGATAGAAGATCGAAAAAGAAAAAAATCCCTACTAATTCAACAAAATAACTGATATTGTTTTAGAGTAACTATGTATAAAATTATCATATTACATGAGCTTTTCGCTACCACCGTATCGGTGGAACGTCCACCATTAAGGGCCCCGTTTAGCAAAAACGGTAAAATTTTCTATTTCCAACAAATTTGATAGAAAAACTGCCTAAACTTGTTGACCCTTGCGAATATATTGATTTGATAAAATAAAAAATCAAATATTTGTTACCAATATTAGTTTTTTAATAAAAAATAAATAAATTGCAGACTGACGAGATTTATTTAGGTACTCTTTGTTATATCAAAACACAAATTATTTGTAAAATATTTTTTTTTTATTCATCCTATCAAGCAAATAAATACCTACTATAGATTTTAGCAAACTTTTTTTAGTGCACAAAAAATTGCGTTCATGCGGTGATTTTTGGTTTCAAAATATGAGAAATTTATCAAAAAAAAATGTTTTTAAGTCGGTCAATATCCATGAAAAAAACGAAAAAAAAAATAGATTTTTTTTTGTTCTATAATTGTAATAACTATCTAAATATTCTCAATATAAAAATAAATATATGAAATTTTTTAGGATTCTCGTGCATTTATGTACCAAACACACCCCCGAATTCGATTTTTAGAAATATGCTTTTTTATAAACGAATACTATGAAGCTAAAATCGAGTTGTTTTTTTTTTAAAGTTAAAGTTTGATATTGGTAATAAATACTTGTTTTCATATTTTATCAAATCAAAATGTTCGTAGGGTCAACAAATTCTGAGATTTTGTGTACCAAACTTGTTGAAAATTGAATGTTTTATCGTTTTTGCTAAAGGGGCCCCTTAACGAGCGAACGACACGAGCAGGCTGAAAACTGATTATTGAAAAAAAAAGCTTTCGACATGATACTAACCTGTCGAAACCAGTCGCAGATCCCTTTAGAGTGACAAGTGTGAAAAACTCTTCGTACAATAATTTCGCATAATTATGACACCGTTTTTTATTTATTCTACTTACCGCTTATCTGTGTAAAAGAAAATCGTTTTATGAGTATGTAATTGCAAAAAATAAGTTACTTACACTTCGGGTCCGGACTTTAGACCTTGCCATTTCCAGTATGCAGCGACGTATTATATCGCTATGTCATTTGCCATCATTAGGTCTTTCTCATTACATGCACTCGACATCAGCGAGTATTGCAATAAGTGAGAATCACTCTGTACCTCCCCGCAGTCGCAGCTAGTGTCCTCCTCATCCAAAAAGCTCCACTTCTGTTAGTAACTTTTGCACCTAGTCACCCTTAGTTAATTTTGATTCTTATTTTTTTTTCAGGTTGTGAATGCTTCAGGACTAATAATGGTGACACTCTTTTTATCAATTCCATTAGCATGCTGTGTTGAGATACCAAGCATAAAAATATACAACATCATAGTAGACAAGTGGTCAGCAGAGATAATGGAGAAATCAAACAAAACAATATGTTCCAAAATAATACGAGATGTTGATCAGAAAACATCAAAAGAAGGAAGAATTAACAATAACAGTACAGTTAAAAATCACAATGAAGCCAAAGAAAATAAAAATTATAATTCAAACAAATAAATTGATTTTTTTTCAAATTCAAATATTTTTATTTAAATAAAATTTACAATTTAATAATATTACAAATTAATAATATTACATACACACCCTATTACTAAAAAAACACATTTATTACATATTTGACCCTCAAAATTGAGCAATGCTCGTGCTTTGAGGGTATAAACATATTTCATATAATTTACATAAAACAATAGCGCTTAATAGATTAATGTATATTTTAACCCTTTCTAGACGGTAAGGTTTCTATAAGTGATTTTTAATATACACCTCTGCTTTTTTGTCAAAATGGAAGAATTATAATTTGAAAACTCGATGAAGTATGAAACATAAATTATAAGAGTTTGAAAAATTCATTTTCCTTGATCCACAAAAAGACTCATAACACAATAAATATTAGCTTTATTAACAATGTGGTAAGATCTGTTATTAGTTGCAAATATTAATATAAGTTTATCAATAATTTGGGTAATTATTACTATCGAACAAACATAATTTTTTCGAACAAACATTGAAACTTCGAAAGAGTAAATAACGCCAAATCATAAAAAAATATGCTGAATTTCATATTTTCTTGAACTTCATGAGTTCGTCGGTAGCCTAAATGTAGTCTCGGCCTCCTGCACAAGAGCAACTTGGTCCTATCCCAGATGCCTGCAAACTCCCTTATACGATACAATTTTTTAGATTACTGTGAAAGGTGTATAAGGTTGAAAAGACCCAGATTAATATTTTAAAAGAAATATTTTCATATTATGGCTAAAAATAATTAGTAGGTATTCACGATTGAAATTTGGGATCTCAAAAGTTGAAATCATACGATTTCAACTTTTGAGACCTAAAAGGGTTAAGTTTTCCAGGGAAACATACTTAGGGAAATATACTTCCCTTAGACCTTTTCCAGGGAAATATACTTCGTAGGGAAATATACTTCCCTTGGACCTAAAAGGGTTAAGTTTTCCAGGGGTAAGGGGCAGATTTTTAGAGCCAACCATAAGTGTTTCACTTATTTTGCTTTATAGCTAGTCTATTGTTAAATATGTCTATGGGTTTAACTATATTAATGTGATACGTATTTTTAAGACAACTTTTATTATTATTATGTAAACATTATCAGCGGCTATGTGTAAATATATAAAAAACAAATAAAACGCTTAAATAAATAAGTAAATAAATATTATTACCATTTTACTCTCATTGTTTCATTTCACAATCGTATTTTTTTCTTTCTTAAGAACACAATAAGAAAACAAAGTAAATATTAATGAGCAAACAAAATGGTACCCACCATGTTTAACAATACATTGAACTTTGATTCTATTAAAAAAAAATAGAATCTCTATAAATCTTGACCCACATAGTCTTCTGCAAGATCAACTGTTCCTTGCCCCTTCCCCTTTGGAGTTGTTATAAAATTAGTGTTGAAGTGGTCATAGGCAAAGATGGACAAAACGGGTAGTGGAGTGGAGACCTCGTGAAGATAATAGTAAAGGAAGACCTGCAACACGTTGGTAAGACGACTTTAGAAGAATCGGTGGTGACTGGTTCTAGAAGTCTCAGGACAGAGATGCCTGGAGACATATGGGGGAGGCTCATGTTTAGCAGTGGACAGGAATAGCTGCATAAGTAAGTATGAAATTAGGCAAAAATAGTAGAATTAGAAAAGTCGAAGTTACCACTGTCCCGGATGTTTCAGTGGGCCTAGTCAAAAAACATTTTAGCGTCACAATACTTGTGTATTTTACCTACGAAAATTGACACTTTCTCGTAGCTTTCTAAAAAATGTTTTGACTAGGCCCACACGAGAAAAAGGTATGAAAGAATATGACATCGAAGCGGGAAGGATGCTCCTCTTCTCCTCTAGAAGCTAATATACATGGATACCATGGATATATCGTAAAACATTGCCTCAAGTCAATCCGTATGGCTTTTGTGCAAATTTATTATTAAAAGTGTTTTTATATTCCGTGAAGAGGTGGGCTCCCACTTTTGTCTCTAAGTTTTCGAGTGTTTCGTAAAAAGGTCCAGCTGCCTTACTCTTGAGACTCGATTCTATCCCAATCGAATTCCAATCTCTAACTCGATTCCAATTTCAAACCGTACTCTTGAACCCAATTCCGTGCGATTGAAATCGTTATTATTGAAATAATTCAGGGATTATGTTTGCCACCAATCCTGAATGTCTTAATTGTTTACTGGCACGGAGAGGACAGTTTGCATGTTTATAATTACATGCAGCTGGTGTGCTGGCTACCCCACTTGTGGGATATTCCGTGATGGTATAGTATTAAATAGTACGGTATAGATTTACTACTTTGTAATTAAAAAATAATTTATGCTTCATTAAAAATTAATAATAATAAATAAAAATTAGAGAGATACAACATTGAATCTGACAGATGGAGAGATGTGCGTTTGTTTCTGAGAAAGTTGGAGAGATGTGTGTTTGTTTCTTACCATGATTAATTTATGTCAATACCTTTTGAATACACCATCATTTAATAAATAAAAATAATACAGTGGTACTTCGACATACGAGTTTAATTCGTTCCGCAACCTGCTCGTATTTCAAATTACTCTATCTCAAAGCAAATTCCCCTATTGAAATTAATTGGACTGCCATTAATCCTTTTCAGACCCCAAAATGTCACCTCAGTTAATTTTGTTACTTGTTTTTGAATAAGAAAAATGTATTTATAAATGACAAATATTGTACAAAAACATAATATAAGAGAATGTAAAGAAATACACTGGATTTACAAAGTGTTACTTTCGCTTAATTTTCGTCACTGCTTTTCTCTTCATTGGTTTTTGCCTTTTCCGCCACGCTTTTCTCACTTTCACCTTTCACTATACTATACTATACTATACTATACCCTCACGCCGTGTCCCAGGTGGGGTAGGCAGAGAGAACGGAACGCCATGTCGCTCTATCCTTACATACTTCTTTCGCTTCCTCTACATTCATCCAGTGTCTCATACATGCACGCCGATTCCTCTTACTTAACACGCGACCGTCCTTGAGAATTTGATCCACGTGGTTAAGCCACGTAGTTCTTGGACGTCCGCGCTTCCTCACACCCTCTCTTTCAGCTAAATACACCCTCTTCGTCAATCTTACACCATCCATTCGCTCCGCATGACCAAACCATCTCAACTTATTTACACGCATTCTATCAACAACACACCTCTTGCATCCACTCATTCTTCTAATTTCCTTTCACCAAGTGTCATAAAATAGCTCTATCTCAAATTTATTTTGCTCGTATTTCAAAGCAAAAAATCGCTCGCTTGACGGCGCGTATCTCAAAAAACTCGTATGTTGGGGCACCCGTATATCAAGATACCACTGTAATGTTTTTATATTTTATGTTTTATTATCCTCATAATCATTAATTATGATTTTATTCACTACGCAGCACCATGAATCAGCTCTGAATCATTGCTGAGAATCGTAAACAGTCAACAGGACATTGTTTACATTTATAACACACAACATTACAATAAAACACAACATTGTTAATAATAATATCCTTGACTTTAGATGCTTTATGATAGTATAAAATTGTTTCTAATCTATGTACAGTCATCATCATTATTATCTTCCTCAATTCTGAAGATCCTGATCATCATGCCTCGTTCTAAAGACTATCTGGCTACACCTAGAGCGATCTTCCACCATGTACAGAGCCCCATGCAGTGAACTATGTATGGCCTCCTCAATTTGGTTGCTCCATAGTGCTGGTATTCAGCGATTTCCACGCCTCCTTTCCACAGCCCTAGTTATCAGGATCCTTCCAGCAGGGCTACTCTTGACAAAATCTATGTAAATACAAGTTTAATCTTGTCATGATCTTAATCATAACATGACGCGTGAAGCGACTATAGTCAAAAATACGTCGATACCAATCTCGCGGTAGCGATAGCGCGGTATTTTTGACTGTAGTCACTATATTGGCGCGTCGTATGATTAATATCAAGACAGATTAAGATCGTACCTGTTTATATTGGGTTAAGAGTAACCCTACAGGTTCTTAGTCTCCCATCTCGCAATGTGTCCGAAATATGGCATGCCCCATCGCTTAATTATAAATGTGCATTGTCTTATGGATATATTAGTAGGTTTTACACTCACTCACCTTTTACAGGACAGCCGAAAATTTACAGCAAAAAGAGCGGGAGACATATTCTTTACCGGGACTCAGACTCAAAATACATGACAATCTAAAAGAATAGGATGCCTTGTTTAATCCGACCACTCCTTGTGATATTATGTATAAGGTAGGTATCTCGATTCAGTATGCATTGATAATTAGGTACTACTATACCATCACAGCATATCCCACAAGTGGGGTAGCCAGCACACCAGTCATATATAATTAAACGTAGATATTCGTAGGTCGTTCACACAGGTGAATCATTTTCCAATTAGCAGGTATAATTTATGAGTTACCTGTCCCATAAACAAGGGGCTCCCAACCTTTTAGTCGCACGGGCGCAGTCGAGAGTAGGTACAGAAAATAATGGCGGACACGAATCTGGTTAAAAAATAATGAAATATTACAATTTTTTAAGTCTCAATTTTTAGAGTTTGGTGATTTCGTTTGGATTCAAAATTTCTACGCCCTGTCATCAAATTTTCGATTTGGTATAGGAATTTGAAATGCTTAATAATTTCCTCGATTTTGTTAAAGAATATTTTTTATAATTATAAATTTGGGAGATATCTACCTATTCTAAGTTAATTTTCCAAAAGTGCAAAAATTTTGGTCTCAATTATAAAAAAATTGTGATGTGTAAGGAATATTTTATGAAATAAATAATTGATTTTAAGGTTCCATTTTTCAAAATATTCTACTTTTCATGACTGACTAAATTCCATTTTCATTATTTGAACATATTATTTAGTTACGGGCGCATATCTACAGTTTGGTCAGGGTTGAGAAGCCCTGCTATAAACTAACTTGTATAATAGGTATTAGATAGGTACTACGCAGTATGTTTTCAAACATTCACGTCAGACGTAAAACTTTGTTCCTTCGTATTTGTTGGTCTTTCTTTATTTTTCAGCGATGCTACCATCTGTATTTTGCCATCATCGTCTGTCAAAAAAGTTTTTTTTAAAAAAAGCAGTAGGTACCATTTGGCATTATTATTATGAATTGGATAATATGGTGGTGCTTTCTGTTCGTTTATGGTCTAAATGTTTTATTTTCATTTCTACCATTTCTGTTGATATAATATATGTATCTATGTTTCTTTAATTTCAATAACCGGGTTAGTTTGAAGACATCGTATTCTGGCGATAAATTCACCCTCTGTACATTGAATTGTATAACTGATATTGTCATGATACTCTTTGTATTGATTTTAAACATTGTGACCAATGTACAGCGAAGAATAAAATAAATAATTAATTAATAATAGATGCATTTATATACTTTCTTCAGAGATTCATCAGAAGTCCATTGCTACTGCTTCCAGAATATTTGGCTCCTCCAAATAAAGTCTTTCAACGCGCATAGTCAAAATTTATCCTTACCAGCTTCTTCTGGTACGACATTTTTTTTACTAACCAAGCAATCTTCAACGTTCCCACTTTTCTTATGTTAGTATTTAATTATTTTCATCATATTGTGTTAGCGATGGCTGCTTGTGCGATATGCTAGTGAGAACAGATGAATGAGCCGAATGTGCGATACCTACTTAAATAATTGACTTAACTGTGGTACATGTATGTGGATGACAGCTGAATTAGGAACGACTTAATTTTATACTTATAAAATGTAAACCATATATATAGTTGTTGTCTGTTTTGTACTTTTGATCAATAAAAATAAAAATAAAATATTCTATTTGACAGGAGAGTCTGAAAACATTGTATAAAAAAAATGCTAGGTAAATTATATTCTTATAATGATTATACGAGTACATGTTTGTGCGAATCAAAATTAAACAATACGAGAGTATTTAAACATCTGTTTAACCCGCTGCTCACCAGTGTGCTCTTACAGGCACGTCAAATATAAATTGACCTGGTAAGAGATAAATTTTTGGTTTATGCTAAAATTATCTAGAAAGATATTTTCTATATATTCTGCTGCTTTTTGTGTATTCACCATATTGAATGAATTAAAAACTTAAACTTTTTAAGACACTTTATTTTATCATTGAAGCAATCTTGTTTCGTCTCGTAACTATGTAGATTATTGATAATGTCTCATTACGAGACGAAACAATGTTATTAATAAAAAGTTTAATAAAAATATATTTAATAAAAAGTGTGTATTAAAAGTTTAAGTTTTGAATTCATTAAATTATTTAGAAAGGCTGGTTTCATAAGGTGGTAAAAGCATTTTTTTCTGTTGGAATCATTGATTTATTGATGTGAAAATATTTATTTCTAATTTTTATATTTCATTTCTCGGTCTTGATCTCCATATTTACAATTTTTTTATTAGAATTCGTTTTATACGCCCAATATTTTTATTATTTTATCATTGTTTGTTTTTGTTAGAATATTTATTTTTATATTTAACAACACAGTAATAATAGGTAGCTACTTAAAATTTAAACAATTGACTACTACATAGGTAATAATAAACAATAATCACTGCCCCAATCAGAATTTCTCCTGGTATAAGGGGTTATGAGTAAAAATATTAGTTCAACTTAACAGAATTTGTAACGAGCCCTTTAAATTGTCGATGTCCTTTAACAAACACGTAAACCTCCCTCAAAAATGATAAGAGAAAACAGTAAAGGAAAGAGTAAAATGGTGCGTATAAAAAAAATTAAGACTCTTCAATCTAATTTGGTAATGAAAGGGTTAAGTAAGTTGTACATAATATATAAAGAGTTTATAAGGCTTATTCTTTTTGAATTAGTCATGTTGTTTACAATACAGAGTTGACTCAACAAAATTTTATTTATATATGGACAATTCACACAAACCGAGCTAGTCCCAAACTCACACATCTTGTGTTATGCGTACCTACTAACACAACGAAACAATTATATACCTACAATGCACCAAATACACATACATGTAACATCCAGACTTAGAACAATTTGAAAAAAAAAACGTTTTTCATTTTGTCCTGGCCAGGAATTGAACCCGAGACCTTGTGACTAAAAGGCAATAGGGTTACATAATATTATTATATTCTACTTATATATCTACGTAATACTATGCTCTGTGGAATACTCTACTAAGAATAGGTCGCTCACGTCCTTTCCTGTTTTCGAATGTCTTGTTATAAGATCAACAAGAATGGATAAGAATGAGAATATGTCATTTTTCTCTCTCCCTCCCTCTCTCTCCCCTGAGTCCCTCTGATCACTGCAACTCCTGCAATAACAACAACCTCTCCTATTCCTCCCACTCCCCCCAATTCACGTTTAAACATCCTGTAACAAACCTGGTCCAAGTTCAGACTGCTTCCAGGCACATTTTGATTTAGGATATCTTGTATAATAGTTCCCATCAATAAGTATACTTAGTTTACTTAGTATAAGTATGCTTAGTTCCCATCAATAAGTTAACTTATAAATAGGAATATTAAGAGCTCACTTATCTTTGTGAAATGTGCATCAAACTTACACACATTAATGTACCTTCCTATGTACTAAGTACTAACACTTATTGTATAACATTACAGACACCTACATATAATATTATTTATAAAGTATAGGCATTCAGACATATTCACTAAGAAAGTGCATATTATTTAAATGTGGCTAACTAACTACGTCTTAATTTAACCCTGACTAAATGAAAAATCATTCTCGCAAAACATTTTGTAATCCCTGTAAAAAACATTTGACATCCTTTTTTCTTTCTAGTGAAGGTTTCAATTATTATTTTGCACATTTATCACTTACTTAATTTGTTTTTATTATAGTATTTTATTTTATTGTATGTGTGTATGTTTATAAAGGTACATAATTTATTTATTACTTAATTTAAAACTTTTCACTTTGGGTTCCTCTATTTTTATTTATTTTTTTATTGATTATTTAGGTTGTAATATACGAGTACTTATTTTTTTATGTTAGAGTTTAGGGTTGACTGGAAGACGTTGCCCAGCAACAAGTCCGTCTTTTGGCTTAAATTTGTTAAATATCATGTTAGGTATTTATTGTATTTTTATATAAAATTTTGGCCATTAAAGGTTTATTTATTTATAATCCTCAATCTCTTGATTTCTTGTTAGCAAGGAGAGGAGGACGGCTTACATGTATATTCCATGCAGCTGATCTACTGGCTACACTACTTGTGGGATATGCCGTGATGGTATAGTACTACTATTAGAAGTAGTAATAAGATTGATTATATTTCTAAAAAATGTTTTTTTTTATTATTATTTAAAACCAGGTAAAACACTTACCTAATGCGATTAAGATTTTTCGTTTAGTCACGACTAAATGTCGTCAATATGTTGAGTTACCTACTCAAAATATAAATTTTCTTTATAACTACGGCTGATAGGGAATATAATAAATTCCACATTTAGATTGAACAATTTGATCCAGGTGTTAAGTTGGAACAATGCTAATAATCTCAATTCATGAGTAAAGACGTCACTTAGCCAGGCCTAGCAGTTATCCCTTGTTTTAAGTAAGTAGGTAACTGCTGATTATGTTAACTTACGTTATAATATATATCGTATCACTGTATGCAGTGTATAGATATAATAATACTATGTCTATATAATATTATTTATTATGTGTGGTTACTTCATAGTCGATGATTCATGTCTCAGAATTGACCTTGTTATGACTCATTCATACTATGAACGCAGAGTTGGGAATCTCGCTTCGCGTGGTGTAGCGAACTGTTATTGTAATAGTGAACAGTGGACTCAAAACAACCATACAATTGATTTGTTATTCTATATTATATTCTAGTATTATCAAATGTACATTACGAAATAATTGATCAAGTGTAATAAACACAGTGCTGTTTTTCAAAACGAAAGAATCTCAATAAAAAAATCTCGTAAAATTATGGAAAACATTAATAGTATTATCATTAAAAAAACGTCATATCATTTTCAATTGAAAGTTTTTCATTCTTAATATTTTTGAATTTCGAATCTAATTCGTTCCTAATTTAATTTATTTACTAGGTATAATGACAAAAACAATGCCATCTTTCATCTTATTGAAGGTATTTATAATATTTTTTTCTTTCATTTTGATAAATTAATCGTTATTATGTAATTGTTTACATTTATGTGAAAATATTTTAATCGTGGAGAACCCTTGACACCTATCAAATAGATATCTATTTTTTTCTGAAATGAGTCACTCATGAAATTACTAATTATTTTCATTTGAATTGAATTAATAGTAGGCACGTTGACTCCGTCAGTGGTTGTATGACAGTCAACAAATAAAGTGTTGCTATACTGACATATGTAATCTAAATGTGACGGATGTTGTAATGTAATTTCATCAGCATTATTCATAAACATGTACATTTTGTGTCTGTAAAAAACAAAATCCAAATAAATTTTCCTTTACGCATCTTGTTTTATATAAAATATGTGAGTATCAGGAAGGAAACTTACGTAGAGTTGTAAGAAAATGTGACATTAATTGAAAGGAAGTTTACAATCTTGTTACAACAGTTTTTCTTAAATTATTATTAACGAATATTTGTTGAAATTATATGGGAAATAATTCATTGTTTATATTTTATATTGTTGCTTTTATATGTTTCACTGGAAATAGTACGTGAGTATGTTTTTAACTTATTATTATCATTGTGGCCAAAGTTCAGTGTACCTTGCAACATTATCACACTTCAAATTAAAGACAATTTGCCTTTATTGTGACACGCATGTCCGATGTCTTGAAAACTTTCAAATAAAAGTTTGAAACTTTTTTTACATGAAAGTGTATGTATATTTTTCATAACTTTTAATCGATATACACCATTCTTCAAATTCAAATCTTTCAAAGGTACTTTATTGATGTTTAAGTTACACTATTTGTGTTTTGTTAGTTGAGACAAAACAAGATCTTTGTCATGTCTGTCATTGTATGTACTTTAATTAGTTAAGATTAAGATTTCCTAGATTTTCCTTCACTGCAAAACTAGTTCATTAAAGTAGTAACACCTTTTTTAACACCTGATTGTTATGGTTCTTTTATTAAATGGCAAGTCATAAAAAAGTTAATTTTTTTCATATTTGCTTTTGTTGTTTTGTTTTAGACTAATTCTTACCTTCTAAGGATGAATGCTGATGATAATTTGCGGTGGTTCCATGGAAAAATATCGAGGGAAGCTGCAGAAAGGCTGCTCAAAGAAGGTACATTTTTGTTTCAATTTTTCCGTTAATTTTACAAAGTTCGGTGGAACTTTTCCAGATCAAATTTTTTTAATTTAGTTTTGGGACTTAATTTATCAGAGATACATCAAAGCTAAATGTAATTATTTATTATGATTTTTATGTAGATATGTAGTATTTCACCTGAGAAATAATGCTTTCAAAGTAGCTTTGTTGATTTTTTGAGTGCAAAATCAATTAGCATTTTTTGTAGGCGTTTGACATATCGCAAGTATACTTACATTTTTAAGTTTGACTGATTTGTAGTTTAGGTTAGGGTTGGTCTGGTGTTTTTTTTTGTGCTATAGCACATGTATTGACAGCTATTTTTTTACTTAAATCATTTCCCAGGTTTAATATTAATAACAAAATTCATAGATCGTATTTGACCACTATGTACTTGTTTTAAAAATTTACCATATGCATTTTCCATAATATGTGCTCGGCATATCATTTCTTTGCGTTTGACTGATTGTAGGTTAGTTCAGGTGTTATTTTATGCTGCAGTGCATTTATTGTCAACGTTTTTTTTACGTTTGACTGATTGTAGATAAAGCTAGAAAAAAAATAGGTCTGGTATTATTTTATGCTCTAGCGTTGTGTACGAAAAATGCAAATAATTAATTTTGTGCACTCATTTATCCTATCCTTTCATTGCCATGTCAATAATACTCATGGTCATGAAATCTGAGGTTTGACGTATTTTTGTAAAAAAATAATTTAATAAATTAATGAATAAGAACCTTTATGAAAAATAAATTGATAAAATTATCGTGACTATACAACAGAAAGTCTTTTTTTTTGTTTATGATACTGACATTATTCTAATTCGTAGAGAATACGACAAATAATTGAAAAGAAAATAAGACCTTTCATCAAAAATTTTATATTTTCGTTTTATATGTATACTTAGTTATATTATTATGTAAACTATATTTGTAAACCTTTATTGTCAAAGGCCAATGTGCCGTTTATGATGAAAAAAAAAAAAAAAATTATGTTGGATGCTTTCATCTGTCATCGCTAACAATCATTAAGGATGAAAGGTCTATTCACACCTTTTCAATTTAAAAGATCATTCATAGTGATCACCAAAGAAAGTGAATAAGTGTGAATGGTCCTTTAGTAATATGATTTTCAATTCAAAGGTCAAAGTTCATTGAAAGTTTCACACTTACCCAGTCATATTCACAACTGTGATTATTGTACCGTCCAATCAGTTTTACTACATAGCTATCATAATATAAATAATTGATTGTTCCAGGGTTATATTTTTACACATATGTGAAAGGTGTATAAGGTTGTATTTGGGTTTATAACAAAAACCCAGATATATCTTTTTAAAAAAAAAAAAAAAAAAAAAAAAAAAAAAATATATTTCGTTATTGTTTTTTTTTTACTATAATACTATCGTTGCCTTTCTTTGTTTCTTCTTTATTTTAATAAAATCTACATATAATAAACATGCAAATAATTCTCTACGTGCCAAATCTCCCTCGTCCTTATACAAAGAATTCTGCGTAGGTTTATCAGAGATCAATGAGTTTTAGCTATCTACGCCATCATGCGCCAGCGCATTCAGCAAAGATTTGTAGTCTCTGTAACACAGAAGAGACAATGGTTCTGGTTGAGCCATGTTTTGAGAATGTCTAGTGATATTTGGCCAAAAAGAGCACTTGTTTCATCCACAAGGGTTTTGATGGCCCAAACATCCCTCTTTCACAATACATTGTTCATATGACTGCGACATCAGAGTCAATTGGTACAGAGACAATCTGAATGGAGAAGGCTGGTTTTAACTCTGTGCTCTGTTTGAATTATATGACTGAAAATTTTATGATATTTTGTAACGATTGATGTTGTAACCAATAATAGAAGTGAAGAATAAATAAATGCTGTCTGGAACACAAAAAAAATATTCCTCTAGCAATGCCGTGTTCAAACATTTACAGTGTCTGATAATATAATTATTTTAAATGCAATGCAATTGTATTGTTTTGCAAGGGTGAAAGACTGAGATAGAAATAAGGAAGTGAGAGAGATGCAATAATCATGAGAGCTGCATTATGGTTAATTGAAAAATATATCATCGTTGAACAATCAAAATGGATTATGTGAGCGTTAGAATTTTTATTACCAGTTTTTTTATTGCATTGTTTTAGAAGGAGAAGATGGTGTATTTTTAGTGCGAGATAGCAATACATCAATTGGAGACTATGTCCTCTCTGTTTTGCACAAGGTAAGAATTATCTTAATTCTTTTAAGACTGTTTTATATCTTTTCCTATGACAATTTAAAACTGTTTTATAACTTTTCCTTTTGCATGAGAGGGTAGCCTAAGCTGTCGAGAATTTTGTAAGTAAAATTGCAACGTCCTATCGTGAGTCAATTCTTCTCTGATTTAAAGATCATGTCTCATCCCCTCGACATTAATAATCTACTACTATACTATACCGTCACGGCATATCCCACAAGTGGGGTAGCCAGCAGACCAGCTGCATATAATAAACATGCAAGTTGACCTAAAATCAAGACATTCATGATTGGTGGCATTAATAATCACTCATGTAAAAACCTTCCCTGTCCTGGATATTATAGAGCCAATGTGACGTTTTCTTCCAAACAAATATTTTTTATTTCTATTTATCCCAATCAGAAACCTCGATTGGAGAACAATGTCTACACAATGCAGCATTGTGTAAAATCTAATCGGAAGAAGTGAGAAAGGTGTCCCAACGCTTACGAATTGGCTCTAGGCTGGCTTTATGCCATTACCGCATATCTCAGAAGTATATTTATTTATTTATTCATTCTTTACTGTACATTCATTAAAAATAATTACGTAAAAGGTATACATTCAAATTAAATACAATCAATATACAGAGGGCGAGTTTATCGCAAAGGCGCGATCTCTTCCAACTAACCCAAGTAGTAGTATAGTAGCCAGGGGACTAACTTTATGTAATGGGGAACATGCATGTGTGATGAATATGAATAAATGTTATCAATTTATATTATTAAATATACACCTATCACGAATATCCTAATAAAAAACTATAAAATAAAAGTTTTCATTCATTATTTCCATTTTAAAAATCCATATTCTCCGTCAAAATTTTAAACGCCATGTTATTAAATTAGTTTATTGTGACGTCGTTAGGCGCTATGTTGTATTGGCACACATTTTACTCATAGTACTGTCTATAGCGGCTGATGACATCACACACCTGGGGCCTGAGTCAAAACAAAATTTTAACGTTTTCGTTCCGTTAGCGTTAGAATATAGACGAAGTTGCAAGCAAGTGTCAATTTCGTAGCTGTCATAACAATAGTTACGAAAATTAACACTTGGCGCAACGTCGTCTGAATTCGAACGTTTACAACACGAAAATGTAACGTTTAAATGTGGTTTGACTCAGGCATCTGTTCTGCCATGGATGGACCTTTTTGCGGCGAAGTGTCAAAATTGATTTTTTAAATGGTGATAAAAACCTTGAAAATGCACATTTAAAAATATAAAAAGCACCATAATTTTTCTAATTTTCTGTCCTATTTTTCGAGCTGAAATATTTTGTTGTGAAATTTCCCATTAACATGCAAGTTGCCCTCATTATGCCAATAATAAAGTAAGATATTCGCGGTGGGCGGCTTATGGGGTGTTCACATTTGGCAAATATCGCCAGGAGAATTTTGTTTGCATAGATATGATCTGTCAGATGCGCTTTGATTTTGACGTTGTTTTCAAAATGGCGGACGTCGAGATGGAGATCACAAAGTATTTATTATTACTTGAAAATGTTATAGTAGAGGTTATGAGGCGCCTTTTAATTAAGGAAACAAACGCCACAAACCAACAACAAAGATAACAACTGTCACAAAGCGGGAAACATTATAAAATTTATAGGTTATAATGCGGATACGGATGCCGCACGTATCTACGCATGCGTGCATCGTTCAACCAGCTTAAAAGTTGGAGGGTGGTCAACTTGAGACGATATCGTTTCTACTGGTTTTTATCGTTTCAGATTAAATGTCAATTTGTTCTCACGGTTCAAATGGCTGACGATATTTTGGTGCCCTGGTGATATTCGCCAAATGTGAACACCACGTTACCTCATCAACTGCTGAATTGAAGATGTTCAATGTCTTTGTATAGAATATTTACCTTTTACGGGACACTAGTAAACTTATTTGTTCTTTAACATTCTTATTCAGGGTGAAGTGGTTCACTATCAGATCCGTCGCCACGGAGAAGATGCCTTCTTCTCAATTGAGGAGCACACCACAGTGCATGGCCTGGATACTCTAATACAGCACTACCAAGGTGATTCCACGGGGCTTGTCACTAGACTGGCTGTGGTCTGCAAGGGAGAGCCACCTCCGCATAACTCCAGGACACATGGAAACTCTACGCTCCTGCATAGGTAAATTAATTTGAAGAATTTAACTGTTTTATTACTAGTAATCGTGGATTATATCCATTGTCCAGTTCCATAAGCCAAATACTGGAAAATGTTTAAAATTGAAAGTATGGCTTTGTTCAAGATTTTGCCTACCACAAAAATCATGCTACAATTTCAGTTGGTGAAAGAGATGATACAATGAACAATTTTTATTTCAGAGCTACAGAAGCTGGTCACTACGCCATTGTGTCAGGTTTGACTAACAAATACTCCAGTCTTGATGCAAAGAATCATGAAGGGCAGACTGCCCTGCACCTGGCTGCAAAGGCAGGCACTAAAGATATCCTGCTGAAGTTATTGCAAGGTGGAGCTAGTGTCAACTGTAGAGATACAGCTGGATATACTCCGCTTCATGTTAGTTATATTTATCGTAATTTTTTTCTCAACTCATATTTTAATCCTACTACTTGTACAAGTTATAAAATTTTCGGCCTTGAACTCAGAAACCGTAATTACAAGCAGCTAAAAAAAGTTTAAAACTTTAATCTTACATTGACTGTGCCCATTACAGTTCTTCATAAATAAGAGAGTCCATTGGTTTTCATTAATCATTTCTTGATTGGCAAACCTTATATTGTGACAGTGTGAATGATAAGAATCGGTGACAATGTCCATGAATCCCATAAATGAATTTAAATCTTGGGGTGCTTTTCTCACTTTTGCAGATTTGATTTTGCAAATTTCATATTGTGTAAACACACTTTTGCAGATTTGATTTTGCAAATTTCATATTGTGTAAACACACTTTTGCAGATTTGATTTTGCAAATTTCATATTGTGTAAACACACTTTTGCAGATTTGATTTTGCAAATTTCATATTGTGTAAACACACTTTTGCAGATTTGATTTTGCAAATTTCATATTGTGTAAACACATTTTTCCAATTGTGGCACCTCTATAGATACAAAAAATTCAAAATATTATTAACATGTGTATGTAACATAAGCAAATTTAAATCACAAGATAGAATGTAAGTGAAACTGTAGTAATTTCAATATTTATTATGTTATATATAAGATAAAATATAATACATATAACCAGATATAAGATATGTAACAAATGTGCCAGACAAAAATAAGAAAAATCACAGAAAAATCATTATGTATAAAATTAGAAATAATGCAACTCCCCTCGAAGCACGAGTCGCACTCTTTCGAGGTTGAAAAAAAAATAATATTAATATTTAAGAAATTATTTGTATAAGTGATGTAAATTGTTTTTATTATATGTATAAATAAATAAATAAATAAAAAATATTCTAAAAAACGCGTTTAGTGAAAACCTAAATATTTGTGTGTAAAACAGAGTGTTCTATAATTTGATCCAAGTAATTATTTGTTATAATATTTTTTTATAGTACGCATGCCAGAAAGATCATCCTGAGGCTGTGAAACTGCTTGTGAGTGATGGTTGTGCCAATGTACAAACCAGACATCCCCAATCTGGGAAGGTTCCCATGCACGATGCTGCCCTTCATGGACACATTGCGTGTATCCGAGCTCTTTTGGACTTAAATGCTCCTGCCAATCCTAGAACTGTTGATAACCTTGTACCTGCTGATTTGGCTAAGCAAAATGGGCATATGGAATGCTATGAATTACTTAGTAAGTAATTTTTTTTCTTTATTTTCCCTTTCCCTTATTCGACATGTATAAGACAATCGACATCTACAATTTGTTGATGAGGCATGCATCCATCCATGGTGAGGACAAGAGGCGTAGCCAATAGACTAACTGCATGTAATAAACATGCATATTGTTCTCTCCTTGGCAATAAAAAATAAGAAATTTAGGATGGTGGATAAATCATATTGTTTTATAATGAACTTGGATGAAGTTTAACATTTCTTTTAATTTCAGAAAACCATTCACCTCCTATTCCGAGAACGACAAGAGCGCAATGGTACCACGGCACTCTCAGTAGAGATGAAGCCATCAGACTCCTAAGAGACTACTGCAAAAAGCATTCAGTCGTGTCCACTGATGGAACGTTCCTGGTGCGTTACAGTGACAAGAACACGGGAGCGTACGTACTGTCAATGTTAAATGAAAATCAACCTTACAACTTCATTATTAGAAAAGAGGCAAGTTCATAATTATTATATATGTGTATTTTTTTAGTACCCTTAAAAAATTATTTAAATTAAACTCATTATCATAGTTATAATTAGTTTTAATCAATGTTATTCTCTTTTCAACAACCCTGTGCAATCCTCTCCTGTTCTCAGCCGGTTGTACTGTGTCGCAAATTGACAGAGATACAGCCTCCTTGATCTGATTTACTGCAATATAAAGTTTTATTATTATTATTATAGCTAACCAAAATTTTATTTGGTGTATTTTATACTTTGTCCGTGTTTTGTACATCATACATTTTTTTTTCTCTTTTAGTTTATTTATCTATACATCTTGACAAATCCTGTAAGTGAAGTGGCCAATAGACTAATCACTTGTAATTAACAACTAAGTTATTCTCTCCATTTAGAACTTTCTATATTTTAAATTCTCTCAGATTTATATTAATAAATTATATTTTTATGATTCCAGGAGGATCAATTATTTATAGACGACGGGCCATATCTAGATTCTCTGGAGCACCTGATAGATCATTACAGCATCATGTCTGATGGACTGCCTACCTGCCTTCAGATACCAGTGCCTCCGCCTCCAAAGCCTGCTTTGCCAGAGGTAAGTTTTATTCATAGGTAATTTGGGTCACTTGGAAAAGATTGTCCCTTTGCAATAAACTCACCCTCTGTATATTGATTGTATGAAATTGTTTGTAATGATTGTACAGTTCAGTATGAATAAATAAATAAATAAAAATTGCAAATAGTATCATAGATGATATATTGTTTAAGTTGTATGTTCATATGTCTATTTCCAATTAAACATTTCCATTTTTTTCTCGTTTTTGTTTCCAGTTCTCAACAATGCCACGAGCAAACAAAACATCGCCACATCGAACAAAACAGTCATCCACGACAAATTTAAACGCTTCTTTGAAAATGAGCAAATCTCCGAGAAAAGGATCATTACCTGTTTCCGAACCCTCTCCTCCTCCTATTCCTCCATTACCGATCAACAATTCCAAATCGATAGATCTTCTATCACGAAATCTATCATTTTCAACAGATTTTATTACGGATCCTAGTATAAAATCAACTTTAAGCAATATTAACAATAACCCACTTAGCCCAGTACAACAGACAAATGAAAAGAATAAAAGTAACGCAACGAATAATAATGTAATACAATCTAAAAAAGATGTTCTATCATGTCCCACAACGAAGTTGAACCTTGGATCCACACTCAGTCTCCCTCCCAACGCGACCGATGTGGATTTTAGTAACGAAACTTACAATGTGCCAAAGAGTAATGATCCGGTGTTGCCGCTTATGGAGAAATATAACGAAATATCTATTGATTCGACAGGACCACTGGCAACACTGCAAGGTTAGATTTTTAATTTTTTTTTTTTTTATGTAAAAATGAAAGAAGTGTTGCAGGAAACTGCGAATGTCCAAAAAATACTTAGCTTGACAGTGTAAATATCCTAAAGGGCAGTCGCATGTTGTGTAAGAGAAATTGATGTGCATGTATGAGATATTGAATGAATATGGAGGATGCGGTAGAAGCATTTAAGAATAAATCAATGCAGCGTTCTGTCTGCTCTGGCTACCTCACTTAGGACGTAGTGGTGTGAGTGTATATTTATAGACTATTGCACAAAATTATGTGTTCAGTGGTAATGTTATCATTTTTTTTTATTCTATTGTATACTAATTTTGTGCAATAAAGATTTTTATTATAATCATTTTTTTAATGCGGTGGCGGAATTGCCATCCACATTTCTCAACATTATATACAACCAGATAAGTTTCCATATGATCAGTTATGGTCACAAAAAAACTTAACAGTCTAATGCCGGGAAAAATTCACCTATCCAGATATACAGGACATCAAAGATTAGGCTCAAAACGCGGGTTCAAAATACCAGCATTGTGCCTGAAATATCTGTGTTCAGAAACTTTCTAACAATATTACAAGTGTTTTATTACAATAGATTTTTGAATTTTTATGTATAAATTAACCGGTAAATCTAATTTTTCTAAATTATTTATTAAAGATTTCGGAGTTATCTGAAATTATTATTATTTTAGTTTATTGTTATTGATTTGAGATTAATATGCATTTATCATAAATACTGTCATGGATGGAGTAGGTTGATAACAGAATTTAAATCACAAATGCATGCTCACAGATACACACTTTCTTGATTTAGCTAGTCCTTATATCTGTAGATCTCTTTAAAAATCAACCCACAGTAAAATGATGCTTTTATTGTGAAAGTGGAGTACTTGAATAGTAAGATTTGAATCACATATTTCTCATTTAGAAGTCTAAAGTTTGCAGTTCATCATCTTTGCTTATTTTTTTTAAATTAAGTATCCATTTTTCTTTTTCAGAATTTATACAAAGTAGTCATTTAACACGCGGTCAAGTATTAGGTGAGGGTGAGTTTGGTTCCGTATTCCGAGGCACCTACAATCCTCCTAACGGACCCTCGATTCCAGTAGCCATCAAGACTCTTCACTCGCAGCATGTGGAAGCCAACAGTGAGGAGTTCTTAAGAGAAGCCAGAGTTATGATTGGTCTCAACCATCTTTGTATTGTCAGGCTCATAGGAATATGCAAGGTGAATTTTGTTACACTTTTTTTATTCCTTGTCAAATTCTTGTTAAAGAAAATCTGTGTTTTTTTTCTGTGAGATCTTTTATTTTATTATCATGCTTGCTTCTCTCGGCTAGAAGGACATCGAGGGTGTAGTTGAAAGATTTACATGCTGGGTTTATTTTAGTCAACCAGCCCTTCAGTCTACCCACTCTTGTATATTTTTTAATATGTATATGTCTTGACAATATGTATATTTGTTACATACATTGAGTTCACTTGCTGCTCCACTTGTGGGATATATCTTGATGATATAGCGGAAGTAGTAGTTGCAGTAATACATTTCTCCTGTGCTATCAGTATTCCACAAATGGAGTAACCAGTCACTTATTTCATGTGATGAAACATAGGCCATCTTCTCCGTGCCATAAAAAACCATTGAAATTCATTATCTCAGTTGGTTCCTCAATCCTCAGTATCGTGACCATCATGCTTCGTTCTGTAAACCATCTGTCTCCATGTTGAGCGATCCTCCGCCATGTGCAAGGCCCCGTGTAGTGAGCTCTGTGTGGCCTCCTTAATTTGGTCGCTCCATCTTATTGGCACTCTGCCCCTTCCCCTCCTCCCTTCTACAACCCCAGTCATAACTACTTTTTCCATTATTATTGCTTTAATTTCCATTTTAGAATAAGTGTTTCCCACTCTTCTCTGTAAGTTTTAGAGTGTCAAAAAAAGGACATTTTACATCTTAAATTTGTCAAAAAAATAATACCAATCTTAAATGTCCTAATTTTATGTTGGCTTAGAGAGGACAACTTGCATGTTTATTACATGCGACTAGTCTGCTGGCTACCCTACTTGTGGAATATGCCGTATTGGTAGTAATAGTAGTAATTTGAACATTTATTATTTTAGTCACCTCAACTTGCTATGATACAAGAACTGGCACCACTGGGGTCTCTCCTTAACTTCTTGCTTGAGACTCCTGAACAGGCCAGCCCAATGTACGAGTTGAAGCTGTGGGCGTGTCAAGTGGCCAGCGGGATGAGCTACTTGGAAGAAAGGAGGTTCGTTCACAGGGATCTGGCTACGAGGAATATATTGCTCGCTGAAAAGTAAGTTAATCTATTTATTTTATGGTAGTTGAAGAAGATAGCATTTTTGTGAAGGGGAAGCCGAGACTCTTCGGCACCTCTTGGCAGGCAGATTGCAATGCTGTGGAATATGCAAGAATCAAAACTATAGGCAGGCACTGGATAGAAGTGGAATCACTCCTCACCATGGATTCCCTCAAGATTCTAGACTTCGTAAGGTGTCTGGGACTAGAGGGACTTATATTCAAGCCACCGTGTCTTAACCAACAAAAAATTTAAACATTTAAGATGGGTGGCAAACCTCATCGTTAAATTTAAGACGTTAAATGTCCTTATTTATAACCCCTGCCTATTACAGGACACTCAAAAACTTTGTAAAAAAAGTGGAAAACCAATTCTTTGTCGGTTGCTCCACAGATGTGTTTAAAATACACATAAAATCTCACAAACAACATTATGATTCAAAACAAAGTAATAATAATTTATTAAATTATATCAAGATGTGTTTTTCTTTACAGACATCAAGCCAAAATAAGTGACTTTGGATTATCCCGAGCTCTCTCCACTGACAGTTCTTACTACAAGGCCAGTCAGGGAGGTAAATGGCCCATCAAGTGGTACGCCCCGGAGTCCTATAACTATGGCAACTTCTCTCACAAGAGTGACGTCTGGAGTTTTGGTATCACCCTGTGGGAGATGTATTCCTATGGACAACAACCTTACGGGGAAATGAGAGGAGCGGAGGTAAGAAATATTTTTTTGTTACATGCATACATACCATCACGCCGCTTCCATTGCGGGGTAGACAGATAGGATCGAGCGCCACTTTCTATCGCTTCCGTCACAGTCATACAATTCCTCATGCATGCTCTCCCGTGAGGACAATTTTGGTTTTGAATGTGCAGATAAGTAGGAGTTAACGACTCCTGAGATATCCGGGTGTGAGGTGGATCTTCCTTCAATGTTCAATGTGCTCAACACGTGACCGTCCTGTAAGATCTGGTTTATATGATCTTGCCATTTGATGGCCGCATCTCCTTGCACCATCCTTCTCAGCCAAATATATTATTTTCTTGGTCATTCTGTTCTCATTCATTCTTTCCACATGCCCAAACCATCGTAGCTTTTTTTCTTCTTCCATCCAAAAACCTTGCCCACCTCGACTTCTAGGTGTAGTCCATTGTGTAATTTAGTCCTTAGATGTCTTCCCACACACCTAAAACCTGAAAGAAATTCAAAATTTTGTGTGGGTTAATTCCTCTGATCCGTTCTTGATCAGGAAAGTGTGAGCCATTTGTTTTTGCTCTTGTTTGCATTATTGGTTCACAACACAAAAACTGTCACCTGAAAAGTAAGCTATTTTGACTTATGTGATTATTCCTCCCCCCATAGATATAATAGCTATAAAAATACATACTCAATAATTGTCTTTTGTTCACAGGCTATCGAAATTATTGAGAAAGGCGAACGTTTGGAACGACCCGAAAGTTGTCCAGCCGAGATATATTCAGTGATGCGAGACTGTTGGGCTTACGAGCCTCAAGAGAGGCCTACGTTCGCACAACTCGTAGAAATATTTTCCTCGCATCCCGAATATATGAATGTCAGTCAGTTGGTGCTGAACAACAAATAGATGTGAAGATTGCGTACCTGAATAGTAGTGTTGCCAGAATGTTATGTTTATAATATTATTAGTCAGTGATACCAGCTGTGAAAATTATTGTTTTAAAAATTATATCAGTACTAATTATTTTAATATTGTATTAAAAATTACATTATTTATTTTGGCTTTTTACAAAATGTTTATTTATGCTGTTTTTGTTCATATGATTTATTACATAATAGATTAATCATGGAAGGTTTAAGATAATCCAGTACAAAAAAAATAATATTATATAATAAATCAAATGTTTTAAATTCATTTTAATACATAATAATATTATATAGAGGTTTTCGCTACCGTGGTTTTGGTGGAGTGTCTACCATATTATCTAGGGATTATCTAAAACTTAAGTTTTAGCGTTTCTGAAAATCTCTACTTATAATATATCAATTATTATTTAAAAGTGTAACAAAGTTTGGGTAGAAAATTTATAGATACGGTAACGCCAATAATATTAAACAAATCCAAAAAATAATTACTTTCTCCCCTATGCACACAACTCTTGTAGGGAAGAAATAGTTTTTTTTCTCTCTCTATTTTACTTTATTGTTTTTTTTTCCTATTTGCTCTCTCTTTCATAGCACGTTTTATGCTCCTTCATATTCTTAATAGTTCAAATGAGTGGTTTAGAGGAAGGAGACCATTACCATCTTAATAATAATATGGGTAATTTATATATGATGTGTTAAATGATCCGTGACCCTCTAAAGGGCGTCGTGACTTCTCCTGAACAGTAGGGTTTTCAACTTGCTCCTAAATGTTGGTTGATTCTCCCTCAGGCCCATGCGCATTCTCTTTCAGGCAGTGGGCATGGCAACTGAAGCTCCTTTTTGCGAAATTGGAGGTATTTTTATATCTTAATTTTTTGTCTTATTGTTAACTTTGGAGCACATTTCCTGAGGAAATTAATGCTGTGTTACAAAGAGTGAAACAGAAAATATTTATTGTATTTTTGTTAATTTTGGAACAAAGTTTCTGAGAAAATTAAACTGCATTGCGAGTCTTCACCGTAAACTGATGAAATATACAAATAACTACTACAAATTTTTTGGTTTGTTGCATAGGCATCTTTAATTTTGAGCCACCCAATTAATCTTCATTCCTGTATAGCAAGTTAAGTGACAATTTGTTTGTGGTCATAGAACAATATAAAATATTAAATGAGTGAACCATAGAACATTTTATTCTAATCAGCAATAACACTGTTTTAATTTGTGAATAGTTAGTCATGGCTAAAATGTCCATTTTTTATAAATGTGGCTGAAAATTTTTAGAGCTGCTTGTTTATAACTTGTAGTATTAAGTGAGTGTCTAATGCAGTGGTTCTTAACCTTTTTGGAGGTACCGAACCCCACCAGTTACATATTATGCATTCACCAAACCCCTCCTTATTTGAAAATTAAACTAGATTTTTACAAATTCATAACATGGTATATTTTTATATATAGGTGTACAAAATGTAATATTTGGATTGTTAGAATAAACTGGCAACATTGTTTTTCAAACTTGTGATGGCAGTTTTGAAGGAATTATCGGAGTATTTTTTTCTTTTTCCAACTCGCAAAACTATCTTGACTTTAAAATGATTTTCACCGAACCCCCAAGACTGACTCACCGAACCTCTAGGGTTCGATCGAACCCAGGTTAAGAACCACTGGTCTAATGTATTAAAAGTTTAATTGTGAATATGTATTGAAAAAATTATATTGCAAACAAATGTATTGCTAAATCACCCGTACATTGGGTGGAATGCCAAAAAAAAGAAAAGAAAATGTATTGTCAATATTGTAAATAAGTATGTATTGATATTTTTTAGTTATTTATTGCCAGAAAATTATTACTACTAAACTATACCCTCACGCTGCCGTATCCCAAGTGGGGTAGGCAGAGTGGACAGAACGCCAAATATATATCTATCCCTACATACTTCTTTCGTTTTCTCCACATTCATACAATTTTTCATACATGCATGCCTGCTTCTAACTCAATATGTGGTTCTTGAGATCTAGTGATCAAGGCACTTAGATCTCGGATGTCCGCACTTTCTTGCACCCTCTCTTTCAGATAAATACACCCTTTTCGTCATCCGTTCTCTTCATATGTCCAAATCTTCGCAACTTATTTATATGTATTCTATCCAAAACACTCCTCTCGCATACACTCTTGCCCCTTATACCAAAAAATATCCTTATTCATAATGTGTCACAATTCTATACAACATAAAAAAACATTTTGTCCTTAGCTAAGAAAGCTAGAATATCCAAGAACTACATGACTAGATCATGTGGATCAAATTCTCAAAGACGGGCGTGTGTTGAGTGAGAGACTGTTATGTTAATGTACAGTCTTTGTATTAAACTCACAGTGAGGCACACCAACCATAATGAATATCTTGTCTTTATTGGCAATTCTAGAAATACAAAGAAATCTAAATTTTTACATACTTACAATAGCTTTTTTTAGAAGATTATTGAAATTTATTTATTTATTCATTCATTACTGCACATTGATCATAATAATACAAACAGTTCTATAGAAAAATGCATTCAAATTAAATGGGGAACATGCATGTGTGAGGAATATGAATAAATGTTATAAATTCATATTAATAAATATACGCTGATCACGAATATCCTAATAAGAAACGATAAAATAAAATTTTTCATTGATTATTTTCATTTTGAAAATCCATATTTTCTGTTATTGACTTATTCCAGTGTGACGTCGCTAAGCGCTACTTTGTATTGCCACACATTTCACTCTTAGTACTGTTTGTAGCGCCTGATATTGTCAAACAGTGCTCTGCCACGAGTGAACCTTTTTGCGGCGAAGTCCGAAAATTGCTTTTTTAAATGGTGATAAAAACCTTAAAAATGCACATTTAAAAATATAAAAAGCACCATAATTTTTCTTATTTTCTGTACTATTTTTTGGGTTGAAAATTTTTTTTTGTGAATGTTGCCCATTATTTACAATCAATTTACAAAGGGTGAGATTATCGCAAAGGCGCGATCTTTCCAACTTACCCTAATATATAATTACATGAGTTATGTTTGAAATGTTTTCGTGTTTGCCATATCTATTTGAGAAATTTTGGTCTGTAAAATAATAATTGCATGAAAACTAAAATTTCTCAAATTTTGTGAATGTTTGTGATTTTGTTGTAATATATACTTAATATATAATGATTTTTTTATAATTTATATGTTTAACATTGATTATTAAGCGATCAAGTGAATACACGAAATAGAAACAAATGAATTTCTCTTTTTACAGAAGACAAAAATTTAGACAAATTGTTGGCCTATGAAACTAGACGATCAATATGTAATTATTTTGCATATCGTCGTCGATTCTATGAAACCTCTTATGTGCTCCAAACCAATTTTTACAGGGGAAGCAAAAAAACTGTTTTTAAGTCCACAGATCAACAAATATAATCAAATTTATTATCAATTTCATGTAAAACGTTAAAATTTTTACATGAATTTGATAATAAATTTGATATCATTTCTTGATCTGTGGACTTTAAAACAGTTTTTTGCGTCCCCTTTAAAATTTGGTTTGGAGCACATAAGAGGTTTCATAGAACCAACGACGATATTTCAAATTTGTTTCCTCCATACACATGATTGCATATTTTGGTATGAGAACCATTATAGAGCTAAATAAAATATAGATGTGATTTTATAAAATTTAGTGCCATTTCAAAAATACTTTTTTCATGAAAATTTCCCAAATCCTTCAAATAACGAATTCTGCTCAATTTTGAGAATATGAAAATATGTATATATTATTATGGAATTATGTTTGTTGTATAAACGTATGCATAAAAAGTTATATGATTTTGGATTTATATAATTTTAAATTTGCCGTGGTTTTGTACATAAAAAAATGCATTTAAAAATATTATTTAAGCATTTATTTTTGGAATTTTGGAATATGTGCTCCTTTTTTTGGCACTGTGCCATATTTTTGACAGCTTACAATATTTTTATTTAATTTTAATCTTTTTGTTAGTTGCTGAAATTTTTTTTGTGAAATTTTTAAAAATGTTTTGATTATACTTATAAAATATTTTTTTTGTGACAATGTATCAATAAATCTATGATTAAAATTTTGATATGTCTAATAGTTGGAGATTACATTCCAGTTTTTATATAATTTACAATACAAAAATAATATTTATACATCATAAGATAGATGTGTGTGTGGTTTGACATCGAAACTGGACAAATACATTTGCATTAAAATGTCAGTAGAGACCAAAAACTAATTAGATTTCGATACTGGCATTGATGTTTCTCAATGCAATTTTATAGAACTCTCGGCTTTGCAATCTGCCAAGAGGTACCGAGGAGTCTCGGCTTCCTCCTCGCAAAATCTGCAAATGCCATTTTCTGCATACTTAGTTTTAAAAAACACTTTAAGATTCCATCCACGTTCGATCACAAACACTTGTTTGTACATATTGTACATCTAGGAGAAACCACTCTTAAACTGTATAGAAATGCTATTTTACGGTATGACCATTCAAAATTTTATCAACAAAATTACTTCTAACGTGTGTGTGTGTGTGTGTTTTACAAATGAATTTATATTTTTTTGATTGAATTCAATGTATCAGTTTTAACATTGGGAAACAACATTTTAAACTATTCAAAATATAAAATAACATTATTATTATAAGTTTCACTATATAATGCGTACTAAGTATCGCACCTATAAAACATACTCATCCCTGATGATGCCAATTCGTTGATAGAAGTGCTAGGCATGTTTGCAGTATATATCCTTTAGTGTACATTCGAATTGTACAAATACAAAAGACAGAAACATAAAACAGTGTTATTTTATATTTAAAATTATATTTTATTTTTTATTTACATAAATTATATTATTTGCTAATCTTGTATATAATTATATATTGTTTTATTCATTTTTATTGTTTTTTGAGTGATGTTTAATATATTATATAATATTTTCTATCATTGATTATAGTTTTATATTAAAATTAAATCAATATATTTTTAAATCATTAATATTATATCTTTCTTATTTATTTTACCTGTACATATTTTCTGTTCTGTAAAATCATTTTTCTAGGATAAGACGTTCCTCTTTCATGACGCACTAATGCGCACAACGTCAAAGAGGATAGATGACCCAATTGGCGCACAGAGGAGTACCTAGTAGTAGGCTGGGCTCTGCCCTGTCCCTGTGCCCCCAGTGAAGTTATAAATTGTGTTATTGTAAAATTTCGATGTTATTGACGGAAGGGACTTGTTGAAAGTCCATTTCAAGATGAATTGAAAAAAAAACACAGTACGTAGTTGACTTCCAAATAACTTTTATTAACTTCGCTTACTAGTATTCTTATTATTTTTACAAATCGCCTGACGATGGAGTCGAGAGTCTCCGAATACTAGTAAGTGAAGTTTATAAAAGTTATCTGGAAGTTAGCTACATACTGTTTTTTTTTTTCAATTCATCTTGTGTTATTGTAATCAAAAATAAATGTTTTATTCTACTACATTGATATTTATTGACAAATGTCTTTCATCTTTCAAGGACATTGGCAAACCAAATGGAATTTGTTCGATGAAAATCAATATAGTATAGAAAATATTTATTTGTTTATGGAATTCTACTACCTAAACACTGACACAGTGAACAGATTGTGTTAGCTGTAGCTGCTGAATATTTTAGCATAGCAAAAACATCATTTCTCTGTTCATAGAACCAAGACACATTCTGGTGAGATTCGGTGGAAACATAATTTCAAATTTTCCACAATGCCATTCAAGTTCATTTTTCTGCCACCAGAGGCGCTAGTTTTATGTAGAATCATTTGGAACTAACTTCATACTACATATTATTTGTATTATAAAGAATTGTAAGGCTCAGTAGCTCAGTCAACATTCAAAACATTATGAAATAAACATCCAAAAGTGAAAGCCCACTGTTTTAATGAAGAACAACCTCATTCAATGATTTATTCATTCTATAAATTTATTTTTAATTTTGTCAGTTGATAGGCTGTCCTACATCACACTCTTTATGAAGTTTTACAAAACTGCTGATGGAGATGTCATAAAAACTCTACTTATTAATAATATAACATCTCCAATTTTTTAAGCTTCCATGTTTCTTACATGCAGCTGGTCTGCTGGCTACCCCACTTGTGGGATATGCCGTGATGGTATAGTAGTAGTAGTAGTAGTATTTTTTAATTAAATATAATAGTTTATCAATTAAGTTTTTAATTTATTTTTATTTTCCGACTAAAATAAAGTGTTTTTTTTTTATTTGATAGTTTTGTTTTTTGTGTTTGTTTCTTAAAATTAAGTGATAAATTTTATTAAAATTAAATCTAATGCCTACAATTTGTGACAATAAAAATAGTTTACATGATTTGTGTTTTAAAAGTAATAAAAATGAATTCAAGTGACAAACAATATTGTAAATGCGCTCTTGAAGTGATTACATTACAAAAACAGCGCAATATAAGTGATCCAATAATAAATAATAAATATATTTATAGAATTGATACACAACTAGTAAATTGATACAAGAGTTTCATTCTACTGTAGATTTAAAAATGCGAGAAAGTTGTCTTTCGGTTTATGGAGTCATTATCAAACAATGATTTTAATGAACCTCCTGAGAACAAATAAAAGACATAATACATCCATCAAATTGTTCAGCAGCCTACCTGCATGTTTGAAGGATGCTAGGAGTCTTAACATTTTCAAAAGAAGGATAAGATACGCAAGGACATTAAAACTCAACACTGACAATAGACACCTGTAACTTGACCAAAAGTAACAATGACCCTGCTATATTTTTTTCTATACATATTTTGTTTTCTTATTAATTTTTTTAAATATATTTTCATTTTCCTATGTGTTTAAAAACTGTTATATTGTTATATTTGTCCAGTGTATAATAATAATATATTGTTATTTTTGTTTTATTGAAATAAATAAAAAATCGATTGATAATGTTGTGTTGTTTAGTCTATAGTAGAACTCTCGTGTTGTTTAGTTTATAGTAGAACTCTCGTGTTGTTTAGTCTATAGTAGAACGAAACACTTGTTTCGATTTACCCAACTAATAAATTATATTGAGTTCAAAGTATAAACTCAGAAGCAGTAACGTGCAGGATACTGTGGTTTATATATATGATAAACTAAACGTAAAGATAGCACTTGTGGTTACAACAATAAAACAAAACATTATGCGATAAACTGTTTTATTTTCGTTTTGATATAAATTCGACTTACATAAAAAATAGATTTTATATCAATGAAGCTATTATTAATTACAGTGCGGAAAATCTTAATTCATACATTTTTATATGTATGTATAAACTTTGCATAGAGATACGTAAATTAATATTGTCAATTTGTTAAAAGTATTCAAAAATTCTAGATAATGTAACATAACTTTGTTGCCTATTTAAAATCAGGAATGTGTGTATATTTTTATTTTGGCATGCTCTATAAAAGAACTGTTCATTACAACATTTAGATCATTGCTTGAACTATTTATTGCTGTGCGATGTTATTTTTAAAAGTTATATTTCACATAAATAATCAGTAAAGGCTTGATCTAATTATTTACCCACAAATAATGATTTTAATGTCCGAATAAGCCTTTTTTTAAATTTAAAATTAATATTTCGCATTCCTCTTTAAAGGTATTTTATTTATTTAATGTTTTAATATCAACACATTGTGCAAAAATATAATCCGGATAATTAATTTCAAAAAAAAATTGCACAACAATATTTACTATGTAAAATACTGTAATGTAATTCTAAATACAATCCCGCATTTGATCTATTTTACCATGTATTTGTACAACATAAATCCAAAATTATGTACTCTATTTTAAAAATAAAATATGAAAATAGGACTTTTATGACAAATTGTTTGTCTTGAGCAAATTTAATATAAGTCTCAAATACTATAAAAAATTGAAAATTTAACACACAAAACTACCATATAATGCTAAGAAAATAATGATAATTACAATACCTACACATGAAGCTGTCGTTGGGGTTTATAAGAGAGAATATTGGAGCCTGCAGCATGTTGCCCAGTTGCTCAATTAGACAAAGCACACCTCGCGAAAAAGATGGGTTGCGGGTTTTAAGTACTGTCGGGAGCACTACCAAATAACGTGATATTGTCTTTTCTTAGTCTTATATGGTAGTTTTGTATGTTAAATTTACATAAATAACATCAATAAACTATTAAAATTAGTGTTCATTACACATTTCTACGATATAATATATATCAATGTATCTTACATTTTTTATCTACTTAAAGCATTGTTGTTCTAAACTAATGTCATTTTTATTACTTTTTATTCATTACATTTTGACAGCATTTTCTCAAAATGGTGGCTTATTTTAAAAACAAAATGGCCACCTTTTGTCATAATAAGAAAGATCCAGACTCAATCAACAATTCCTCTTCGTTGCTTATTTTTATTTATATGTATATTTAAAGAAAAAAGGATATAGAAAATATTAATTAAGTCATTTGAAAGCCTCCCATAAATTATTAAATATTTCTTTGGAATAGAATCTTAGACCCAGTATTACAATATCCCCTTAGTGTGACACTTATTCTGAGCTTGCCTTAAATTTGGTTAAATTTGCTTTTTAAAATAAGAGTGAATCTCAGTGATACGTTGGTAGGTATGGTGTCCTAAAAGACAAAATGGATGAGTGAATATTTGAACATTAGACATCAAATTTCAAAAGTAATGATAAAAAACACCTAGTCATAAAGGCTTTTATAAATCACTGAAGATCTCTCTATCTGTCTCTTATGTTTTAGTGTAAAAAGTTTATTGGATGCAATAGTAAATTTAACCAAATTAAGGTCTAGTTTAGGATAAGGGCACGTTGAAATATTAGACCTTAATCTTACATAATAATTAAGTTTTTTCATTTCTATCACAGAAAATTATCTTTGGGTACTTTTAATTAAGTATTAAGATTAGTTTAAATTAAGATCTGCATACAAACAAAAGTCTTTTACATAAAACATTCTGTATCTTAATTAAATGACTACCTACACATAGTTTTTAATATATTTATATAGTAATATAAATATATTAAACTTTACAAAGTTAAATAATTCTTCGGGTTTTCTCGGTCCTTATCATGTTGCCTGTTCATCAGGATCCCTACGTCACTGACAGTTTTTGATTCGAGCAAAAAACAGCCACAACATGGGATCTTGATAACGAGACAATATGTTGAGTTAGATTTAAGAATAACACTATAAAAAATAAATGTTAATTTTAAATTATAACCAAATGAATGTCAAGTTTAACGTTACATTTCTAAGATTTAAAATATTTCGTGAATTCATACAAAATTAAATTATACAATAAACTTGTTGGCCTTTTCTCACAGGAGTCTCAAATGATACTGAGTTAGTTGAGCTTCCTGTGAGACAATGGAGAAGAGGACTGTGTCCCTTACCTCATCGTCACACCTCCAGTTGCAGTGCAAGTCAGCTAAGCATCTACACCAACTCCCTCCCTCCTCCCTGGAGCAGTCTACCATAACTGAAGGCGAAACATCAGGAGCTTTTCTGCCCATCAGACCATGGCTATACAGCCAGGAATGAGTTAGACTTTATAATGCCGACCGTGAAAGACTACGATATGACATAACAAATATTTACAAAAGTTGCTTAAAATATATTTTTTTTAAAGTTATAAGAAAGTTATGGTGGAGGATTGCTCTAGGTGGTGATACAGATAGTCTATGGAATGATGCATGATAGTCACAATGCTCAGAATTGAGTGACTGACGGAGATGATGATGATGGTATTAAAATACTGCTTAAAACACAACATATTTTTCCTAAGATTATAATAAAATACTGCTTAAAACAATATGTTTTTTCAAAAGTTAAGAGTAAAATACTGCTTTTATCAGTTATCTTTGGAATTTGTTTTATTTCACTTAAAACAGTAGTCAGTTTTAAAGGTTGCACCGTGTTCACTTCACTTTAAGTTGTCTCATTATTGTTTTCAATATTTTCACTGTTGTTACTATTAATATTTTGAGCATTGTTGTTTGAAACTATGTTGTCATTTGCGCAGTCAGAATATGGAGGGGGTGGTGTCTCTGCCCTAGGTCTCGGAATATAACGCATTTCGTTAACATCTTGTAAGATCAATCTAGGTCTTGGTGTCGTAGGTTCATGAACAGGACCCGTTTCCCATGAATGACTTCTAAGAAATACTTCATTATTTGAAATCTCTCTTCGTAATAGTGGAGGAGTATCCGCATGAGGCATAGAGGTATTATTTAATAACAGATGACGACGGCGTCTTCCATTTCTCGGAGTGTCAAGTGAATCAGGTCTCCTTTTCCATTTTCTACAACTGCATATTTCACTCATCCAAAAGTATGTTGTAAACATCCCTATTAAAATACCGAGTAACAATCCCATTACCATACTCAAAAATGGTGGCACCTTTTTATTGAATGATTCAGCAAACGATTGAGAAGTATCAAAAAAATCTGTAGTATTAACGTTTGACTTATTTTCTTTTTTTGATTGATATTTTTTCTCTTGTTGTTGTTCTTCATCATCAAACAATTTCCATACTTCTCTCAAATCTCTTTCAGTTGTAATGTCTTCTTCTATGTCTTTCGGTGGCAATAATACCATTTTTTCCGATTTCTTTGTTCCGCACTGTGTTAGAAAATCGATTCGTCTTTTCAGTAGCCAATTTTGAACTTCGTTGAATCCAAGATTACATCTCCAGTTGTTGTCGTTTAAAGAGAGAGATTTTAATTTGGTCATTGTTTGAAGAACATTTATCTGCAAGGACACCATATTGTTACCATTTAAATTAAGCACTTCCAAATAAGGAAGGCCACTGAAGGTAGATTCATGCAGTTGAATTATTTGTGAGAAGCTCAGATTCAACACCTGAAAACAAACGAAAAGAATAATAAAAATATTCTTTATTTTCAAGCGTAACTTTGTGGGAATCAATTATTAAAGATTATTATAATTAAAACACTGTTAAAATCTATTAATAATAATAATTATAACACTTTATTGATCAAAAAAAAATCATTAGCAATTGGCGAGCTTATTATTGATTTGTTTGTTTTTGAAACATTTTTTAATCAATTAAAATACAGTCATCTTGAGTAACATACATTGAAGGACCCACCGACCACCCGGATGCGCAGCGCAGAAGTCTGAAGACTTCCATTTATCCGAAATTTTACAGTTAACAAATTTTGTCCACATCTTGAGTAACAAATAAAAACTAGCCTGAGAACCTGTAAAGAGTAGGCTGTGGAAGGGACCCAGTAGCAGCAAGGTGGTGCAACCAAATTATGGAGGTCATAGTAAGTTCACTGCACGGGACCTTACGCATGGCGGAGGGTCACTCGAGGTGGAGACAGATGATCTATAGAACGAGGCATGATAGTCACGATCTCAGAATTGAGGGACTGACAGAGATGATGATGATGATTGTTTAAGCATTCCATCTAACAATGAGTGATTTTGTAAAATTACGTTATTGATGTCTGTTCACTTCTTAGTAAGTAAACAAAACCCCAGAGTTTTATCTGGTAAATTGAATTATCAATTATACAACTGAAAAAACCATAATGTATCCACATATTTATCAAACACAATATTAAGTTTCATCAACAATGTATTAAGTCACAAAATCAAAACTAAAAAGATGTTTAAAAAAATGTTGTCGCAAAGAATTGGTCCCGCTCTTTTCTGTAAGTTTTTGAAATTTTACACCTTAATTCAGTGATGAGGCTTCCCACCCATCCTGAATGTCTTAATATTTTATTGGCGGGGAGAGGACAATTTGCATGTATAGTTTTATTACTTTTTTATTAAAGTGAGAGTAATATTTTTTGCCTAAATAATTAACCAGCTATAGCTTACCAATTTTCTACTCAAAACACATAATACAACTGTTAGTGTTGACTTACATCGATTGAAAAATATTGACTTTAAGATTTGTGTAGCTTGTAACAGTGTTACATGATGCAATCCATATAACACTACTTCCGATAAGCAATTGAGTCAAGTTTATTTTCCAGGAATGATAAATAAAACATTAAGTGCGTTTGTACAACAGTTTATAAAATAATTGCAGTACCTACTTGCAAAGATAATGTAGAAACATTTTTACATGACTTACTGAGTAAGTTTAACCTTATGAAGACTTTTGTTACTTACAAGTGTGAAATTCATGCTTGTACCTTTAATTATCAAATTTATTATCGGGAGAAGGAGCAAACATAAAAAGACGACTGTTTTAGTGTAATCTCTCCTTTTATTCAATATTTACGACATTTGCAGACCACTCTGCTTATTGAACAAAACCTCACACGCACTCACACAACTGACCATATTTACACATAAGTAACGACCCTAGACTCCTTACGCTCAGCCATTCTCAGACCACTTTTTCTCTCTCTCTTATACACCACTATCATCGTATCTTTCATTCTCTTTCATACACAAACTGTCACCTTTCATAGAAGTTTCTAACATACGGGACTTATGCCTTTAAATATCCTAAAATGAAATGTTTAAAATTAAATATGCAAACTATGTGTTTATAAAGAGAATTACAATCAATAATAATATCTTTATATTTTTTATACTTTTTGAGATATGATGTAAAAACCATATATAAAGCAAATACTATAAGAGAGTTCGTTTTTAGCCACCCTGTACAGAAACACGTGCCTTTTAAAGGCACTAGAAAATATAGATGCTTTCGAGATGTGGTGTTGGAGAAGGTTGCTACACATTCCATGGACAGCCCTCAAAATGAATGTGGCAATCTTGACGGCCTGCAGAACCAATGTGTCAATCTTGATTCCAGATAAAGGCTCGACTGTCTGTAATATGTCAGAGATGTATATTAAGCTTTTTCGGACATATTGTAAGACGTGAGCAAGACAATCTGCAAAAACTAATTTCGTCTGGTGGAGTCGAAGGAAGAAGAAGCAGGGGCCGAATACCAACAAGATGGTCAGATCATGTGAGAGATGCTGCAGGGGGTACTATGTGTGAGGCGTTTAGGCAGGTGGAGGACAGGGCACCGTGGAAGAGCTTGTCGCTTGGTTGAGGTCATGGTGGTCGCGATCCTCAGCATTGAGGGATATATATGTGTATTGTTGCGTTAGTACCCATAATACAAGACTAGCTCGATCTGTGTAAATTGTCGATGCACGCTATGTTATGTTATGTTGTGTTAATTGATTTTTGTCCTTACCTTGAGTTTTGTATGTTTGAAAATTGGTGAATCTTTCAGTCTCCGAAAGTTATTGTGTGATAAATCAATTTCTTGTAATTTTTCATTATAAACAAAGACATATTGGTATATCTGCTCCAAACGATTCCTGCTTAGATTTATCCTCTCCAAATTTTTCAGGCCTCTGAATGCAAACATCGCCATGTCAGAAATTCTGTTTTCAGATAAATCTAGCTCAATAAGATTTTCGTAGAAACCATTGCGGCCGTATTCCTTGTTCTGAAAATAAACAACAAAAATTTATTATCATTTTGTTGTGTACCTATTTTATCATGGCAACTCTCACAAGTGAGGGAGCCAGCGGATCAATTACATGTAATAAATATGCAAGTCGTCCTTTCTGTGCTAATAAAAATAAAGACATTCAGGAAGCACTTACGCCTTTTACAGAGCTCTCGAAAACTTGAACGGGGACTTCACAAGATGTATAAGATATCTCTGTCTCTATCTATCTATATAACCACACCGTATCCCAAGTGGGGTAGGCAGAGAAAACGGAACGCCTAATAAGTCTATTGTTACGTATTTCTTTCGCTTTTACACCTTCCATAAAATTTAAATATGTTATTTAAACAATGCCAATATTGTTACAACTAATTATTAATTTCGAGTTTGTGATAATTTTGCAAAATTCACATGACTTAACGCACTTTTATGCCTGTAAATGGGCACAGCATTGCTTATGTCTTTTGCTTTTATATTTATTTTTAAGATTAATAGTTGGGGCTGTTGGCATTTGTTTGTAATGAATAAATTAATAAATGACCTGTTTTGAATATGCAACGATGATATAATACAAAAATAATTTATGAAATTAGAAACTATTATATTATGATAAACAAAGATAATGTTATGTTTTGTTATTTTTCACTTGTGGTTTCTTGTTTTATTGTCTATTTATTATGTTGTGTGTGTCCACATTTTGTCCACATACTGTGTGTACCTACGTTATAAAAATTATTTATAATACAAACATGTTACAGGCCCAGGCGTGAATTAAGAATAAATAAATAAATAATATGCTAGTGCAGGTGTAACATGTTTCTAGGGGGCCTTGAATAAAAGATTTTACGGGCAAGTAGTCCTTATGAATGGTCTGATTTTGCTTCAACTTTTTTTATAATGGGGAGGGAGAAAATTTGAGATTATATTTTATCTAATATATTGTGAGTATAACCTTAAGGGCCCCTAAGGATCGGGAGCCCTGGGATATTGCAGCATGTGCTGAGCATCGACAATCGATGAATTGATTAACTTTCGTCAACGTTGTCAGCATTCAACAACACTTCTTTGTACCCACCATTCTGTCAAATGGGACCTTACTTCATTTTAATAAAAATCTATACAATAGGTGCTCCATCTAGGTAGTTGCAAATAAAAATCTCCGATTTGAATACACCCATGTTACACTACACGTGACTGTAGACAGTATTTATTATTGCTGATAAAAATATTTATCTTTATAAAGTATTCCTAACCCATCTGATAAATATAATCAATTAGGTAGGTATCTACCTATTATTATTTTTATTATTAGATATCTATGGTTTATCAATAATTTTTTATTATTATGATACACACACAAGAGTATTTACATAAAATATAAAGAAATAAACAAAAACAGGTTCCGGCCTGCTTCAATAGCAAGACTTAGAGAATGTATCATTTTTTATTTCTTACTCTGAGACTGTATGTTTATTTAACATTACCCACTGCCAACTTACTCCACTTTTACAATACAAGCAAGTTTTTTTTCTGTGAGGAGGTCCGAATGAATTTGGGCTTATTTCAAAACTAGAATTGTCTTTTTGAAAAAATAAAATAACATAACAAAGACATTTCTTATGAGAGATTTTTCATCTTTAGTTCAGCACTGAGATACACTGCCCAATGTTTTAACTTTTATTGTACATAGAGGTCATAGCGGATGACTAGTATGTTTAGAAAAGGTAATGGATTTGATGGGTTGAATGAATAAACTCTTCACCATTGCTTTGAAACTGTCAAAGAACTGATACATACTTTTCTGTATCAGTTACAGACAGGGGCCTCAAAAAATTTGATACCCCTGGAGTCTTGTAAAAATTAGGACCACCACTGAGTGTGTTAAGAATTATATCGTTGAGTTAGCAAACTGTATCAATGCATTGAACAAATTATCAATAGAAAATAACAATAAAATTGTATTAAGATGGGTGCCAGGACACTCTAACTATGAGAGTAATGAAGAGGCTGATAAAATGGCCAACAAGGGGGCTAACACGCTGACCTATGGACCAGAGCCTCTGCTCCATTACAAATAGCACTTTAAAAACAGCACTCTATGGGAGAATGCAAGAAAAAGCTATTAATAACTGGTTAACAATACCAGGACAGAAACATGCGAAAACCCTGATTAAAGGTTTCTCATCAAAGAAAAGTAGAGACTTTCTCGAACTTAATAAAGAGATCCTAAGAATTCTCACCAGAGTACTAACGGGACACTGTAGACTCGATAAACTAACAGACATGTATCTGTGCAGATTCTGCATGAATGAACATGAAACTCCTTTGCATCTACTCACAGAATGTGAACCTATAATGCAAACAAGAGCCAAAGTAATTGGCTCACACTTTCCTGATAAAGAACAGATCAAAGGAACTAACCCACACAAAATTTTGAATTTCTCTCAGGTTTTAGGTCTGTGGGAAGACATCTAAGGACTAAATCCCACAATGGACTACATCTAGAAGTCAAGGTGGGCAAGGTCTTTGGATGGAAGAAAAAAAAAACATGGATAAAACAGGAATGAAATAATATGATATTCTGTAAATTACTGATTTAACAAACAAATCTTTCTGGCATGACTGAAAATACATATGTATTTATATAAAACATTATTCATACCATACCGTCACAGCATTTCCCATTAGTGGGAAAGCCAGTGGACATAATAATAATAAACACTTTATTGTCACAATATGTTTGTAATGTCTTCCAGTAAAACTAATACATTGTTTGATAAGTATGTTTTATCATAAAGTCAGTTTAGATCGGGACATACAAACTACATGTAATAAACATGCAGATTATCCACTTTGTGCCAACAAAAATAAGATATTCTGGATGGGTAACAAACATCATTGTTGAATTGAAGAAATTAATTCTCTTAAAAGTAATGTTTTATGAATATTCTTATATGACACACAACAATTAACAAAATATTGTGGGGAACCTATTATATAACCTAGGGGTTCCACACTGGCAGGCATTTCCAGATAACCGATGATTAGGTACAGGCAAATGCCATTTCGTAGAAGTTATTGGGCTTGCTACTTTGTAAGACTCACCCCGTTTATAACAGACTGTTCTTTATTGGAAACTCAAATGGGAGTTCTATTCTGATATAAAATACCAAGACTTTGACAAATCAGTTTTTTATAACTACTACTACATCATTACGGCATATCTCATAAGTGGAGTAGCCAGCAGACCAGCTGCATGTTATAAACATGAAACCCATCTACTTTGTGCCAACAAAAATTAAGACATTCGGGATGGGTGGCAAACCTCTTCGCTGAATTTGAGATGTAAAATTTCTTTATTTTTTCAAACACCTGCCTTTTACGGGACACTCAAAAACTTACAGACAAGAGTGAGAGACGAATTCTTTGCCAAGTGCTCCACGGCGTAATTATCTAATATTTAATTCCTGACGACAATTAAATGTAAACTGTACAAAATGGATCAGACAGTGTGGAAAGAGATAGAGAAAGCCTCTTCCTTCGGAAGCAGAGTAAAGGGTGTTTTAAAAAAATTAATATGATTTAGTCGGTAATGAGATTTAAACCGGAAGAAAAATACCTTTCCAGTTAGCAATATGATTGTGTTGTGAAAGAGAAGTACATCAGCAGTGAGATGAAATCAGGATTTCTAAGTCAATAGTCTGAGCTATACTATCTGACAGTCAAGCAGCTATTAAAGCATTGGGTTCAAACATCATCAACTCCAAGATGGTTTGGACATGCCTCCTCAAACTTAACGAGTTAGGCAAGAAGAATAAAGTCACCCTCCTCTGGGTACCCGGACACATCGGGGTTGAGGGAAATGAACGAGCTGATAAGCTGGCAAGAAAGGGTGCGGCAACGCAACTCTATGGACCAGAACCATTCTGTGGTTTGGGACATACGTTTTTCCAAGAGGAAATTAAAAAGAAAGGGAGACAAGAAAGAAACGAACTATGGAAGAATCTCCCTAGGCTTAGGCAAGCCAAGGAACTGCTCGGAGGATATAACTCCAAAAGGGCCAAGACTTGCACTAACCTAAGTAAAACAAGTCTCAAGGCAATAACAGGCTTCCTAACGGGTTACTGCAGACTCAGGGAACACCTACGCAAACTGGGACTTGAAGAAGATGGCACCTGTAGATTTTGCGAAGAAGAGGCCGAGACTCCTCAACATCTCTTGGCGGACTGCAATGCTGTGGGATTCGCAAGAATCAAAACCCTAGGCAGGCACTGGGTAGAAGTGGAGTCTCTCCACACCTTGGACCCCCTCAAGATCCTGGACTTCATAAAATGTCTAGGACTTGAGGGTTCGCTTTGACTGGTAACACCGGGAAAGCTAAGTAGGGGGAGTACAATAGATCTTATAGGTCGCGGTGCATACCATACCCCATAATATAATAATAATAATAAGTCAATAGTCTGAGACTCTACGATCAGGTCAGAGAATCCAATCTAAGGACTGGATCAATTTATATATTTTTTTTATACTTACTTCAAAACAATAGTTATCCAAAAATTGTATTGCATTTCCATGTAAACTAAATATATTTACTTGTAATGGCACATTCACAATATCAACTAAATTTCTATATTCGCAGGAAACTCTTCGATATTCATCAACTAAATCACAGACACATTCCATGGGGCATGTCAATAATGACTCAAAAGGCTTCACTGTCTCAAACAATAGTAGTGAAAAAACATAAAACAAAATATTCATCTTGAAATACATTTTGATAAACTGTAAATCAAATCACTTTTGTCAATTTAAATACTGTCACTTCACTCGCTACACATTGTTTTAGTTGCAAACCACAAAACATTACTGTTGAGGTTGTATAATGTTTTATAATACACAATGCAATGAAATAACTACACAACTTGATGACTCAGAGAAGTTTCATATAACTTTGTTCAGCTGTTGTAGTGATAATGTACTAAATGATAAATTTCATATCCAGATAATACATTGTGCAGAAGTAACTCAAACCTAAACTAAAATAAATAATCGTTGCCTGCAAATAAAAATAATATAAGTTTATTGTTATGAAAATAACAGTTATAATAATTCATTGTTCACTCCAAATAAATACGAATTTGGTTGCCTAGTTTAATAATGAATGACCATATTTGGTCATGTTTTACTTTGTATAAGAATGAATGTAATAGAAGTTTGTAAGTAATGTTATTATGTTATCTGTATTTTGATTACCTTTTACAGAAGTTTTATCGAATTCAGACTGATATGGCTTATCATATCTCTCTAAATACTCACACATTATTTTGAATAGGTATACATGTACTAATTCATACACTGATATGCATTCTCTTGTCTACTAGAATTTAAAATTTCGCGGGTGAAAAAAGAAATATTATGGTAACACTGACTAGTTTTAATGACAAATTTTGGAATAGAAATTGAAAATAAATAAAATATGAGTTAAAGATTCTTAGTTTTGAAGCGTTGCATTTATATTTTGTAGGTAAAAATTGTGATTTGCTTTATTATTATTATTTTATGGTCAGTGATTACCTGGCTATTTCTGAGTTTTAAATAATTTTCTAGGCATAAAATAGTATTTTTTTTCTATGGCTACCCGACAGCCGAATGACGTTTCTTGTACATTGTGATTGTGAATGACAGACAATTTATTTTGTAAAAAGTTATGAGAAGTGTTTTGATAAAAGGCTGTGTTTGGAACTATTTTTTATTACAAATTAATAATTAAATGAACGTTTTTTAGACATAGATTATGCGGAGAGGGAACTACGTTTTAGATTTTTGCCAAATTAACCTGTGGATATTTGTGTTGTAATTGATCCATTTTCATAATTATATTTCTCGACTAGGAAGTAAAGATGTATTCGTTTGAAGGAGATTTCAGAAGAAGACCTCAACAAAACTTGGCTGGAGCGAGTGCTAGACAAACATTAACGCGGGATGAGTTATTAAGACAAGCTCAACAAGAAAGAATTAAAAGAGAAGTAAGACAAAGCATCCTTTTTATTTATGAAAATTCTCGTGTTATGTTTTTGACAAAAAAAGACAACAAATTTTTCACGCCAGATAGTATTATTTTTGACACATTTAATGCTGTTCAAAGATCTTATTCATTCAATGAAGATCCTATTTGTTTCCCAGAATAGATGTTCTAGAAAATTCTTTGTGACTAGTTTTGCAAAAAGATTTCACAAAACCAAATATTATTGCATAATTTTATGCTCAAACTTATATTTGGAGTATCAATATACATCAAAGATTGTATATTTACTTATCTTCAATAGATTCATGTGTATTGCATACAGTATACAGGATGAAACCTCCTGTTTCCAATAATCAAAATTTTACAGGAGATTAAAAAAAACTGTTTGCTGGATGACATTTTCTGTGTGTCTGATGTGAATTTCTCGACAAGTTTCGAAAAGTTTCAGAAAATCATTTTTTAACTACATGTGAGTTGTCACGAATTATCCAAGAAAAAGCAACACGTAAAATATATAATTTCTCTCAGCAACTTTTTCTGAGGATATCTCAGCGTATAGGTTTTTCATCCGTCAAGATAACTTCGCTCGACGAGATAAATAATTTGGTATCAATATCTCATTTTTAACAAATTGACACATGCTTGATTTCGTGGATCCACCAATAATTTACCTCTATACCACTAATAATGTACCACTACCATTAATCGACCACTTTAAATTATATTATTATAAATTATTTTATATCTCGTTTTTCTTGACTTCTATATATTGACTGACATGCCTCAGGTGCTTTACTAAAATTACATTTAATTTTTGACTTCTTGACATCTATTTTAAATAACTTGTATTATTTGACATCCCATTTGTTTTGTTCAGAATAATTCATACTGACTATTTAATAGTAATTATCAAGTTGACATATAAAATCTACAAAATTTCGCATCGTTTAAACCATGTACCTATATTTTAATTATTGTTCATTTGTGGTTCTTGTTTTATTTTCTATTTATTATGTTGTGTGTGTGTCCACATATTGTAATATTGTTTGTGTACATTATAAGAATTATGTTTAATATTTACATGTAAAAGAATTGAGAATTGGCCATGAATTGAGAAAATAAAATAAAAATAATAAAATATACCTACTTTTTTTTGTTTTTAGGAGCATAGAAAACGTTTGAATAGTACAATAAAGATACAGGCTTATGTTAGAAGTTTCCTTACGAGGGTGCGATGCAAGGCAAATGAGAGACAGCAGTTTGACAATAGAGTGAATCACGTGACTCCTATTAATGAAAATGATTTAATTTTTTTAATACGGACACTTTTATTTTTTTATAATCAACAGGAAGACTCTTCCAGACTGGTGAGTGTGATTGATAAATAATTAATTTAATTATTAATTCTTTACTGTACATTAATTACAAACAATTACATAAAAGGTAGATATACATTCAAATTGAATACAATCAATATACAGAGGGCAAGTTTATCGCAAAGGCATAATCTCTTCCAACTGACCCAAAGGTATAAAAACAACATAAAAACCAAATTACAATAGTAAAAAACAAGCGTATCAATTGAAGACAAAAAAAAAACATTTACAAACATTTTCTCTTTAATAATCAATTTTCTGCAGAATCCATTAAATTCTGTTACTTTTTCTTCGGGAGGGGTCCATAACAATTTCCAAATGGCTGAAGTACCTATCACAGTTTTGAAAAGAACTTTTAGTAATATCTTTTTTATTTTATCTCCCAACATTTTTGTGACTGCAATTAACTGTGACTTGCTTTACATTTTCAAAAAATTAACGAGTAGCAAAATCTTCTGTAACCTTTTTTTTATTAATTATATTTTGTTTATTTGCAGATATTAATATCACAACAACTACTGAAACAATGGACCAAAGTGTTGCAAAGTGGTGGAAGCTATTTTCAAATAAGAAGATTATTGGCTTTACATTTAAAATTGTTAAACTCTAAGAAGGCTGATGTGAGTGTATACAAAACTATGGATTCTTCAATTTCGAAACTAACCTTGATTATTAATGTCAACTTTTGAATTTGTCGACTTTCGATCGCAAACCTCACAATCGTTAAATGAAGATATTCATAAAACAATGTATATAAAACATTTAACATCTTCAATTCCATATGCCACCCATCCTGAATTTTCTTCGACAAGAAGGAACGCCCGTTTGAAAATAAAAACGGTTTGCACTTTTTATTTGCACTATTATTTTTATTATATTTTTTTGTTTATATTCCCAGGGCCGGGATTCTCTGGCTGTACCCCTAAGGATGCTAGAGGTGTTCACATGTATAGACACTGTAAATAAAGTGATGCCTCCAGATGTCGCTGTTACTACAATAGCCGATACATTATTTTATCTCATCAAAAGAGGTAAGAAAAGGTCTTTTTATGTAGTCACCAAACTGATAATGGGTCATTTTGACAGACATTTTGCGATGCCTTACCATTAAAAAAAACAAGTTACTAGCTAGGTACATATTTTTTTATCTCTGTCTTAAAATATATTCGTCACAATAAATGAGAATATTTCATGATTAATAGAAACGAGTTTTCTTGTTTTGTTTTTAAATTATCACTGATAATTATAATTTTGCGACCAGTTTCGACACGTTAGTGTCATTGACGAGCACTTTGAAAACAAATTTAAAAACATTGTATAAAACTCGTTTCTATTAATCATATCGCAAAATTACCCCATTGTAAATGCTACTAATATTAATAATATTGAAAATATTTCATTTCAACAAAACATAGAAAAATATATTCAAATTTCTCTCGAATGTCTTATTATTTTATGGCACAAAAAGGACGACCTCTATATTTATTACATGTAGTTAGTCTACTGGGTGCTTTACTTGCAGGATATGCTGTGCTGATATAGATATATATACAAATCTGATGACACTGTGTCATATAAATTGTAATAGGTATCTTTGTCAATAAATATGATTGTGAAATAATTTTCAGGCTATTACAAAGAGATCAGATCCCTTTTGGAATCCAGGACGCCATCTCTTTATGGCCCCTCCCCTAATCCACCTGTACCCTTGGCGGGATCACTGTTTCAACTCATGCTGAGACCATTCCCCTTTGTAGAGACTCTGCAGTCTGTAGAATTCAAGTAAGTATATTTATCTGAATGTCTGTTTATAATATGATGTCGGGGACTGGATTTTACTTACTAGAAGTGTAGATGTAAATCATATTTTAAACCACTCTAGATTTATCATTCCAATTGATCACACTCATCGATAGTCAATCTATTTGAAAAGATATTAACCAGGTAGTTATGTTGTATATGATACACATACATATGTGAACTTCCTTGTGAGTGCATGACACAGAGTTTGGATACTTATGAATCGACTCAAGGCTTGGTTAAGAGTACTCTTTAAACTCAGGCAACATTCCCAATTCCTCTGTGTCATGCTTATCACATAATTTGAAATTTTTGAAAGTTGTATGTATAGTTCAACTCGGTAATATATAAATGAATTGGTTTTACATCAAATTTGGACTTACTAGTAGACTAACGATAGACATTACTTTGATTTTATAACTTTAAATAATTGTAAAATATTTTTCTGCTTTCAGTAATGTAGTGTTAAGAGAATTTGCCACGAGTATACTCTGTTCAGATTTGAGCGAGGTGGTGAAGTTGTACGTGTTGCCAGCGCTAAAAAACGGCAACGCTTTTCCTTATGCGGCTCTCGTGTGGAGTCTGAGGCTAGAAGATGATCAGAAAACCCCCGTACCGTACACAATGTGGTTGTTATATTCTCTTCTGTATCTGCAGCCACCAAATTTTAGTGAGTATCTGTTATGTGGTTTGATGCCTTTTACCTCGCCAAAAAATTATGTCTGGATAAAATTTTTTGGTATTAATAACGAAACTCATGCTGTTTGTCTATTGGATATTTGCAATTAAGTCCTAGCTAAAAAAAATATTTTGCTTTTTCTTTAAAAACTAGACGTTTGGGGATTGAATCCTTTAACCAGAATGTGTACAAGACACAAATGATTGACTTTAAAACATAAAACGACTTTCGCCAAAATTGTGGTTTGATGCCTTTGTCCTGAGCACAGTTGAATGCAAAAAGAATAGGTAAATGAAATTTTGACAAGTAAAGGAAATGAAATTGCTTTCCTGTTAATGAATAGATCATCCAAACTTTTCTGTATAGTTTTGATTGTCCTGTTTAAAAGGGAAGTTTTTACGAATATCTTCCTTTTACAGGACACAAAAACTTACAGAAAATAATGGTTTATTCTTTACCAGGGACTTCACGAGGTATTTATCATATTTTTTAAATGTAATTTTTATTTTTTCAGTACAATCTATTTGCGGTTCCAAAAATACTAACTTCTTCTGGAATCCGCAAGTGTTGAGCTATCTGCAACTTATATCAAAACTCACGGAAAATCTCTGCCACAAAGTGTTGAAGTCTCCGTCAGACGAAGCCTATCCATTTAATACTCAGTCCGGTTGTGATGCGGACAGCGAAAGCGAAGGGGACGAAGATCCTATATCACAGAGGGAAACGGAAATACATAGTCAGTGTGCGGAGATGTTAAACAGTAACGATAGCTGTATACTGTACATGTGTTTACACGCTGGAAAGAATGATTGGAATGAGGCGGCGTTGGAGCATATATCCGGAATATGCCATCATTTGTTACTGAGTAATAAAGCAGCTAGGCATTACAAGTAAGTAAGATCTACCACTTTTTTCTGTAAATTTTCTAATGTTCTGTATTAAGCACGTGGTGGGAAAAACATATCGATGGTTTAAAGCACAGAAGACACATGTCCACATTTGACAGTTTAGAGAAAACAGGTTTTGAATGTTTGAGATTCTTAATTAATTCACTAACTTCAAATTAATGCAGAAGGTGTTGAAAATCATAATCTTTGTTCTTTTTTAATGTCATTTATTACTTATTTTTTACTATATTTTTAACCAGAATGTCAAGAATTAGCATTTTTAGATGATGGTCATGGACATGTGTTTGGAAGTGTGATGGAAGTGCCACTCACGGCGACTTTTGGGATGCGTTTATGCGTGCACAGATGACACATGTCCGTCCTAAATGAACATGTGTTTTTTTAGAATCTTCATATCTTTTGTGACATGTTACATCTGTGCACAAAACAAAGTGAATTTGTGGACATGTGACATTTGGTTTTTACTAAATATTTCAATAATGATATTAAGATTGTTGGTAATATTTAATCAGGACATAGATGGCGTTGCAACCGATCTTGTACATGTATTAACTCATTTTACCTAAAAAGTGGACATGTGTCTTCTGTGCTTTAAACCATCGATATATAATTAATTTTTTTATGAGTGGAGTTGAGGGTGTTTGAAAAGAGTGAAGGAGATGGGTATATCAACAAGGGAGATGCATTTGGTATTTGGATATTCACCAAATTGTTCTTATTTTTATGGATCAATCTTGGACTCAGAGTACAAGACTTACTATGGTCTTAAGTTAATTTTTTATGTCATTTAGTGAAAGACCTTTATATAAACATTTGGTTTTATTTTCTATTTCAGACTTATATTTACATTAGCGTTTAAACAATGGTTTCTCCGTTCCTTGTGGTCGTGGGCCAGCAATTTGGAAGTCACTCCTTCAAATGTCACTGCCGGCACGTCGGGGCATATCTCTAATAATCCCAGCGCTCCGGGAGGTAGGGGAGGCACGTTGCTAGCCGATCTCTCACAAGGGATAGGAACTAGAGCCGCTAGATTGCTTCCACCTCTAGCAACTTTCTGTTCGTTGTATTCATTGCTTCTGGCGACCTTACACGATGAAGAATTTGCCAATAGTGATATTCCTACAATAACAGGTATAATGACGTATATTTTTTAATTTTATCGACATACACAGTCTAATAATTACGCGACTTGATCGTATGAAGAGTTTTCCACTATGTATTTGATTAAATTGTCACTTATAAAGTTAAATAGGTTTGCGACCATTTTCAAAAAGCTTGTTAGTTGTGTATAAATAGAGGGTGATAGAGTGGAGATGGATGTACAGTTAACCCCCGGTAATCTGGACCCTGTCTAATCCGGCACCCCCTGTAATCCGACATGACTATTACAATATATTGAATATTTTTTTTACAGTCTTCGCTTTTGTTAAATAAACTTCAGAGTATAACATATAAAATCTTATCATTGAATCTGTAATTTGTCGGATTACAAGGTACTCGTTTGTAAAAAATACCGTACTATAGGGGATCTTAGGCAGTACTCTATAATCCGACAAATTCGATAGTTCGACACTGCCCTGCAAAACATTTGTCGGATTACCGGTATTTAAATTATTAGTTGGGAATGATTGGGTGTAGGTGGAATCAGGGAAGGAAAACATAGAAAACAACGATGATTTGTATGGTGCTATTATCTTATTTACTAAATTATGTCCCGTAATATTTTATTTAAACATTGCAAGAAAGTCATCATACAATCATGATAAATTATATCTAAAATTATTGTTTTCATCACTTGAAGTGCGATTTTGAGTTTCACCCCAGATGGTGTACGGCAACAGCGGATAACACTTGATTACGTCACGACTTCTGACGTCAATACTACAAATTTTCTTTGTATGGGAGTGTTGCCAAGTAAAACTTTATATAATATATTTTTATTGACAATACTCCTATACAAGTATGTAATGCATAGTATTGTGTTTACAGAAGATTTTTAAAAATCGTTAACAAACATTATTTTAGGCATTTTTTTATGTCATTTAATTTTGTGTTAAGAGATTTTTTTTCCAATTTTATGGAAAGGTTGTACACAAGTTTTGATTTAATTATTATTTTTTTAAATTACTCATTTTCACAGGTTTGATATTTATTTGAAAAAATATTTTTGAAAATATTCTGGACCTACATGCATGTAAAGAAAAATATAAATTTTTAACTTATTCAAGTAAATTAATTAATTTTTAAAAAAATTATTTTATTTTTTATTGCAGTAGAGTCCACTACATTGGCGACGGTAACTCAGGCTTTTTCTTTCTCCGAGTTGGGACCTCTGTGTGTGCTGCTCAGACAAGTATGTACAGGGCTCATAGAGTTGGCTTTCCCTGAGCAAAGGCCTAATGTTGGACAAGACTATAAGTAAGTTGAATTTATGTTTTATTTTATTCGTATATTATAATCAAACTTATTTGAGTTTCATGTTTTTTCTATTTATCTGGATTGAGGGGAAGAAATTTTGTATTTGCCTGGAATCGAACCTGAGATCTTGTAATTTATAGGTAAGAATGCTAGCCCCGTATCACAATAGCCGTCATGCCAATGAGCGTTACAATAAAGTTTAATTTTTTTTTTATTTTAGTTGGAGATCTATTTATTCTTTACTAACATCTTGCTTATTTTCATGTTAAACTATTGATTTTTTCTCGTTTGTTGCAGGAGTGCTGTATTCTCTTCGGATCCCCAAAAATTAAAAACAAATAGTCAACAATTTCACAATCGAACTGCTGTTTGGGCTCATCTCTTCAAGGTAAAGAAATTTACAATAAATTAAATGTGGGAGTTTTTCATCTATTTAATTTTATTATTTCAAAGAAAGAAGCACAATATTGACAATAGCCACAAAGTTAAGTGCAGATCAAAAGGTAAGTAAATCTCTTAGGGGTCAGCTATCATCCAACAACATGCGCCACAAGTAATAGTAAACAAAAAGTATAGGTAACATTACAGTCTTATAACATGCCCACGGTTTTGTTCAATCATTCATTCATTCATTCATTGTACTGGCACACCACATTCAGATTATCAACCACAAAATTATATATATATAATGAGTTACAATCCATTGGATTGGTCTGCAATGAGTTTGGACTTGCTTCTCCACTCCTCCCTATTCTCAGCCAGTCTCTTCAACTCCATGTATGAGCCACAGCTCATGTCCCTCTTCAGTTGGTCAATATAGGCGTCTCTCGGTCGGCCTCTGCCATTTGTGCCTTCGGTCCTACCCTCTGCGATTGCGATGAGCAGTCCTGGGTGCCTGATGTTGTGGCCAATCCAGTTAGCTCGTTGTTGGCAGATTCTTTTGAGGAGTTGGCTTTTTTTGCCAACCCTGGTTAACACTTCTTCATTTTCGACATGTTGCGACCAATGAATCTTCAGCATGCGTCTATAGCACCACATTTCAAATGCCGCTAACCGTCCGCTTTCACTCTTGCTGATGGTCCACGTCTTGCACCCATATAGCAAAATGCTCCACACAAAGGCTTTAGTGAGATTCTTCCTCACGCTTAAATCAATATTAGGGGATTCCAAAATTTTAGATTTTTTGTCAAAGGCAATTCTTGCCTGATTTATTCTGCTTACCACAAAATTATCAACCGTTAACAAAAGCGGTTATCAACCATCAACAAAAATAGTTATCAACCGTTCCCAAAAATAGTTATTAATTATCAACGAAAAAATAAATCTCTCATTTTGTTTACTCTCTGAATTCTGAATTCTTATGTCTGTCAATTTTACTATTTAGTAATCAAGAAATGTATCTATTGAACATATTTCAATTGTGATAATTATTATAATTTAATTACAACACAGTTAACTTTTCACTTAGATGTTCACAACACAACAACAGAAACATTGTCATCTTTTTAATACATGTCATATTTTAGGTTTCTGTACGTCTATTGAGACAACTCCACACTCGAGATCAGAGACTACACTTCACGAGCGGGGAGAGAGAGTGGTGCATGGGGAACGGAGGAGGCCCAGCCTTACCTTTGTTAGCCGACAGGCCCCATCACTTACTGAACCCTAGGAGGAATCATAGACTGAGGTTATACAGACCATTCGCAGCTTTTTCAGCCCTCACCAGGGAAGATTGTGGTAAGGATCTTTAACATACTTATCATCTTCTACGAATAGGGTAGCCAGTAGGCTTACTCCATGTAATGAACATGCAAGTAGTCTTCTCCGTGCCAATAAAAAAAATTACACCTACAATGGGTGTTCATCATTCTCATCACTGCAGAATTGAAAATGTTTATTATGTTTCATGTGAAATTTTACAAATATTTACTTGCTTTCTACATTTTAAATTAAATGCTACTGTATTGTACTATACTATACCCTCATGCCGTATCCCAAGTAGGGTAGGCAGAAAGGATAGAATGCTGTATACTTTTATCACTTCATACTTCTTTCGCTTCTTCTACATTAATACAATTTCTCATACACACACACCGTTTTCTCGTACTGAACAAGAGGCTGTCTTTGAGAATTTAATTCACGTGATCAAGCCACATAATTCACAGAAGTCTGCGCTTTCTCACATCCCCTCCTTCAGATAGAAACATCCTCTTCGTCATCCATTCGCTTTGAATGTCCAAACCATCGCAACTTACTTAAGGGTCGTTCACGTACGTTCACTTTCAGTGATCACTCTGGATGATCCTCCAAGATGAACAGGTGTGAACAGGCGTTTCATCAATAGTGATCACTAGCAATGACGGAGGAAAGAGATTATCACTCGTCATAATTTCGATGAAAGGACCTTTCACTGAAACGACCATAAACAAGTTTCATCTTATTATTTGTTTTATTCTCTATGAATTTGTATTGAATGTCAGAACCATGTACAAAATTATTATGCAGTCGAGAGCTATATTAATTTATTTTAAGTGTTATTTTTCATTTTTGAATTTGTTTAATTATTTTTATACAAAAATACGTCAAACTACATACAACATGAGTGAGAGTGTAGATATGGCAGTGAAAGCATAGGATGAACAAATGTGAACAGACGTGTTCACTTTCGATGAACAGGTTTGACCCTGACACTCTGGATGATCATCCAAAGTGAAGCAATGGCAATGCTACTTAACACACATTCTATCCACAACACTCTTCTCGCATCCGCTCATCTCCTGATATCCTCATTCTATCATGCAACTATTTTCAAACCATTCTTCTCAGTAAAACTTTTGTCCTTTGCTAAATTAAATACACAGACAATTAATAAAATAATTGGTTTTTCTAGAGGATGGCCCTCCGTTGACCACCAAGGAAGTTAGGACTTTGACAATACTAAAAGAAATACCATTTGTGGTTCCTTTCTCCCAAAGGGTTCTCATCTTCCAGGGACTGATAATGAAGTAAGTATACAAAAATTTCTGAAACAATGTCTTGGTATCATCAATATATCCTTAAGACCATTACACATAGGTCTCCAGAGACCCCTGTCATTTGACTGCTTCCAGGATCTCTGGCAACTTCTTCTGAGAGGACATTATATATATGGGTTCGTCGGTAGCCTGGAGGTAGAGTCTCGGCCTCTTGAACAAGGGGTCCGCGGTTCGATCCAGGGTGCCGGCAAACTCCCCTTTCACAACACAAGCTTTTAGCTTACTGTGAAAATTGTATAAGATTGTATTTGGGTTTATAAAAAAACCAAGATATATCTTTGTTAAAAAAAATATCTATCTATATCATCATGACATTTCCCACAAGTAAAGTAGTCATAGAACTAATCACACATAGTCATCTTCTCCAAGCCAAAAAAAATTATACATTCACAATGGATGGCATATTGGTCATTCGTGGTTGTTTTTTAACACAATAGGTGGTCGGTGTATTTCAAATCCAGATTCACCTCTTTTTTTTTTCAAAAATAAAATAAGACATTAAATGCCTTATTTTATATATATGTTACAATTATACCTTCTTTTTACAGGACACTCGAAAACTTACAGAAAAAAGTGGGAGACTTATTCTTTGATGGGGATCCTACACGTGGTATCTTTAAACACAATAATATATTCATCTTTTTTGTTTCAGAGATAAACAGGAGCAGCAAGGAGACTTGGTGAGCTTCCTGCAGGGACCCACCATCAATGTCTTAATCAGGAGGTCTCACCTTTATGAAGACGCCTTCGATAAACTCAGTCCACAGAATGGTATGAAAAAATTTTCTCGCTTTTTTCCTTGATTTTGACTTAACGCTAGATCAAGCACCCAACTCCATAAGCTACCAACAACAATAAAATTTTTTAATTAATTTCTTGTTTTTGGAATTGAAAGAGCATCACATTCCACATGACCTATGGAACCGGGCGATATATGTATATTGCTTTTTGTGGGGTTGTCAAATTCAATTTGAAAAATAAACATCCTGATTAACTTGTTTTTATTTTTGAATACATATTTTTTTTAAGATATAAAAAGGCTTACCCATGTGTATATATTAAATAAATGGAGGGGGCTGGTTGTTGGACAGGTCGCTGGAATGGCGCAACTTTTAAACCTTTCGTCAATTTTCTGAACATGCATAATGTGTGATGATTATTGATAATTTGAATACTAAAAAAAATCGTTTTTCAGAACCAAATCTTCGTGTGAAGATGCGTGTCCAGTTGATGAACGAAGTGGGTCTCGAAGAGGCTGGAGTTGACGGTGGTGGTGTCTTCCGTGAGTTCTTGTCGGAACTGCTCCGAACGGCTTGTGATCCCAACAGGGGTTTCTTCCGATTAACCAGAGATAATACTCTTTATCCCAATCCTGCTGTCCACCTGCTGGTGGAGAATTTCCAACAGCATTACTATTTTATTGGGAGAATGTTGGGAAAGGTTTGTTATTTTTTTACATTATCTCCTTACACCACATTTTGATTGAGTTAGGCAGAGAGGACAGAATATCAATTTGATATATTCTTACACACTTCTTGCGTTTCTTCCACATTCTTATGTACACATGCCTATTTCTCTCACTCAACCCGTGACCATCTTTGAAAATTAAGTTCATGTGGATCCTAAATTGCAGTGGTTTTTTATTCACCTCCTTTTAGACAGATAATTTTTTTATATCGTTCATTCATCATCCATTCGCTCTACACGTCTAAACCATCATAACTTGTTATAATTCATTTAATTTTTGTGATACGAGAAATAAATGTGTGATTGAACGAGTTGTGGGATGTGCAATGACCAGAAAATTACCAAAATGTTTATAACTTGTGGGAAATTTCTAATTGGTATACATACATCAAATAAATTCGTGTCTCAATAAAGTTGAATATATGACATAAAATTTTGTTTACCAGGCTCTGTACGAAGGTCTTCTGGTTGAATTGCCTCTGGCAGAGTTTTTCCTGCAAGCCCTAGTCGGCGAAGCTGATAGTGGTGAGGCAGATATCCATAGATTGGGAGCCCTAGATGAGAGACTCCATCGATCTTTGCTGCAACTCAGGGCTCTTCCGTCAGCTGCCGTTGCAGATTTAGGATTAGACTTTACAGTTATGAGCGACGAACTTGGTGAACAGAGGGTAAGAGATCACAATTCAAATATTTCCTAAGTACATAGTAGATAAAGAATTACGTATTCCTTTTTCTGATTATTTATTTATTTTATTCTTCATTATACATTGTTTCTTAGAGTCTCCATGCAAAGAATAGCTCCCACCTTTTTTTGTACATTTTAGAGTATCCTATATAAGGGTGTAAACACAAAGAAAGTAGGCAACCTGCTTTCTTTGTGTTTACACCCTACCTTTCATCACCCTTTGCACCTAAGACGGGTGTTTATATTTTATATTGACACAGATAGATTTATTTTTATTATTATTATTTTTATCACTGTTTTCAATTTATCTTGTTTTACTTTATTGGGTTAGTTGGAAGATATCGCGTTCCTGCAATAAACTCGCCCATTGTGCAAAATATTTGTATATACCATGTTGTAATCTCATTATTTTTGTTTAAATATTTTGTACAATAAAGTTTATTATCATTATAGAATAACTTGCATATTTATTATATGCCGCTAGTCTGCTGGCTACTGCAATTATGGAAGATGGGATAGCACAGATATAGAAAGGGATAATTTAAAGTGACTTGAACAATGCTAAAAATAATTTAAATTTTTTATATCCAGGTGGAGGAATTGAAGCCAGGAGGATCAAACATTCCTGTCACAGCTGAAAATAGAATTGAATACATTCATCTGGTAGCCGAGTGGAAGTTGTCTCGTCAGGTGAGACTACAGACAGTTGCCTGTCGTCAGGGTCTTAACGGAGTGGTGCCACTGGCCTGGCTGAGGCTTTTTGGCCCCAAGGAGTTGAGACTTCTTGTCTCGGGGGCTGAGAGCCCTGTGGATGTTGATGATCTGAGGTCGCATACTAATTATGGAGGTAAGAATTTAACACTAGTCAATAAAATTGACACATTTTTTATTATTACTCAGACAAAGGAGTGAAGCAAGGTTGTGTCATGTCTCCGTGGCTGTTCAACCTATTCTTCGACTACTGTATGCGACCTGTGAAAGAGATGGATGTTGGTGTCGAGCTGAATGGGTTTCGGGTGAATGCATTGATGTACGCAGACGATTTGGTGTTAATGGCTGAGAGTGAAAGGGACTTACAAGAGATTGTTACGTGTGTGTATGATAGTTGCAATTTGAATGGTTTGAAAATGAATGTTATGAAGACGAAAGTTCTTGTTTTTGAAAGAGAGAATGAAAAAACGATTTGCGAGATTAAAGTTGGTGATGAATGTTTGGAGCAAGTAAGTGAGTATGTATATTTGGGAAGTATGTTTACGAGGGATGGAAGATGCGATGGGGACATTGAAAGAAGGAAAGTGGCCGGTGCTAGAGTAAACGGTGCACTTCGACCCATTGTCAGCAATGACAATGTGTCGAACATGGCTAAAATGCTGGTGCACAATACCATTCTGGTACCGTCACTTACGTATGCAAGCGAGACATGGACGTGGTTGAAGAAGGACGAAAGTGGAATAAATGCAGTAGAGATGCGATCGTTGAGAAGAATGGTTGGTAAAACGCTGCGTGATAGAGTGAAGAATGAGGATATTAGAAGAATGAGCGGATGCAAGAAGAGTGTTGTGGACAGAATGCGCGTGAATAAACTACGGTGGTTTGGGCATGTTGAACGAATGAACGAGGTAAGAATGACAAAGAGGATATACTTATCTGAAAGAAAGGGTGTGAGGAAACGCGGGCGTCCGAGAACCACGTGGCTTGATCACGTGGATCAAATTCTCAAGGACGGCCGCGTGTTGAGTAAGAGGAACCGACGTGCGTGTATGAGGAACTGTATGAATGTGGAGGAAGCGAAGGAAGTGTGTAAAGATAGATCTGTTTGGCGTTCCGTTCTCTCTGCCTACCCCACTTGGGACATGGCGTGAGGGTATAGTATAGTATAGTATAGTAAGTATACAATAAAGCAGTAATACTAATGTATGATAGTCTTGTTATCCTGCTCACACCCATCGCTGCCTTCATAAACAGATGCCGCATGCAGAGAGGGACAGCGTTGTATGCTAACATGTCTTTGTGCTTTCAGTTTCTAGTCATAGTTTACAATATGCGAGATATTATTTTTGACGTTTCTCTAGCTGCTATATGCATACATACTAATAATATAGACAATTTATATTTGGTATCGTTTAATAATCCATGACCCACTCGAGGACGCCATGACTTCTTTTGAACAGTAGCATTTTCAACTTGCTTTTGAATATGGTGGCAGGGTGATTCTCTCTCGGCAGGTCCACAGGCAATCTGTTCAATATAGTTGGTGCAGCGAGGCTTCCCTCTGCGAATTTGGAATTATTTGCCCTATTGGTTTCTACGTTGGAAGCGAAGAAAGTGTGTAAGGATAGATCTATTTGGTGTTCCGTTCTCTCCGCCTACCCCACTTGGGACACGGTGTGAGGGTATAGTATAGTAGTTTCTATGTGCAGTGGCTCGTTAACAGGACAGCTCAGCGAGGCATATGGGTGCCGTGCCGCTCTACGCCTCGTGGACTTTAAGATAAAACTGTTACTCCACTCTTTCTCTGGAACTATTAGTATATGTAAATTTCTTATTAGTGGAGTGATGTAGCAATAATTGGCTCTAGAACGGAGAGATATTTATGTCTGATATGAGGAAATATACAAATAAAGAGGATAATTCACATAATGAAATAAATAAAACAAATGCTTTATTCTACTATTCGATTTATTCACAAGAGAGATGTCTTTCTTCTTGCTAGGACATCAGATTGACAATGTTCTACCTAAACACTGACACAGTGAATAAAAAAAGGAAAATTCACATTTATTGGCCTCATTGAAAGCGTTTTCTTTCTGTCCCTTATAGGTAGTTACTCCATAGATCATCCCACCATCAAGTTCTTCTGGAAGGTAGTCGAGGACTTTACGGACATACAGAAGAGGCAGTTGCTGAAATTCGTCACCAGTTGTTCTAGGCCTCCCTTATTAGGATTTAAGGTATGAACACAAAATAGTAAATATAAAAGATGAATTATTTACGTGCAATCGCCAGCAGTAAAGAATTAGTCTTGCTCTCTGTTTTGTAAGTTTTCAAGAGTCCTATAAACGACAGTATTTAAAAAAAAAATTAATATCTTCAATTCAGCGATGAGATATACCACCTATCCTGAGTGACTAAAATTTTTATTAGTACACGTAGGTCACCCTGTATGTTTACATAGAAGTGGAAGATAATTTTATTAGTACACGTAGGTCACCCTGTATGTTTACATAGAAGTGGAAGATAATTTTATTAGTACACGTAGGTCACCCTGTATGTTTACATAGAAGTGGAAGATAATTTTATTAGTACACGTAGGTCACCCTGTATGTTTACATAGAAGTGGAAGATAATTTTATTAGTACACGTAGGTCACCCTGTATGTTTACATAGAAGTGGAAGATAATTTTATTAGTATACGTAGGTCACCCTGTATGTTTACATAGAAGTGGAAGATAATTTTATTAGTACACGTAGGTCACCCTGTATGTTTACATAGAAGTGGAAGATAATTTTATTAGTACACGTAGGTCACCCTGTATGTTTACATAGAAGTGGAAGATAATTTTATTAGTACACGTAGGTCACCCTGTATGTTTACATAGAAGTGGAAGATAATTTTATTAGTACACGTAGGTCACCCTGTATGTTTACATAGAAGTGGAAGATAATTTTATTAGTACACGTAGGTCACCCTGTATGTTTACATAGAAGTGGAAGATAATTTTATTAGTACACGTAGGTCACCCTGTATGTTTACATAGAAGTGGAAGATAATTTTATTAGTACACGTAGGTCACCCTGTATGTTTACATAGAAGTGAAAGATAATTTTATTAGTACACGTAGGTCACCCTGTATGTTTACATAGAAGTGGAAGATAATTTTATTAGTACACGTAGGTCACCCTGTATGTTTACATAGAAGTGGAAGATAATTTTATTAGTACACGTAGGTCACCCTGTATGTTTACATAGAAGTGGAAGATAATTTTATTAGTACACGTAGGTCACCCTGTATGTTTACATAGAAGTGGAAGATAATTTTATTAGTACACGTAGGTCACCCTGTATGTTTACATAGAAGTGAAAGATAATTTTATTAGTACACGTAGGTCACCCTGTATGTTTACATAGAAGTGGAAGATAATTTCATTCATTCGTTCATACCATCATGGCATTTCAAATAAGGGGGGTGGTCAGTGAGGCAACTTCATGTAATTTGTTTATTTCAAACTTAATTATTAATTAACATGGAAGTTGTCCTTTCTGTGCCGGTAAAGTTAAGTCATTCAGGATGGGAGGCATACCTCATTGCTGAATGTAAGATGTTAAATGCCCCAGAAATTAGGTTATATGAATACTTATCTTTTACAAGTTTTTTTGCATTTATTTGCTTTTTAGTTGATCTCAAAAGAAAATCCTGGTTTTTTGTTATTAGTTCATATAAGAAAGCGATAGAAGTAATTTTATTTTGTTATTTTTTTGTTTCAATAAATAAAAGCTTCTGTAATTGATACTGTCAAAATAATTACAAAAAACTAGACAGAAGTTAATAAATAAATAAATAATAATAATAATAAAAGTGTGAAGTGTGGATGGGAATTCTGCCGCCGCGTAAAAAAAAATAAAATAAAAATCTTTATTGCACAAAAAAACAAACATTATAGTTGTTGTTGAGAGTCCAGAGGATGTGAATTTGCAAGTGTGAATTGCTGTAGTGTTCGGTGATAAGGATTGTTCTGTGATGTCGTTTTTATTGTTAGCTATGATTGATCCATCTTCTTGTATCCAGTCTGTCTTGTTATTTTTATTGGTAACTATAATTGATGATAGTTTACACGTGTTTTGAATTTTGTATTTCATGTCTGACATTGGATTTGTTTGTGTTGTGGTTTTAAATTAAAAAAATTATATTCTGTAATTTTATTTTTAAATTTTAATATCTTTTATATAATTTCTATTACATTGTCTTTTATGTTTTTATATCATTGAGATTTGAGTGTGTTTGTGTTGTGTTTTCAATTTTATTGTTGTGGAAATTGTTTATATATATGTATCATGTAATAAGGAATTTTTGCCGTAGAATGAATAAATAAATGAATAAATAAATTATTAAAATATAAATATTGTAGAACCAGACAAATAAATTTGTGCAATGGGCGAGTTTATCGCAGAAGCGCGATACCTTCCAACTAACCCATTCGGTGATAGGTGATAAATTGAATAATGTTTGTTTTTTTTCAGGATTTAGACCCTCCGTTTTGCATCCAGCACGCTGGTACATCCGAAAGACTTCCATCTGCTTCCACATGTATGAATCTGCTCAAACTACCAGAGTTCCATTCCGAGGCAACTCTGAAGGAAAAATTATTGTACGCTATTAATGCTGGAGCAGGTTTTGAGCTTAGTTAAATAAATTTATAAGTTAAATTAGTTGCCGCAATGACACCAGCCAACCATCTTGAATGTTTCAATTTTTTTGTTCCCATCGCTTATCAAATTTCCTGTTTAAATGTAATTTTTCCTGTTGCCAGTTGCACAATGTTATTAGGTACAGTTAAAAATAAATCATCAAAATTTGAATTAATTCAAATCTCAATATCTTCATTCATTCAATCTTTAAGTCTCCTCTTAGAGGGAACTGAATCAAATGAGTCTTCTCTATTTAGAGCAATTCTGCGCCAGTTGAGTCACTACTTCCCACAGCTTTGATATGGCTGTGAAATAGAGTCATCTGACCCATTAAGAATCTTGTAGATCATAAAGCATTTTTTTAGAATATTTAATTAATAATTTTCGTTTGCTCAACTGGATTTGGGCATAACGCGCAGTTGGCAAAACCCATTAGACGACTCGATTGGAGAACCGTGTTTACACAATGTGCAAAATCCATTCGGAAGTAGTGAGAAAGATGTCCCAACACTAACGAATTGACTTTAGGTTAAGTGATCTTTCAGTGTTCATGGACAATGTTCACCAATTCCATCATCATCACTATCACAATATAAGGTCCAGCAATCAAGAAACGATTAATGCAAACCACAGAAGATATGATGACAGTGAGGAGAATGTTGGAATTTGTGGACTTGTCCATGAATGGTACAAACAAATTTAAGCCCTGGGGTACTTCTCTCACTTCTTCCAATTGAAGAACCACGTCCAAACGAATTATCTGTTTAATCAATTTTTGGCCAATTATCTTTGATCATCCTTAAAACATGCTCCAGCATCTCAAAGACTAACGATATTTGTTAAAATTTTCAGTAACTTAATAAAAAATGTTTTTTTTAAAGCTTAAAAAGTTCGATGACTCTAGACACAGGCGCCAGAATTTTACGATTTGAAATTTTGCCAACCTTACGAGTAAGCAAAACTTCTGTCAATCATGATTTGTTCGTCCTGAATTATATTACTCACATTTTTAATTGTTTTAATTAAGCGGCTAAACCTATATAAAATTTGATAAGAATTATTTTTGGTATTTAAGCTGCCAGACTTTCACTGAATTAACAAACCTTAATCAAATTGATTTATGGAAGTGTTTACGATACGCCAGAAAATCATTTAAATTACTTATAGCCAAGTTCACAAAGAATATTCATATAAACAACAATAATCTATGTTGTCTATGAGTGAGGCATAACTTAGTCTAGTCTTTAACTCTGAATAGCAGTTTGTGAATATGGCTGTCATAATTTTTTTAATAAATTTCTCAGTTATCTTTGTGTAGAACAAAATGTTGAATATAATTACTATGATAATTATATAATTTGTGTGATAAATTATTTTGTACTATAGTGAATAAATATATAAAAAAATAACTAGTTGTAACATAAAATAAATAAATATAATCTGTTATATATTTAAAAAACTACTTTTAGATATGTGTTGTGTTATATTATGTATAGATCATGTGTAATATAAATCGTCTGTGGATCCATGAAACTCTCCGTGTATCAATTATTTTAAAAATTTAATATTGATTCCAAATTATTCCTCTCATCGAGCTGCTTCTAGTAATAATAATAATATAGCGCCGTTTTTTGGACAGCTCCACCTCAAAGGCGCATAAAATTCTACAAATGAAATAACCTATACGCCGAGATAGCCACGGAAAAATTTATGATGAAATATTAAATCTATTACATGCTGCTTTTTCTTGGATAATTTGTAAAAACTCACATGTACTTAAAAAATGATTCTGTGGAATTTTTTGAATCATCCCTAGAAATTCAATCTAATATATAAAATTCTCGTGTCATTGTGTTTGTTATCAATGTTATCATACTCCTCTGAAATGGCTGGACCGATTTTGATGAAATTTTATATGCTTATCGGGTAATTTTCATACCCCTAAATTTTTTTTAAATTTTTTGGACAAATTTTTTTATTTTTATTTTTTTATGATGAGGCATTAAAAAATACATACAGCCCTAAATTTTCACCCTTCTACCATCAACCCCTATTTTTAATAGCAATATTAGTCATCTAGAAATAATGTATATGGCACAACAACATTTGCCAGGTCAGCTAGTATACTATAAAATTTCTAAGACACCATCCATGTAAAGAATCAAGACACATAGGAAATGTCATCCAGTAAAACAGTTTTTTTTTATGTCCTGTAAAATCTTCATTCCATTGAAGGTTTCGTGAATCCACCGACGATATGTAATTATATTATGTTACAGACATTTTGATATCTGTGTGTTGGAAACCCTTTGGTAATCTATAAACTTTTTTCAAATCTATTAATTTTAGCTTTCGAATGTCACATTTCTCTAAATTACACCTTTAATCCGAAGAGATTGTGAAATATTTCAAAATTCTATTCCATTTTAAAAATCTGGTTGGGGGTAGAAATTATGAGTGCAAAGTAAATAATTAAATTTTAAAAATTAAGATCGAATTGCACTGTCATTCTGATTGCCCGTGACTTTGCTTGACGTAATCTAGTTTCCCTGCAACCAAAGACATTTTAGATAAGGAGACTGTGCTCTTGGAAAAAATGCCGCCTGAGATTGTAATTTATTTAAGTATACATGCATACATATGAAATTCCCAATAACAGAAAAGCTCATACATTTAAATAAACATTTTTCTTATATTAACAAGCATATTTACTGTTTTAAACATTTTGATATAATATGTACCTACTTCTGTTCCGTGTTTGTGTACTTTTGAGTTTTTTTCAAATCTACGAATATTAGCTCTCAAATGTACCTCTTCTCTAAAATACCTGTTAAATCCAAGAAGATTATGAAATCTTTGTAATATTTATGCCATTTTGAAAATGGGGGAAGGTGTTGTAGAAATTTTGAGCCAAAGGTAAATAATTAAATTTTGAAAATTAAGACCCAAGTAAACTATTGTGCTGATTTATGTTTTCATAGATATATAGGCATCTTTTTGTTAAAAGTGCGCAGTCTTGTTATAGTTAAATGTCTTTGGCCTGTGACATATAGATGCTCTACATTTTTTTGTATAAATTTGTTTTTAATGTGTATAAATTTTCTCATTTTTTTTTAATTTGTTTAGTACTTACCTGGATTCTTGTTAACCTAAAAAGTCTTAATGTTAATAGAATGGAGTGAGTTGGGAATAGGCTTTGAATATTGAACCTTCCACTTGAAAAATTCACAATTAATTTTTAATTTCAAATACATCTTACATTATTGCCTAACAAAAAAATGCCATTTAGTGCTGCTCCTCTCAAGAACACAGGTTTGAAATGAGCCTTTCCTTTTTAAAATGTGTTTTGCAATAATCCAGTTTTGTACTACTGTGAAATTGTTTATATTTTTATCTGAAATCTTTATACAGAATGTTTTTTATTATATTTTGTAATGATTGTATGTACACCTACCTTATACGTACCTTCTGCGAATAAATAAATAAATAAAATAGTTTTCAATGTTATTTTCAAGATTATTACTTATTACTCAAATTAATATATGAACCATTTGCGTACCAAGTCAATTAGTTTTGTTTTGGGCAAGTTCGTCAGACACTGAGTTCAATTTCTGATCTGGTCTTAGATTTTAAGAGCCATAACTCAACAGACACTTCCTCTGCACAATCAAAATATAATGCAAACTCCCATTAGAAGGAAACAGGAAAGGTGTCCCAATGCACACAAATCGGCTTAGGCTGGTTTAAGTGCTAGTTAGCTGTAGTACGTTTACCAATCCAACCTATTCTTTATTCAAACAATTATAACATAACATAACATACATAGACAATTCACACAGATCGAGCTAGTCCCAAACTAAGATGAATCTTGTATTATGGGTACTAACATGACGACACACACATATACAATGCACTACACACATATACATGTAACACCCAGACCCAGGACAATTTGAAAAAAGTCATTCTTCACTTTGCCCTGGCCGGGAATCAAACCCGGGACCTTGTGATTCAAAGTCAAGAGTGTTACCTCCGCGCCACACCGGCCGACAAAATCTGTTGATTATATACATTGTTGTCTAATTTGAGGTCTAATATTGTGGTTAGTGGAAGAAATCACTACATAGTGATAATCTCGCCACTGCAATTTGTATTTAATATTATACTGTCCCATCACGATATATCCCACAAGTAGGGTAGCCAGCATACCAGCTGCATGCAATATACATGCGTGCTGTCCTCTCTGTACCAAAAATATTAAGACATTCAGTATGGGTAGCAAGCCTCATCGCTGATTTTTTATTTATTAAACACCTGCCTTTTACAGGACACTCGAAAAATTATAGGAAAATGTGGGAGACCAGTTATTTACCAGGTACTTCACGGTTGATTTAATATTGTTTGTTAACACTGTTATAATATTATGATGTGCAAAAAGAATAAATAAATTTATTATTGGTCTGAAGAATCATAGGATTGTCAAGAAAAAAATTGTGCTTGGAGTTCGTTTTCTATATAAATAGATTACACACCAAATCAGTGGGAAGAGAATGCCTTAAGTCGATAAATTTACCCTTTATTCTGACTTTACTATAACATGGCACATTGAGAGATTCAAGATGGGTGGCATACCTCATCGCTGAATTGAAGATATTTACATGCCATATTCATTTTATGAATATTTACTTTTTACAGGACACTCGAAAACGTACAGATAAGAGTAGGAGATATTGTGACGGTATGAATGAATGAGTTAATTGATTTGTTAAGCAAATGGCTCATGTATGATATATTTTAATATGGATGTTGTTCTCCTGTAGATGTACATTTTAGAAACTGTGATTTTAAGAATTTTTATCATAGAATATTATCTCACAAACATTAATTAATCCGTAGAACATGTTATAAACATTGTTTCATTGAACATGTCATACACATTTATTGTTTCATAGTATATGTCATGAGCATTTTATTATTTCATAGAACATGTTATGAATATTTGTTGTTTCATTAAACATGTCATGAACATTTATTGTTTCATAGAATACGTTATACACATTAAATTTATTGTTTCATAGAACATGTCATAAACAGTTATTGTTTCATAGAACATGTCATGAACAGTTAATGTTTCATAGAACATGTCATGAACAGTTATTGTTTCATAGAACATATCATGAACATTTATTGTTTTTTAATATGTGATATGACTACATCACATACCTTCCGTAGAAGTGTTAATTGCATTTCATACAATAAACAGATTATGAACAGTCATTTGTTTCATAGAAGATGTCGCGAACATTTATCATGTTTTATCAAACATCGTTAACATTTATTGTTTGATTAAATATGTCATGAACATTTATTGTGTCATAGAAAATATAATGAATATGTGGCGAACATTAATTATCATGCTTTATTATACACATAATAAGCATTTATTGTTTCATTAAACATGTCATGAACATTTATTGTTTTATTAAACACACGAGAACATTTATTGTTTCATTAAACATGTCATGTACATTTATTGTTTCATAGAAAACGTCATGAACATCATTTATTCTTTCGTAGAATATATCATGAACATTTATGTCATAGATTTCAATTATTCACAGAATATGTTAGGAACATGCATTATGTTCTATAGAACATATTATTATATGAACATTTATTATGTTCACTGCATCTATGTAAGTCAGTTTTATTACATTACATACCTATTAAGGTCATATCGTCAAAGCATAATTTTTGAATAAAAAAATCAATGAACATTACTGTTTTGTTTGATAGAATTTATTTGTGAAAATTTATTTCGCAAAACGTGTCATGAGCATAATAATTAAATGTAATTTACTGTCATAAAATGTCATGAATATGTATCATGTTTCATAGATCATTTTGTGATGGGCATAAAATGTGTAATTTGTATCACAAAAGATGATTCATTTCATAGAATACCTATATCATAAACAGATTTTACCATGTCATAAACGTTAAAAGTAAACGTGTCTGAACTTAGAAGAAGATTGAAAATTATCATAGAATGGAAATAATAAAGAAAATTAAGATAAAATTTGTTTCATTTCAATGTGCACCTTTCTTGTAAGAATTCAAACAGGGAAATGTTCTAATAATAATAACAACTAGACAATTTATAGTGGGCCGTTTCGTGGAATAAATTCACTACAAGCGCGCATCCTAAAATATTGTGTTTATACCCGTGATTAAGCCTAATACATGATTTAAGCCTGTAAGGTATCTCTGATTTAATGTTTCACTTTTTTTTACATAAATATGCTAATTTGAAACTTAAGTTTATTATTATGACTTTTTACCTTTCTGAAGACAATTTGTAATTGATATTATGTAGTTTTAAAATGGGCGTGTATGTTGATCCTAAATAATGTAAAGCGCCCTTGAAGTCATATTATCACAGTACGGCGCTATGTAAATAGTCATTATATTATTATTATATTCTATCTTTTGGTAACAAAATAAAAAATGTTTCAAAATTTTACTAATTACTTTGTTATATGTTATGTTATAGTGATCTAGGTTTTAAAAATAATGTAGTTTTTTTCAATTCCACAAATAAATATTTCTAATTGTTTGTTAACTATTGAGCGGAAAAAAGTCAAGGTATGTCTTTAACAGCGTGATTATTATACAGTAGAAGAAGAAGTAGGTATATTTCACTTTCTTTTATGTTTTTAAAGCATAATATAAATATACCAAAATATCAAAAATAGCAATATCTCGAATATAATACATTTCTACTTGTTGTGGAACTGAATCGACATACCTAATATTACCCCCTGTTCTATATTGATTCAAACTAAAATAATAACGTTACAAAATTTTAAAATCAAGTTTACTTGAACTCGATTACTTCGTTCACTTGAACTCGATTACTTCGTTCACTTGAACTCGATTACTTCGTTCACTTGTACTCGATTACTTCGTTCACTTGAACTCGATTACTTCGTTCACTTGAACTCGATTACTTCGTTCACTTGAACTCGATTACTTCGTTCATTTGAATTCGTATTCTATAATCTATATGATACAAGTTGTATATAATTCTAATTAGGGACGATTTTAGAGTTTATAGAATACCAATAATGATGATGATGATGATGGGTAAACAGTGGTATCGTGTTGCTCGAGATAGGAAAATGTGGAAAAGTTTTGAAGAGGCCTATATCCAGCAGTGGAGAGAAGAGGGCTAGCAGTAAGTAAGAATACCAATATAGACTAACTAAAATTGGAACGTTCCTATTTTAGTTAGTGCACACTAAAAATGAAATAGAATCGGGCGTATTATATGCTTAATATAATATATACTGTTTGTAGATAGGTGTATGTACATAGTTCTATATTATGTATACCTATAGATGAAGGTAAATAAGAATTTATTATGATTATTATTATCATCAGATCTGTGTGTTGTGTTGTGTTGGTTGTTGCAAATCATCTTGTGTGGTCCCCCGCAACTTGGGAGGTCCGATCACCGATCAACGGATACCTACAACGCACACACTACAACTTATATTACTGTACGTGCGAGCGACACTACACTATGTGGAATTTTGGCCAAAATTACCTATAGTAATGTAGTCCTTGTTATGCTCTTTTTGATGAAACATTCATCTATCTTTTAAACCAGTTTATATTTTGTAATATCCGTTAATAAAAAATATTTTATAAAACTATTTTGTAATATCCGTAAATATTTTTTGTTAAGTACGCCATTTTGATTCAAAATTGCGATTTTTTTTTCAAAAAAGTGTGAGATTTATGATTAAAAGCAATCATTCACAATATTTTTTATAGATATTTCGTGTTAACTAACATAAATGAGAAGCAAATTTAATTTCGCTGAATTATATTTAGGTATGCCTACTGTAGTGAATTATGTATAAGTACCCCTTGGACTCTGGTAAAGAATAGGTCTCTTATGTAAGTTTTCGAATGTCCCGTAAAAAAGGCAGATATACCTACGTGAATCATCTATAAGTCATGTCACTCATAATATTTTTAAAGTCAGTGATGTTGCTCTAGCGCTACTGAGGCCTGAGTCAATAACACACTTTCGCGTCATGTTCCCGCTCCGTTAGCGTTCGGGTGCAGACGATGTTGCGCCAAAGTGTTAATTTTCGTAACTATTGTGTATCTTAGCAACGAAATTGACACTTGCTTGCAACTTCGTCTATACTCGAACGTTAACGGAGCGGGAACGTGACGTGAAAGTGTGTTATTGACTCAGGCCTCTGATCTGCAAAGAGCCTGTTCCACGTTACAGGATCTGCAACGCTGAAAGCCTTGTCATTGAATGGGCCACTTGCAGTCGTGGGGGATTTTAATAAAAATGATCGAATTCAGTAAATTTGAGGTCGGAAAACACAAATATGTCAGTTAAAAAAATTTAAATATCTAAATTATGGAGAATTTCCAAAAATAAAACCCAAAATTTTTGACGTTTGTCAAAACACTCTAAACAGCTGATTACGTCACGGAGTCCCGTGAATCATAGTAACTTTCGCAACCACAGATTATAATCTCATACACACATGGGACTCCGTGACGTCACAGCGCCGCCATATCGTTTTTGATCATTCCGAGAAAATCCAATTTTTAAAAGCTAATAACTAAGAAAATAGTGTATGAAAAAATAAAATTAATTGTCGAAATAAATAAAACAAGTGTTTTATTCTACCAATGATTTAATTTGTGAGAGAGACGTCTTTCGTCTTATGAGGACATTGTCAATCTAAGACAATTGACAACGATTGACAATCTAAGACAATTGACAACGACAGAGATTGACAATGTCCTCATAAGACGAAAGACGTCTCTCTCACAAATTAAATCATTAGTAGAATAAAACACTTGTTTTATTTATTTCGATATGGAATTCTACTACCTAAACACCGACACAGTGAATAAAAATTAATTGTGGTTGTGTTTCTTTCATACTAATTTACAATTTTATGTAATAAAAAAAAACCTGCAAGTGGCCCATTGTGTGGTCTTGTATCTGCTGGGCCACCTCAGCTTGTCAATGTACGTAGCGAGTGATCGATGCGACGAGCAGCATCCGTGATGGTATAAATTAATTTAAGCATGTTAAAGGCTAGGGGCAATGTTATAAGCTTAACATAACTTCGTAAAGATGGATAAGTACTATCTATATAATAAAAATTATATTCTAATAATCGAAAAACGTAAAACGAACACAAGCACAAATTTTAGTTTCACTGTACTAACCTACTCGAGCAACCAAACAATAATAACAGGACGTTCATACTTAAAAACTATAATGGCTTACATAAAATATAACAATACTAACATTATTCAATACTACAAATCATGAAAACATCAAACGAAAATCAACCTAAAGGGAATCGACACGTCAATAAGGGCCATAATTCTGTAGATTCGTTGAAATACATTGCATCACATTTCCGAGTATTTTGTATGAAATGTGTTACAAAGAATTTTGGTCTTTACTGTGACTAATAACAACATATTATTAGTTATTTCGAACGGTAGTTAATAATTTATTTTTACCACAAACTTTTTTTAAATTGATTTAATTTCAAAGTCTGTTTTTTTTTACATTTTTTTATGATTGAGACATTTATATTCTAATCCCTAAAATGTTTTATGTCTTTATTAAACGTGGGAAGCTATTTTTTAGCCACCTGCCTTCTACGAGTCGCGTATTTATAATATTTTTTTGTTTTATTTCAATAACGAAAATTATTAACATATAATTAAACATTTTTTAAACACTATAATTTCAACATTATATTTATTTACCTCAATGACTAGTCCTCCTGATGATGCCAAGTAGAAGCCTTGGCGAAAACGTTTGAGGTAAATAAATTTAATTTGAAAATTATACAGTGTTAAAAAAATTATTCAATTAACTACAAGTTAATGATGAATTTCCAAAGTGTTGACACAAAAATATTAAATTTGTTGGAAATTATTTATTTATTTTTATTATCCATCAATTTATCCCATCACGATATCTCTTACAAGTGGGGTAGCCAGCGAACTAACTGCATATAATAGACATGCAAATCGTCCTCTCCGTGGCAATAAATGTTAATTAGGCATTCAGGATAGGTCGCATACCTCATAATTGCTGAATTTAGATGTTAGTTGTCTTTTACAGGACACTCGAAAACTTGCTAAAAAGAGTGGGAGACCAATTTTTTACTAGGATAATTTGACAGCTGTATTTTTAATATAAAATAGTATTATTATTACACCCCCCCCCCCTTTAGCTAGCATGTGTGTCGCTTTGCTTTTTCGTCACAAATATCTTCTTCCTCTTTCAGTAAATCTGTAGATCTGTTTTTATGCCGTCGAAGTCTCCTGGGACACAGAGCTCCAGCTGTCTCGCCATCTCTTTGCAGGTCTTCCAAGTTGGCGAGTTCCTGTTGGCACGCTGTTTGTAAGTTATATTTTTATTCTTTGCTTATTTATTTTATTCATAACACGGCGGCAGAATTGCCATCCGAACTTCTCAACATTATACAACCAGTTAAGTCTTCATATTATTATCAGTTAAATGGTCACACAAAAACTTAACAGTCTAATGCCGGGAAAAATTCACCTATCCAGATATACAGGATATCAAAGGATTAGGCTCAAAACGCGGGTTCAAAATATTAACATTGTGCCTGAAATATCTGAGTTCAAATTTTTTTAACAATGTAGAACGATAATAGATTTTTGAATTTTGATGTATAAATTTTCTGGTACATATAATTTTTGTAAATTAATTATAAAAAAAGAATTCGATGTTGCTCCAGAAACTGACATGACTAAAAATATTATTTAAACGAGTCTAGAATAAATTCTAGAGTGCTAAATTTAAAAAAAAAGTTTATTATAATCTTTATGTTTACACTACGAGGTATGATGATCCATCTTAAGAGATTTCAATTTCCCAAAAATCATTAGTTAAAATGTAAGCCATTGGTTAGATAGAATCTGGGAATGAGTAAAAAAATTATAAGGTTGTCCTTGAGATAATATGTCATCTAACAATCCTTGCTTCCTGTGAGTGAACAGATCAAAAACTAAAACCGAAAATGAAAAAAAATAATACAAATTTAGGATAATTTGTTACGGTCCACGGTCGATTAACACCAGACAACTTACAAACCTACCAAATTGTAAAAATAACAGAAAAATCTATGCATTACTATTATTATTATCTAATGCTGGAGCTCTGTTGACGCCTGGATCCTTAATTGCATCAGTTACGCCACTGGTGGTATCTTTTGTAAAATTATTTTACAATATTTTAGAGTAAGAAAATGAAAACTTTGTTGCAATGAACTGTTTAAGAATAATCCTTCACAGTATTCCAATTATCACGATTGGGTTAGCTAGCGAATTGATTATGTTTTCTGAATTTATCTGTCTGTGGGGAAGCCAGCAGACTAACAAGATGTAATCATGTAATAAACATCCTCTTTGTGCTAATTAAATTTAACCATCGCTGTCAAACCTCATCACTGAATTGAATAATATGTAAAATATCTCATAAGTGATGTTCTTTAGACAAATTATAATTAAGTATATGGCGCCCTTTTATGATCCGTGACCATCGCAAGAGCGCCCTTACACTTTCTGTACAGGCGCGTTTTCAACTTTTTCTTTAATGTACCAGTACCTACTTACTTTACTTTTTTGTATGGCTTCGGTTTGTTTAATTTTCTAAGCCAAATTGCTGCTTTCAATAGTTATTCGAAATCAAATCCTCGGTTCCTGTCCAGAAAGCCACTGCACCGCCTCTGGGGTTGACCAACTATTTTCAACGTACCAGTAAATGGCAGAAACACTTCCTGCCTTTTTTCTAAAGGTTTTCTCGGGAGAAAGAGAAGGAGATGTTTTCTTTGCCGGAGACACCAAGGCTTAATTAAGTTCGCTTAAACTTGAGGCGTTTGAGATGTGGACCTATAGAAGACTATTAGGAATTTCCTGGAGAGACCACATCACAAACGAAGAAGTTCTTCAAAGAATCGAAGGAGGAAGGCACCTGCTCAAGATTTTGTCAGAAAGGCGTGCAAGGTGGATCGGCCATGTAATACGACAAGAAGGCCTCTTGCATGCCGTAATGGAGGGTATGACCGAGGGGACAAACTCTAGGGGACGCCCACGCCGAGAGTACCTGGAGGACCTGTTGGTGGACATGCGCTGCTCATCATATGCAGAATTCAAAAGAACCGCACAAGACAGGGAGGAGTGGAGGAGAAGAATTAAAGAGATAATTGCTGCAAACCAATCCCAGGATTGAAACCAGAGAGAGAGAAACTTAAAAGATTTTGCATTATTTTTCTAAAATTACTATACTATACTACTATACCCTCACGCCGTGTCCCTAATGGGGGGGGAAGAGAGAACGGAACGCCATACAGATCTTCGCTTCTTCTACATTCACACAATTTCTCATGCACGCATGTCGGTTCCTCTTACTCAACACACGGCCGTCCTTGAGAATTTGATCCACGTGGTTCTCGGAGACCTGCGCTTCCTCACACCCCTTCTTTCAGACAAGTAGTAAAGACTCTTTGTCATTCTTTCCTCGCTCATTCGTTCAACATGTCCAAACCACCGTAGACTTATTCACGCGCATTCTGTCCACAACACTCTTCTTGCTTCCGCTCATTCTTCTTTCTCTCTGTTTCTAAAATTATTTTATTATATTTCACTTTCTGTTATTAATATTATTATTATTGTAAACTGTACCTGTCTACAATATTGTAGGTTCTTTTAAATTATGAACACTCTATATTTGTTTGTTGAATTTTGTTTTTTTATTAATAATATCCCGTGGAGCACCCGGTAAAGAATTGGTCTCCCACTCTTCTGCGTAAGTTTTCGAGTGTCCTGTAAAAGGCAGGTGTTCGAAAAAATTAAGACATTTTACATCTTAAATTCAGCGTTGAGGTTTGCCACCCATCCTGAATGTCTTGATTTTATACTGGCACGAAGAGGACAGTTTGCATGTTTCTTACATGCAGCTGATCTGCTGGCTACCCCACTTGTGGGATATGCCGTGATGGTATAGTAGTAGTATAGTATATTTATAATTAACACAAATATATTCAATAATAATCCTATTTACAATTTGTCGAACACAACTAGTCAAACGCAGCGTACCAGTGCAACCCAAGGTCGTATCTATAATGAGCCCCGTTCCACATAGGAAGCTAACCTATATAGCAAAATAAAGTATTGCTACTCAATCAATATTCCTTGCTTTACGTCTTGTAAACAAGTGCAAGGTTCAACTCACAGGTGCAGTGTACAAAGTCCATACACTACAATTATTAGTGTTGAGTTTTTAATAGATAATATAAAAAAAATTCAAATATTTTATTATAAATAAACCAAAATTACCAAAATAACAATTTCTCGAATGTAAGATATTTCTACTCGTTGAGTTATGAAACTGTACAATAAATAGTCGTCATATTTGTGGAAAGCAGTAGTGGTATGAACACTAGCGTGCTAACATAATACCTTGATGCGCTTCGCGGACATCTCGTTTACATTAATTCATTATTGGAGATTATAGAATTTTGTATGAATGACTTCTAAATGTAGGCACCTACTCATTCTATTACGGAATAGATGCAGCACTTTGATGCTGAATTATTGTACAAAGTTATTTAACCCTCTGGTTACCAGTGTGCCGTACAGGAACATGAAAAAATTTATGTGTAAAAAATCGCCTGGTTAGAAAATAATTTACGGCTCATGGGGAAATTATTCAGAAACGTTTGTTTTATAAGGTGGAATAAGAATTTTTCTCTTGGAGTCACAAATTGATGTGTTATTTATTTCTAAACTTTGGACCTTGTTTTTGGACCACAATTTCCATGTTTACGACTTTTGATTAGAAAAATGAAATAGGTGTTATCATTTTTAGTGTCCATATTTTCTATATTTTATTCATGTTTATTTTTGTTGATGATGTTTGTGAATGATATGATATAATATTGACCAGCTGCATATAATGAACAACATGCAAGCTGTTCTCACCGTGATAAAAAAAAAATCAGGATAGGAAGCAAACCTCCTCGCTAAATTTAAGATATCTTTATTTTTCGAACACTTGTCTTTTAATGGACAGTCGAAAACTTACGGAAAAAAGTAGAAGATCAATAAAATTCTTTGCCTGTTGTTCCACGTAACATATTATTCATTCTACATAAAAATAATAATTCCAGTACCTACTCTTCATTTCAATTTGGTGGTGAGAGGGTTAGTTAGTTATGTATGGAGGTGAGGTAAGTATCTTAAGTAAGTACCTACACAATATGATTGTATATACATAATTAAGATACTGGGTGGTTTCTGTTCTGATGTTGGATTGAGAAGCCGGCGGTCAGCTATACAACATCAAAAGAAACCGATTGATTAAGACAGGACCGCTCCCAGAAATTCATATTACATACTTATATAATTAGTATTATTCAATAATGGTATAATAAAGTGTTTGAGATGGGGTCCTATAGAAGAATTTAGAAATATTACGGAAGATTCTCATCACTTATGTTGTATGCAAGCGAAACTTAGATGTGGCTGAAGAAGGCAGAAAATGGAATGTGTGTTAGGAAGATGCGATCGCCTGAAAATAATGTTTGGTAAAACCTTGCGTGATTAGAGTGAGGAATGATAATATTAAGAGAATGAATGAATACAAGAGGATTAGTGTTGTGGATAGAATGCGTGTAAATAAGATGTGTTGTTCTGGACATATGGACGGACATGATGAAAGGATGACGAAGAGTATGTATTTAACTGAATCAGGAGATGAGAGAAAAAGTAGATGTCCAAGAACTACATGGCTTGATCACTAGAGCAAATCCTCCAAAATGGCCGCGTTTTAAGAAAGAGAAATCGACGTGCGTGTATTAGAAATTGTATGAAAAACTTCAAGTTTTGCGGATATTAGAAGAATGAGCGGATGCAAGAAGAGTGTTGTGGACAGAATGCGCGTGAATAAACTACGGTGGTTTGGGCATGTTGAACGAATGAACGAGGTTAGAGTGACAAAGAGGATATACTTGTCTGAAAGAAAGGGTGTGAGGAAACGCGGGCGTCCGAGAACCACGTGGCTTGATCACGTGGATCAAATTCTCAAGGATGGCCGCGTGTTGAGTAAGAGGAACCGACGTGCCTGTATGAGAAACTGTATGAATGTGGAAGAAGCGAAGGAAGTGTGTAAAGATAGATCTGTTTGGCGTTCCGTTCTCTCTGCCTACCCCACTTGGGACACGGCGTGAGGGTATAGTATAGTATATTTAAGGTATAAGACAATTATCATCTACATTCTACAAATCAGCTATTTCCCTCTTTCAAAATGTATCTTTACAATAAGGTTTTTTTTTTTTTTATTATTTGTGCTTGAAATCCTAGAAAATTGAGATTACAAATTTGAAAAGTATACTCTTTAACGTTCAAATTTTGTCCAGTCTCTGTATGGTTTAATTTAATTGTTTTATTCTATTACTATTGCTGTTTTTGTTCAAATTACTACCATTTTTGTTATATCTTAATGTTTATTTTTATAAATTTGTACCAATTCATTTTTTATCAGTTTTTATTGTTGTCTGTCAAATTGTTTTTTTCTGCTTTGTTATATGTTTAACATGTAAAAGGCTCACGCCGTATACAAGTGATAAATAAATAAATAAATAAATAAAAAAAGTATAACTTTTAAGGTTAACACCATCTTAAATTAATATTTATTATTACTAAGTCTGTCCCTGTATTGCTTTGCGGTGATCAAGTTGAAAGTGAAAATGAGTTATTTGGTGTGACGCCAAGTATTTGATGTTGAGGAATCTCAAGATGAGAGGCTGTGAGAGGGGCTGGCCTGGGCCACGGAAGGTAGTATATTTATTGTGTATAGTTTTTTTACTGTTTATTTACTTCATAATACGAGTATTGTACGTATTAAAGTGAATATGAACTGGAAATATCTGTATGGTTGGTTACCCCCAAAAATATTACTACAAGAAGGTACTCTAATATTAATGGAATTTTTTCTAAACGTCAATTTACTAGAATTATTTTTATGTAGACATGTATTATTTCATCTGGCATTGTAAACTCGTTCTGTCTCCCTTGGTGGAGAATAGGTTTGGGGGGTATGTCCCTTTTGGGAGGGTTAAATGTTTCCACACCATGCAGGCATTGGCTACTCTGGGGCTCGCTCCCTCTGAACGTTTGATGTTAATGCGAATCCCTCTTGAGTCAAGATTAGAGGACAAACCTCATCGGTATAAAGGATCTGGACATCTGCGATGCCTTGTTCGTAGTCAATATAGGTATAAACAAAATGAATGCCTACTGTGATGGTATTTATAAATAGATTTTGAGTTCGTCGGTAGCCTGGAGGTAGAGTCTCGGTCTCATGAACAAGGGGTCCGTGGTTCGATACCAGGTGCCGGCAAACTCCCCTTTCAAGATACAAGCTTTTAGTAGCTTACTGTGAAAGGTGTATAAGGTTGTATTTGGGTTTATATCAAAACTCAGATTTATCTTTTTTTTAAAAAAAAGATAGATAGATAGATTTTGTAAAATTTAACGATCCTTTTAACACAATCAACGTATTCCTTTTGATATTCAGTTCTCTTTGTGTGTTCCACGAGGGATGCGGTCTGATTGGATAGTTATTAGAACTATTAATACAATAATTAAAAACATGTTAGTTTTTTTATTATTACTTTATTTTTACAACTCTTGAGTTATTTGTTTTTAATATTAGTACGAGTTAAAATCCCTCTGTCATAAAAATATTATAATTTATGGTTTAAATGTTAAAATAGTCATATTAACTAATTATTAGAAGACTAGCTATACACCCACCATCATTCGGAGAGTAGTAGCCGTCTTATTTTAATATTCAAAAAAGTTTAATTATAAAATTTTTGAAATTTGTGGTTTACAAAACGAAATCCAAAAATTGCTTTTGTTAACTATGTAAGAATTCATCAAAAATATTATTTGTGTTTAGATGCATAAAATTTCTATTGTAAACTGTGCCTGTTTACAATATTAAAGGTTCTTTTAAATAACACGAATATTTATTTAATTAACACAAATATATTCAATAATAATCCTATTTACAATATTGTCGAACACAACAGTCAAACACGCAGCGTAGCAGGGCAACCCAAGGTCGCAACTATAATGAGCCCCGTTCCCTATAGGAAGCTATAACCCATATAGCAAAATAGAATAGAGTATTGCTACTAGGGGATTCGATCCCGACCCTTTTTTCTGATCCCGGGATTTCGGGATTATCTATAGTTGATCCCGGGATCCCGAGACTAGTCCCGGGATTGTATTGGTAATGTAAAGTGGTAACAAAAAGTCAGTAGGCCATGTCAAAATCACTTTTTTTTACATACCTGGCAATGAATTTAAGTTTTGAATCTGTAAAAAGTCGGTTAAACAAAATTATGTTTATGATTTATAAAAGTAACAATTTAACTTTTTTATATTTTTAAATAGAATTCTTGTATTTGTATTTATTTCATAGTTTTAACCAGAGATGTGACGTATTTGAAATTAAAGTACTTAAAACACAAGTACAAAATACGTATTTTCATTTTGTATTTCAAATACGTTTTCGTAAAAAATATTTTGTATTTTTATTTGTAATACTTTTTTTGAGTATTTTGTATTTTACACAAAATACCTTTTTATTTGTTTGAAACAAAATTCTGCCATTAATTGATATGCGCGTATGCAAGCTTTTTTGTCAATTTGTTGAATTACGAATACAACGTTTCCATTAGAGTACTCCATATTTGAGATATACACACATAATAATGATGATTGAACTAATTATACATGACGCCGTTGAATGATCCATGACCATTCCAAGGGCGCTGTGATTTCTTCTGAACTGCAGCGTTTTCAACTTTGTCTGCAGGCAATCTGTTCCAGTCAATTGACGATGAGACTCTGGTTCTCCTCTCTGTAAATTTAGAGGTATTTGCAATATTGAACTCTACGAGTTTGTTCACGGCGTAAGAAGCTGAGCACAGTCTTCGACTCAAATTTTTGTCAGCGGAATAGGTCAGTGGGTGGTGTGCTATCTTGTGGACAGTGAGACACAGTTTAAACTCCACTCTCTCTGAGAATCTCAGCAAGCGTAAACTTCTTAGTAGTGAAGTGATGTGGCAGCTCTGATTCTCTCTGTAAATGATTCGGAGGCAACATTAAAAACCATCTGAAAACGATCAAGAAAGGTCTGGAGCAGTCCTGTATATAATATGATGTTACAGTAGTCCGTACGATTTCACATTCGGAGTATCCATCCTGATTTATTCTGCAGCCCAAGTTCAGGAATTCTCTAACCTGCTTGATACTCACTCAATTTATGACCATTTTCGCAGTCGCCTCATCTCTTCGAATGACCTTACATTTTGTATTGTCTTTATTTATTTTTTATGTTGTATTTTGATAGTTCTTCCTAAGACTTTATTCAACTCATCTTCATTATCTGCTAGCAATGCTATATCGAATCATGTCAACCCTTTCTCCATTTATCTATACTCTTGTCCAGTTATTCATTTCTTCTATCTATTCATCAATGGCTCGCTGTATATAATAGTTAAAGAGTGCTGGAAATATTGAATACCCCTGTCTTACACCTTGTTCGACTATTTGTAAAAGGTATTTTAAATAAGTATTTTAAAATACGTATTTTGTACTTAAATACCATTTTGAAAAAGTATTTAGTATTTTGTATTTGAAATACAAAAATTCAAAAGTATTTGTATTTTGTATTTAAATACTTTTTTGAAAGTATTTTGCACATTTCTGGTTTTAACCCAGAACAGTTTTAGCTTAGTGGGGCAATATATTCTATAATGTTGTTATTTATGTTAGTTTGTATGTACTATTTTGGAATATTTTTTTAAAAAAATCAACTTAGACTTATTTAGCTTAACCCATAACAAAAAAATACACACTACAGGGATCAATGTTTATACTCGTATTTTTAAATCAAATTGACCAGAAACTTTATGAATTATTTATTCGAATTAGGTCGATGAGTGATTTTTTGATGTTATTTTTTAAAATATCAAATCACTCAAGCATTGTTAAAAGACTATTCCAACGCGATTTGCAGCTAAACAATAAATTAAGCTCTCTTCCATGTTCCTTTTCAATATAGTTTTGAAGCATAGTATCATTCTTCAAAGATGGTCTTTTAAAAATAAGAACCACTACGAACCTTCTTTACGACTTCATTAATATTCCGGTCATTGGTCAAACTCACCATTACCGATTTAAATGACTAATCCTGAGTCCAGTTCTTCATTATCACTATCCAAATCACCAATAAAAGGCGATAGCCGTTTATGTATTAAATAAATAAATAAAATATCATCACTGATAGGTTCATTTGCAGGTATTTTTCTATACAATAAATCACAAACGGCTAAGTGAATACCGTGTGCAAAACAAACTATGTGCTTTGCATTAACAAGTTTTCCAACTGTAATTTGGACCATCAGTAGGTATCTAACTATTAATTGCCACAATATCGTATCTAGTGAGGTATCGAACTCAGAATAGCGCTCTTTTAAGATACTATACACAAGCTTCGGTTTTCAGTGATTCATTGATGTGCTTGAGTACCAAATATTTGACTTATTGTATAATTGTATTAATCCCGAAAATCCCGGGATTTCTTAAATTTAATCCCGAAAATTTCGGGACTGAAATACGACCGGGATCCCGGGATCGAATCCCCTAATTGCTACTCAATCGATGTTACTTGCAACTTGTAAACAAGTCCAAGGTTCAACTCACAGGTGCAGTGTACAAAGTCCATACACTACAATTTCATTTCCGAAAATAGTCGAATCCTAAGATATTATTAATAATCGAAGATAATTTCGAAGTTGGTATTGAAAACAGTCAGAATTTTATTAGTTTTTGGGTTCTACCTTCTTACTACAAATGGATTATTTTATTTTCGATCCTAAAACACTCTCCTTCTTCGTTTTCTTTTTAGAGAGGCACCCGAAATCGAGTGAATTATGCCTATTTGCTAACAGTACTGATTTGTTCACAAAATAAATAAAAAAAAAATCTATGACAGAAGGGTGAATATCCAAAAATATGCGTATACGTTTCATCAAAACCTATCATTCAATATCTCCTGAAACACTCAAATTCATAATATTTTTTTGACGGGCTACTTCGAAGGAAAATAATTACGTTGCATTTTAGTTGGATATACCTAATGCTTTAATAAAAAGTGAAAAATTGACGCTGAGAGCCACTTGATTATCTCCGTTTATTAAAACAACACTTTTGAAGATATAGGTATAAAGTTAAGCTGTTTCCTGTATTGCAAGAGGAAGATGAATCCAAAGCTATGAATTGTTAAATTTGCTATAAAGGACATTGGTATGAACGAACACATAATTATCATGTAAATTCAATTCAATATTAAGATTATGATTCCTATAATAGGAACTGTTGTATATTATGAAATCTAGTAGACGGTAATAATTATTTAAGTTTCAAGTTTATGTGCGTGAGCTTTTAAGTTTTTTATTTTATTTTTCAGAACTATAAACCCTAATAAGAATAATACGAGTACATAATATATGTTATATTATAACAGAAGAGGCTTTAATGATTCTTCAAGTTGGCTGACCACAAAAATTATATTGATTTTTTTTTTTTTGAATAACTATAGATACCTACAATCAAAGTTTGGTATAGCGGCTAGTTACACCACCTACCCACTAACATCAAATTAATTTCAAAATTTTAAAACAATATTTTTATATCATAACAAGAAAAATTAACATTGGAAAATTATTCATTCATTTTTCATCACTGTTTTTGGACTATCGTTTGAAAATTGTTAATATTATAAATTTAAATGCACGCATATATTTCTAAAAGAGTTTTTACTCAAAATTAGTTCAACCTTCTAAATTTGGTTTATGAACCAATTTTTAGATTAATATTTAAATATCCAAATCTTCTAGTCCAAATCTTGACTCCTGAAATATCCGAAAAATAAAGTTATTTCAACATTTAAGGCAAGAAGAGGAACATCTTAAGATATCGTGAAGGTATATATATCTTAGAAAGTACCTAAATACATCCCTTAGTTGTTAGCTTATTTTTATTTTAAATTTTTGATTTGATTTTATTCGTTTTCATTGACTTTGACAACTGTGAACCACCCGGCAAAGAATTGGTCTCCCACTCTTTCCGTAAGTTTTCCAGTGTCCTGTAAGAACCAGGTGTTTGAAAAATAAAGACATTTTACAATATCTTAAATTTAGCGATGAGGTTTGCCACCCATCCTGAATGTCTTAATTTTTGTTGACACGGAAAGGACAGCTTGCATGTTGTTTATTATATGGAGCTGGTCTGCTGGCTACATATAGTAGAATTAGTATTAACTACCTTGAGAAAATAGCGTCTCGACGCTTGTTAATTAATAAATCTAGGTTTGATTGTAGTTTATTAAAGGTTAATTAGGCAATTTTAGGCCTAAAGATATTCATAAAGCGGACAACCGCATTCGTAGGTAAGAATCTCATCGTAGGTGTACCAATTATATATAAGTTCTCTCTATTTAATAATATACCCTGACGTAGTAAAAACAAAATGTATGGTCGTTGGAAGAGAGGAAGCGACTGCGAACATTGCCATAAATGGAGTGAGCATCAAACAAGTAAGTGAATTCGTGTACCTGGGCAGCAGAATAAACCAGGATGGATGCTCCAAATCGGAAATTGTAAGCAGAATAAACCAGGCAAGGATTGCCTTTAACAAAAAATCAAAGATATTGGAATCCCCAAATATTGACTTAAGCGTAAGGAAGAACCTTACTAAAGCCTTTGTATGGAGCATTCTGCTTTATGGTTGTGAGACATGGACCATCAGCAAGAGTGAAAGCGGACGGTTGGCGGCCTTTGAGATGTGGTGCTACAGACGCATGCTCAAGATCCATTGGTCGGAGCACGTCGAAAATGAAGAAGTATTAACCAGGGTAGGCGAAAAAAGGCAACTCCTTAAGAGAATCAGCCAACAACGAGCTAACTGGATTGGCCACAACATCAGGCATCCAGGACTACTCATCGCCATCGCAGAGGGTAAGACCGAGGGGACAAATGGCAGAGGCCGACCAAGAGAAGCATATATGGATCAACTGAAGAGGGACATGAACTGTGGCTCATACGTAGAGCTGAAAAGACTGGCTGAGAATAGAGACGAATGGAGAAGAAAAACCAAACTCGTTGCAGACCAATCCAGTGGATTGTAACTCATTATATAGTATATCCCAAGAGAGGTTGGCAGAGAGAACATAACGCCATATACTTTCCTTAATTCCTTACATACTTCTTTCGCTTCTTCTACATTCATACAATTTTTCAGACTCTCGTGTAGTAGTATTAGTATTAGTAGTAGAAGTAATATTTTTTTCAAATTATATTTGACAATAATATTTTTTGTTATATACATTCCAAAGATTTTACACAAAAATCACAACAAGCTTCTGTGTTACCCCAAAAAGGGCTAAAGAATAACTTTTGTGTATTTAAGTGTAAAGTAAACATTAGAACCCTTCATCTATAGTAAATATTGTATATCTACTGTGTGTTTTTACGAACCTGTGATTTCTACCAAACATGCTACCTGTTATCTGGTAGACAGTAGCTGCGTTCTAGGAATGTCTCGAAATCGAATCACTGCTAATGAAAAAAATCACAGTGTAATGTTCTATAAACTGGAGCGCTGTACCTACTGCCATTAAAAAGACATGTATATAGGCTATTTGTAATCATAAACGTATTATATCATAGACTAAAAATTCAAACAAAAGAATATTATTGAATTGAATCGAATCTTGGGTCCAAAATATTACCATATCAATCTCAAACAAGCGTTGATCCAAGGCAGTGATCAAGGTTGTGAAATAATCAATCATTATGAATAGGGGGTATGATGTACAATACTTACGACATCTGCCTTTTACAGCACACTCGAAAACTTACAGAAAAGAATGAGAGACCGGTTCTTTACTGGGAACTACACGGGGTTAGTTGGAAGACATCGCATTTTAGCGATAAACTCGCCCTCTGTACATTGAATTGTATAACTAATATTTTTACGATATTGTTTTATTTACAAATGTTACAAATGATGCTGTGCGCCGGCGCACCCAGCAGAGACCTGTAATCTCCATAATACAGGAGAGACGATGGTCCTGGCTGGGACATGTTTTGAGAATGCCCAATGATAGTTTGCCAAAAAGAGCACTGTTCATCCGTCCGCGGGGGTTCCGTAGGCCCAGGTGTCCCTCTTTCACAATACACCGTTCCTATGACAACGATATCAGAGCGCAAGGAATGTCGTGGAAAGAGGTGACGCAATCGGCACAGAGACGCTCTGAATGGAGGAGGCTGGTTTCTGCCCTGTGCTCCCGAGAGGAGCGTTGAGGGCGATGATGATGATGATGATGATTGTTTTATTTTATAATATTGTGAAGAATAAAATAAATAAATAAATGTCCATTATCCAAAATTTTTATTTCGTAATTTTTCACCGTAGTCGTCGGTAAAGAATAGGTTTCTCACTCTTTTCTGCCAGTTTTCGAGTATCCTGTAAAGGGCAGGTATTCGAAAATCATCATGTTTGAGACATTTAACATCTTCAGTTTAGCTGTAAGGTATGCAGCCATCCTGAATGTCTTAACTTTTATTGCCACGAAGACGACAACTTGTATGTTTGTTACGTTGTTAGTTGGTCTACCGGCTACCCCATGTGTGGGAAATGTCATGATGATATGAATGGGCAATATTTCACTTTTCACAGAAGTAACAATCACAAAACGATTTGTAGGTATTAATAACATTCACTGGTCTCTACAACTCTATCTTTGCCTATTTTTAAAACACCTCATGTTTACCTGTAAAATAAATATTAACAATAAAAACACTGCGTTTTTTGCTCAACTGACTCCCAATTACCCGTAAAGAAGAGAAAAACAAATTATTTTTCTATCTAATAGTGAATTCACACGACGCGAACATCGTCAGGAAACCAAAATATCGTCAGCCGTTTGAACCGTGTGAACAATATTTTAAATAAATTTGAAATGATTAAACTAGCAGAGATGTTTTGTATCGAATTGAACACCTTACAACTTTTGTTTGTTCAACTATGTTGATTTCTCTTTATGCAAATGCGTGAATAAGCGCTGCATCCATATCTAAGGTCGAAACTGTATGCTGTTGATCCATTGTTTTGTGTTACCTACTCGTAATTTTTTTTTCTTGTCGTACCTATTTACAATATTTCTCGTAATTTAAAATGCCTTATATTCTCTACAACACTTTCGACCACAAACACACACTCTGCGATCTCTATGTATCCGCAATTTTTAAACTATGCCAAAATCGAAGCACACCTGTCAGATTGAATCTATTTTGGTGGACTGCTTAAACACGTTTCATGTTTATGGACGTTCGACGGATTTTGTTTTTTTTTTATATACCTACAAGCGAAATCGTCTGGCCTTTATGTTGTTTCGTGTGAACACCACATTACGCATAGGGAAATATAATTTATTTATTTAGGATATTTATGGAATTCCACAATAAATAAATAAAATTTTATTTGTACGGGTAGTTGTTTATATTGGGTTATCTTTACTTTGCAAACATTTTTTTGTTTGTAGTAGTTGTTCTAAGTATTTGAATACCATTGTAGCATTCCCCATAATATGTGGGCTAGATAGTAAACTAACTGCATATAATCAACATAAATAATATCATCTTCTCTGGACATAACAAACAAGACGACTTCAGGATGGGTGGCATATCTAATAACTGCTAAATTGAATATCATTCTAAATGTCTCAAAGTGATTTTCTACTAAAAGGTACTTGTCACTTATTTGCAAGGAAATTCTAAACAAATTAATCAAATATTACAAAATACTTTTGTTCACGAGCCGGCTTTCAAGAAACTTCTGTTTTCATCATCAGGCATCATCACTTCATCTTTGCATACACTTTTCACTTCTATCACCGTCATACAATTCCTCATGCATGCTCTCCTATTTAATATGTTCAACACGTGTCCATCCTATTGGATCTGGTTTATTTAAATGATCTTGCCAATTTGATCCTACGGTCACGTCTCTGAGCATCTTTCCTTTCAGCCAAATATATTTTATTGACCATTCTGTCCTCGTTTATTCTTTCCACATGCCCAATTATAACTACAGTGTGTAGTACTATTATGCACACGATATCTCAGACTTTTACCACACATCCTTCTCAATAGTTTTATCTCTAATTTCTTCTGATAATATTATATTTAATAAAATAGCAAGTAATTTTAACTTCCTAGACATATCATTACGATAATAAACACCTACATTTGATTGGATTTAAATTGATTTAATGATTGAGGCTTTTAATGATTTGCCTATAATAAATAGTTTATTGCATCTTACATTAAATATATGATGAAATATTTCAACCCGCTCATATGTGTATACATTTCTCTAATTTTATTCACTGGGTCGGTGTTTAGGTAGTAGAATTCCATAGCATTGTCTATCGATGACGTCTCTCTCTTTGAGATAGATAATGTCCTAATAAGACGAAAGACGTCTCTCTCGTAAATAAATCGAATAGCAGAATAAAACATTTTTTTTATTTATTTCGCATTTCTCTAAATGTTTCTCGATTGGTGGACCTTATACCGTGACATTGAGAATGTCGAAATTGGTGAAAGTAATCACTTAAGCCATCCCAGAGTAGGGTTGCCAGATGGTATCCAAAAGGAGGACATGTCCTCCATTTTTATGTTTTGTCCTCCCGTCCTCCCTTACCTACAACAGCTGTAAGTCCTCCTTTTTGCAAAACATCGGAACTTCTCAAGATCTGCGAGTTTTATTTTTGTATAAGCGCACATAACGCAAATGTGGAAAGAGTTATTAATACTCAGTGGAGCAAAGAGAGGAATAGACTAAGTGTGGAGTCAGTTAAATCTTTAATTCTTACTCAATACAACTTCAATCACATGAAATGTGAAGATTTTAATAATTATTTGAGAAGAACTTCTTTCCAAAATTGGCAGCTCAGCTAAATATGATAAAAATAAAGTAAAATAATAAAAAAAAATCGTTTAGTTTCTGAATGTCCTCCTTTTTTACAGAAAATCCTCCTTTTTAGACCCATCTGCCCTCCTTTATCAAATTATCATCTGGCAACCCTATCCCAGAGCCAATTATTCGTAAGCGTTGGGACGTCTTTCTCACTTCTTCCGATTCAATTTTGCACAATGTTACATTATGTAAACATGGTTCTCAAATCGAGATATCTGATTGGTTTCGTCAACTGCACATTGTGCCCAAATCCAGATAAACAATAATAAAATGATTTTTTTCTTACAAATCTGGCAAAATTATTTGATTACAAATCTGGCATAGATACATTTGGCAGAAAAGTGCTACCAATACCATTACTACTATTTCATCATGGCATATCCCACAAGTGGGGTAGCCAGCACACCAACCGCATATAATATGTAATCATGCAAGCTGTCCTATCTGTGCCAACAAAAAAATAAGATGTCAGAATGGGTGACAAACCTCATCGCTGAATTTCAGATATTATTAAAATAATGTCTCTTTCACGATGTTTTCTGAATACATAACATTTACACGACACTCGAAAACTTACAGTGTAGTGTTTAAGTCCGGGCTTATAGCTAGTATAGAAATAAATGTGTGTAGAGTTATTATGTGTGTACTGTGTCTATATGTAGGTATATATTCTAAATAATACCTACCTACTATTTGAGGTTTGTTTTCAAAACTTAAGAAATCCATTCGTAATAAAAATAATGTTTATGTCAGTAGAGATCAAAAACTAAGAAGATTCTGACGAATTTCCATACTAACATTGATTTTCTCCATATTTTCATAGAATTTGACTATTTTGAAAAACACAATTTTATAAAACTCATCATAAAGAATATTTCTGCGCTCTGATGTCGTTGTCATAGGAACGGTGTATTGGTGAAAGAGGGACGCCCGGGCCGACGGAACCCTCGTGGACGGAAAAACAGTGCTCTTTTGGCCAACTATCATTGGGCATTTGATTGATTTCTGCATACTCAGTTTAAAAAAAATGACATTTATGGATTTGTCAACTTTCGATTCCAAACCGTTCATATATTATTGTACATTATATTATATAAGTCTTATATTATATTGCATGAAACGTATTTATCCCTCAAGAAGTTTGTGATCTTCTTGGGTGGTCTTATCTGTACCAAGATACACATTAACAGTAGATATAACCTATAGGGACATACTAAACTAACTTACTATATTAAATTATATAGTGCATATTAATGCATATCGTCGTTGCATATTCAAAAAGGGGCATGTGAATTCATAAATGTTTTGTAAATATAAAGAGATTCTTAGTATCAAATATTAAAATTCAATACTTTATGAATAATATCACATGCCAATAAGAAGTCTAAACACTCTAAACTACAATTTTAATGCCTTAATTAACAGTTTTAAAAGGATATGCTCAAATAAAAATGTGCGCACATGTCTCTTTTTGAATGTGCAACGACGATATATTCGTATCTATGGGATTATTTTCATTCATTCGATTTACATTCATACAACCACGGAATTTCCCACAACCAGGTGGACCTGCTACACGTAATAAGTATGCAAGTCGTCCTCTCCGTGCTAATAAAAGTAAAGACATTCAGGATGGGTGGCATACTTCATCGTCGCTGAATTATTTATTTATCGTGTCGAAACCCAGAAAAAAAACAATCAAACTGATCCCCAGAGGCCTGAGTCAAAACACATTTTAACGTTACGTTTTCGTTCCGTTAGCGTTTGAATTTCAGACGACGTTGCAAGCAAGTGTCAATTTTGTTGCTAAGATACACAATAGTTACGAAAATTGTCACTTTGGCGCAACGTCGTCTATACTCGAACGATTGGAACACGAAAACGTAACGCTGTACTGTGCAAAACGCACAGCACGTGGAGATGCGTCAAAAATTCCTCCATAGTGCATGTGACAGGGCACAATGGACACTCCAACAACTGTGGCAGGACCTGAGGCCTGAGTCAATAACACATTTTCACGTTACATTTTCGTTCCGTTAGCGTTCAAATGCAGACGACGTAGTGCCAAAGTGTCAATTTTCGTAACTATTGTGTATCTTAGCAACGAAATTGACACTTGCTTGCAACTTCGTCTATACTCGAACGTTAACAGAACGAAAACGTTACGTGAAAATGTGTTATTGACTCAGGCCTCTGTGCTGCACCACAGTCACACGCTCCAGATTCGTCTTGAAGGAACCCCCATCGTTCTCTATTCTCATGGCATCTTCCTACACCAGATCTTAGACGATTCAGGGTTTTCCATGTCCCATAGTTTAGATCGCCTCCCGCAGCAAAGTGTTCTTGGGCTAGGAAAGATTCGCATGTTTGCGGTTCCTCTGCCCACCTGCGTAGACGCTCAGAGAAAGCAGGGTCCGGCAGTGAGGATGAGGCGTTTAAAAAGGATCGTTTAGAATTGAAACGTTGTGGTGGGGGAACATGGCTAAATAGGAGATGCTTTGAGTCTGTCTCTTGTCAGGTTCTCTCACAGTCGGTTGCTACACTTCGTCGGACATCAGGGGGAGCGATTCCTGACAAGCGATACAGCTTGTGGACTGGGGTTGGTTTCAGGCAGTCAGTTATCAATCGGCATGTCTGAATTGAAGATGTGGCATGTCTGTATATAAGTTATGTTTTACGAATACCTACCTTTTACAGGACACTCGAAAACGTACATAAAAAAGTGGGATATGTATTCTTTACCTGGGACCCAGGAGATTAAAAGTATAGTGAAAATGCCACATATTTTCAAATTTAGACATAAATTTTACATTAATAATGATAGATATAATATGATTTACCTATGATACATGAATGATTCTAGATTGAAACGGCGTCGAGAGTAGCCCCATAGATAATAGGAGAGATAAGATTAAACGATAAATCTTTAACCTAGATCATTAATGAATCGTATAAAAAGTCCACTGGGAAAAATTCCATAGAAATTCCGATTGAATGGACATTTTGGACAAATCAATTTAACGTATAAAAATTCTTTTGACATTTTTATTAATGTGATACCTATATAACAATATTAATAGTGATACATTTCAAAACGTCTTAAAAATTCAACAATCCACACAAAAGACTACGCGTTGTGACTCAATCAATGAGTTTATCTATCTTAAACTTAATATTATGTTTATTCCGTGGATCACCCGGTAAAATATTGGTCTCCAACTCTTCTTTTTTTATTATTTTAACAGATACAACAGCTTTAACAATGAACAATACAATAATAAACATTTAATAATTTACATCGCCATCTTTTCCGTAAGTTTTCCAATGTCCCGGAAAAGGCAGTAGGTATTAAAGAATTGGTATCCCACAAGTATCCGAGTGTCCAGTAAGGGTCGGTGTTTGAAAGAATAAAGACATTTTACATCTTAAATTCAGCGATGAGGTTTGCCACCCATCCTGCTGAACGTCTAGATTTTATGTTGGCACGGAGAGGACAGCTTGCATGTTCATTATATGCAGCTGGTCTGCTGGCTACCCCACTTGTAAGATATGCCGTGGTGGTGTAGTAGTACCTAGATATGATTATTTTTTTTTTGTTGTATTCTATACTTTTATGTACCTACCTATCCCATAGATGACATAGGAACTACCATTCCTGAAACATCTACGAGTAAGGGAGGGTACAACCCTTAATGTACCTACCTATCCGGATTCGCAAAGAAAATACCTAGCAACTACCATTTTAGTCCCACGACAAAGCAGTGCACCCGAAATCGAGTGAATAATGAACCATGAAACGATCGATATTTCAAGAAAATCTATGGATCTATGATCTATCTATCAACACCCTCTATGATCTATCTATCCCAAGTGGGCTAGGCAGAGAAAACGGTACATCATAATATAAAATTGCTTCTTTCGCATCGTCTACATTCATACAATTTCGCGCGTCGGTTTATCTTGTTACTCAACATGAGGCCATTCTGAAGTTTTGCCATCCATATTGAATGTCTAGATTTTATATTCGTACGGAGACGACAGCGTGCATGTTTATCACGTGCGACTGGTCCACTGGCTTCCCCACTTGTGGGATGTGCTGCGATGGTATAGTACTAGTAGAAGATATAGTACTAGTATAATACCTAACGTATACCTGCCTTTTAAAGGACACTCAAAAACAAAGAATAAAGTGTCAAAAAGCATATAAATGAACATGCATACTAAATTAATTATAAATAAAACACTTCATTAGTAGGTATATATATCCACTGTGACTTTTTATTGGACGCGACCCGGCTTTCAAGAGCTTCCGCTCTCATCATCAGGCTAGTAAAGAAATTACAAGTTGGTGACGAATATATATACAGTATGTTATTGGATAACAAACATGCATACACAATAATAAAAGAACTCAAATATTTGTTTGATTTTTTTAATTTGATTTTTCTCACATTTCTGAGCGTGGTGTTCACAATGCCATTGCACCTACCTGTATCATTTTAATCATATTATTATTATTACGTGTCTTCGTTAATCCCCGACTTTGATAATCAGTATAGTGTCTAGATAGATCATGATGTATTCTAGATCTTCTAATCATTCTTTAGTAAGGATAAATGATCAGACCACCCAGCTAGACTATCACACCTGTCAAATAATGTTTCTTTCATGAAATATCCTTAGATCCTTGATCTAAATGTATCTTATGTATCACGGATTTATTTAACTGCGAACAGTAAATTTCGCGGCTTATCCTACAAAAATAGAACATCCAGCGAACTAACTATCACCATACCGTCACATCACATCCCAGTGCAGTAGCCAGCAGCCCATCAGCTGCATGTAGTAAACATGAAACTCATCGTGCCAACAAAAAATATGGCATTGAGGATGGGCGACAAATTTCATTGTTGAATTCAATGTTTTCAATTCTTCGAACACCTGCCCTTAAACTTATGGCAAAGAGCGGGAAACCAGTTCTTTGCCAGACTTCACTACGAACTAACTAATTGAAGGTACCTAACAAAACTTTTCAAAGTTGGAGTAGTTACGGTTTGTGGCCGCTAAATCTAGAGTGCTCCCTCGTGGCAGCATTTCTCGCTTTAATACGACATTAAATCCTGTTTGTGCATGTGTGTGTCGTTATGGAGATACATATCTCCAGGTACGGCACGAGGTATGTGGCGGGCGCTGCCCTTAAAAAAAAAGTTACGGGCGATACACGTTACTAGATTTTAAGATTGGAGGTAGAAAAAAGGGCAGTTTAAAGCAGACCTCGCGGAGATAAAGTAAGTAGAGGAAGACCTCCTAAACGATGGTCTGATGGCATTAGAAGGATCACCGGTGATTTGTTATAAAAAGACAGATGCCCGGAGAAATATGAAAAGGGCTTATGTTTAACCGTGGACTTATGTTAATGTTAGGAAATAAGACATATTGATACATTGAATTCAGCAATGAAAAAAAAGAATCCTTCAACATCAGGCAAACTACGAGCAAACTGGATTGACCACTACATCAGGCACTCGGGTCTGCTCATTACCATCGCCGAGGGCATGACTGAAGGCAGAATTTTAGAGGCCGATCAAGAGAAGCCAACGGCCCTACACGGTTCAAATGAGGAAAGACATGAGCTGTGGCACATATTAAAATTAAAGAGACTATAATAATTAAACAACTCGACTAAGAAAAATGTTCATTTTTATTCCAAACTTTCAATATTGAATAGGTAAGCAATTAAAATCGCGAACTTAAAGGTATGATTTATTTTATTTGTTTATTTAGAGAAACCAGCGAATGGAACCAAATAAGTCAGAATAATGGCGTGTAAATGAAAGTCGATCACAATCATCAGCTTTACTGTAGTGTTACTTCCTGATTATTTGGATACCACTGTACTCTGCAATGTGATGCTCCGTTGCACATGCATCAGAGTTGAATTGGAACTATAATGGTCTGACAACATAAAATTGTGAAAAATAAAAATTACTACTAGAGGAAAGTCACCAAATATGGAATACCATTTTGTTTTTGGGATATAAAAAAAAAACTTCATATAAATTAAATCAGTTTAATGTTTTTACTAATCAGTCATACATTTATATGTAGTAATTAACAGCCTTTAATCAAATATATTAGTTATCAAATTAAAATCTAACACAAAAAACAATCTCACAAATTAGTAACCAAATATGGAATAGGTACCCATATATAGAATACAAGCATAAATCAACATAACAATAACAAAAATGGACATTAATATCTTTGAGATCAATTAAATGAATATAACATATTGTGATCAATGAAATAAGTTACATAATTACTTGCAAAAGTCACAGATCCAAGTATCAAACTCTGGACCAGCACAATCATAATGTGCCCAGAGCCCACACATCAAGCATTTAATCCAGCTTTCTCCACTTTTATCCATGGAAAAAAGTCTTGAACAGAACATACATTCTGCATCAGCAGAGTCAGGAGGTACTTGGTCCATCAACTCATCATGTTCACTACCTTCATCAAACTGGATAACGTCTAGTTCCTCAGAGTCTTCTTCTTCACTATCATCCTTATTTTTCTTCGTTTGTTTGTTTCTCTTCGCAGTTTTCTTCTTATTCTTTGTCTTGACTAGTTTACTTTCTTTTTCTTGTCTCTTCATATTTTTATTTTCTAAATCATTTTTGTAGGGAGAAGATGTTATGACTGCTGCTACAGCAGCTTTTCTTCCTCTGCTAGATACTTTTCTTCGTTTCTCTGGCACTGGACTTATGGCATGCGGAGACACCAGACCCAAACTGCTGCGATTAAGCCCAGAAGTCGAAGGTGCAGGTTCAGGTTGTAAATTAGCAGTTGTTTGTGGTGCACGTATTTCTACCAGAACTTGACCAGTTTCAGATCTTGATTCCAGCGGAGGGATATTGGTTGTACAACCATCTATTACAGCATTTTGTTGCGCAGCAATAAAGTCCACATCACTGAAGACATTTTTATTTAAAGGCCACAATCCAGTGACTTTGAACCCGTTGGCTGCAATTTCGCCTGTTTGTACTTTCAAATAGGATTTGCCAAACAGCTCCACAATATCATATGGACTTAGAGGTCTGTTGTTGTCTCTAATCCACATGCGTATTTCCTCACTATAGTATGTTTTTAAAGGCCCCATGAAAGTCTTATCTAACGGCTGCAATTTATGAGTCGTATGAGGAGGTAACGAAACTATGTCCACGTTATTTTCCCTAGCAATATCTATTATATCGATATTGTGAGTATGACTATAGTGTCCATCTAGTATCAGTAAAACCCTCGATTCAGGAGTCGGGTTGGTGTGTTGAATAAAGTGCTTGAACCAGTCTGTAAAGATGTTCATTTGTATCCACCCTGATGGATGCGCAACTCCGACTGATCCTGGAGGACAGCCTCTCATTAGCTGAGCACTCATATTTTTTCTGGGAAAAATAATGAATGGTGGCACAAAATGACCAGTAGCATTCATGCAAACAACTATTGTCATCAGAGATCCTCTTTCTGCTGAAGTCAGTGCAGCTACCTGGCGTTTACCTTTGTGGCCGATTATTTGTGGTATCTTACTTTGTACTATTGTGAGGCCTGATTCATCCACGTTGTAAATACGATTTGGTGGATAGTTATTTTTAGTGTAAAGCTCTTCAAGGAGGTTGAAAAAGGCTTCCACTTTTTCTTTATCAAATCCAAATGCTCTGGCAAATGATGTACCAGTTGGTCTTCTTATCGAAAGTTTATCTTTATGACGATTTAAAAATAACTTCAACCACTTTTTTCCAGCCATACCAGATTCACCGAAGGGATTCTGCAAATTGTTTCGCTTTGCTAGCATGAACGCCATACGGCGAAGATCAGTTCTTGTTAAACCGTGAAACTTGCTCTCCATTATTAGTATGTATTCTACAAGCTGACGTTCAAGTTCGGAGCCCAAGATAGTTTTTCGTCCTAATGTAGTAGCTGCTGCCACTTCTGGAGACTGTTCATCTTTTTGGCAGAGACGAAATAAAGTTGTCCTAGGCACTTGAAAATGCTGTGCCGCTTTCAAATACCCCATTTTCTTTGCCCGGACGATTTTTATAGCTTGTGCCATTTTTTCTTCATCCCAGGTTTTTCGTTTGGTTGATTGCGAATCGGACATTCTAAAAACAAACATTACATATATTTTTAAAGAAATAATAGCAAGTATCTATCATATGAAAAATTAAGACCTAATTATGGAATATTCCATAATTAGATACCGACGACTGTCCATATTTGGATTTTTATACTAGTTCATACTCTTCTAAATATTTTTTCAAGTCACAATATTTTAATGACAAAAGATCACAAAATGGTGAAATAAACATAATACCGATATACTAAATAGTATAAAACTTATGTATACAAACATAACAGCTGGTAATACTCATTTATTACTTACCTTTAAAATTTTCTACACGACAACAAAACAAAACACGCCTGCCACACATGAAGCGTTCGCGCAACTGACTCGATGGTGTGAGTGCGATAGTTAGTAGACCGAATGAAACAGAAGATGGTCGAGTGTTGCGTTTCATACTTATAGTCTTAGAGAAATGAAGGTATTCCATATTAGGATACTATTTCATATTTGGTGACTTTCCTCTACTACTATTAGGTATACCATCATGGCATATCCCACAAGTGGGGTAGCCAGCAGACCAGCTGCAAGCAATAAACATGAAAGCTGTCCTTTCCGTACCAAAAAAAAGTTAAGACATTCAAAATGGGTGGCAAATCTCATCGCAAATTTAAGATGTAAAACAAAGATAAGATCGGTAATTCAAAGAAAAAATCGGTCATGCAGCCCATAGACATAAGTACCTTTGTATACTTATCTTTGATGCAGCCAATCAAATTTTCCATCCAGTTTTAAACTGACGTTGGCTGTGAAACAATACATTGTTAATGCTTGAAGTTTGTCATCGATGTTGGTACACAAAAAATCCGAAAAAATGTACCGCGCTGCAAGTCTAGTAGGTATGTAAAATGTCATTATTTTTTCGAAAACCTGCCTTTTACAGGATACTCGAAATCTTACGGAAAAGAGTGGGAGACTAATTCTTTGCCGGGTGTTTCATGGAACTGTAAATTGAAAATCTTGTCTCTTGAAATCTAAATAATGATTATAGACAATTTATAATGCGCCGTTTAACTAAATATATCCCCAATTTTTAAACGTAGTTTTGGCATTTGAAGATATTATGATATTACCCAATAGATACTTCATCTACACAATCATTATATTGTGCAAATTGCCTTTAGTAGGAAACAAGAAAGGTATCCTGTAGCTTATGAATCGGCCTGTCTAATTTAAAATAACCAAATTTTTATTGAACATTTTTTAATTCACTAAATGAAAAATATCTGAGTTTAGTTATATTAGGTACCTACCATTCTTTTAGGCCTATTTATTGCAGACTTTACATTAGGGAGACAAACATAGGCGATGCTAAATAAATTGACAAATTCCTAGCAGATTATTATTATTATTGCATCCAATACGAGTCTGGTTTCGCCTCCAATAGTATCACATCTTCAAAGTGACAGCCAATGTTGTATGGCAAAGTATATCTACTAATATGTTTATACGGGACCACCCAGAATCACACTCTACCTTTGTATGTACATACCTTCTACAGAATACAACAATAAGTACGCATACATCTATATGTTTGTATCAATATGTACTAATCTTAGAAGTTATTCGTAATATGGAATGTATTTTCGACTCAATAAGTAGGAATTTCTTATAGGTATTTGAGATATCGTCATTTTTGTAATTTTGGCATATTTATATTATGATATAAAAACACAACAGAAAGTTAAATATACTATATTATAATAATCGCACTGTGAAAAATATACGTAGCCTTTGTTTCGTTCAATAGTTTAACAGTTCGAAATATAATAATAATAAGAACACTTTATTGATCAGAAAAAAAAAATCATGAGCAATTGGCGAGCTTATTGCCTGGAGGCAATATCTTCCAGCTAACCAAAATAATGTGTGATACTATGTTGACAATGTGTAATTAATACTAAATGTGATAATTTAATACTAAATTTAATTATAACTAATTACATTCTTAGTCCTAAGTAGAACATTATATATGTCATGTTTCCTCTAATAAATACAATAAAATGAAGGATAAAGGCACGTGGAGGATAAATATTTGGAGCACAAATATTTATTTGTGGAATTGGAAATTCGATATGTGAAGGGAACAGTGTATAATTTTTTTAAGTCATTTGCTTGCGGAATTGGAAGAGTAGCGTTTATTGTGTGTATTACCAATTCAATCATAAAACCAATCAGAAACCACGATTGGAGAACCATGTCTACACAATGCAACATTGTGTATAATCTAATCGGAAGAAGTGAGAAAGGTGTCCCAATGCTTACGAATTGGCTCTAGGCTGGCTTAAGTGATCACTTTCGGTGTCCATGGACAACGTTCACCAATTCCACCATTTTCACTGTCACGATGTAAAGGTCGAACAAGCGGCCGATAAAGTATTGAACTTTATTGTTCCGGCGCCATTTAGACGGGAGATCGCGATCCATTTGAGTTCTGAAAAATGAGATCCCAAAAAGCTGGTTGCTTCTAAGGTTTGCATAAAGTGTCTTTCGATTGGTACATCTCTAACTGTACAGTCGGCTATGTATTTTACCGAAATGATGCACCGATCATCGGTTTGTCCGCACTCTCTACCTCTAAGGTCTACTGGTTACCCTATTTGTAGCAGTTATTGTGTTGGTACATGTTGATGTAATATAGTATATTATAGCGAAGTGTTAGTTTCTCGTATTGAGAGAAATTTTTGATACCTTTGCATGTGCGCAAATGTCATCTCTGTGCCAATAAAGATTAAAACATTCAGAATAGATGACATACCTCATTACTCACATAGGATGTGGAATAATGTGATGCTTTGCGAATTTGTTTTAGGACACTCAAAACGTACTATAAAAAAATTGGATCTTTCTTTTCCTGGATCTCCACATAACTTGTGTGTGTTTAACTGTTATGTAAGTAAGTAATTTAATATTTTAATAACAGATTATATGTATCATTAATACCGTAGCTAATTGTTATATAATATACCCAGGTAAGGTGAACACCTTGTATTAGTATCATTATTATATAAAGGATGTTCTTTATTATTAATACAGTGGGTTGCGAATTTCAAAACAGATTGAGAGTAGAATATTATTTTCTTAGCATTTATTCTGTAAAATTCTATATTTCTTTTTAACAAAATAAAAATATGTAGGTATATAGTTTTACCAGTAACTTTATTATAGTGACCTAGATTTAGTTTGAAAAAGACAACGCTTGAAGAATCCTAGGTAGCTACTATAAAGCAAATAGCAAAACTTTGAAACTACAAATAGATTGAGAATGTTCCTAAAAGACTTATAGGTATATAGTGAGCTACAATCCATTGGATTGGTCTGCAACGAGTTTGGATTTTCTTCTCCATTCCTCCCTATTTTCTGAAAGTCTCTTAAATTCAACGCATATGCCACAGTATTATGTCCTTCACTTGATCAGTATAGGTGTCTCGGATTTCCACCTCGACGTCCACCGTTTTGAAAACAACGTCAAAATTAAAGCGCATCTGACAGATTGAATCTATGCCGGTGGACTGTGTGAACCTAGTGTTGTAGAATTCTCAAGAAATAATTTTTCGAGAAATTTACCGAGAAATTTCTCGTAGTAATTCTTCGTAGTAGAGAATTTTCGGAGAATTTTTTTTATTTTTTATTTAACAGTATAATAATAATAAATACTTTATTCAATCAATCAATAACAATGTACAAATGTTGAGACAATCTATCACCAATATGGCTACAATTAATTATGGAAACAAAAAAATGTTAGGTACCTACCTACATGGAAAAAAGTGCTAATGACTGATGAAAAATCTTGATGTTTGACACCCCACATGCCCATATTTAAGTAAAAAAAAATTGCAGGTACGTATATGGCAAAAAGTGTTAATAATCTCTGATTTGGGCCTTAATCAGCCCCACAAATTTTTGGATCAATCAGGTTGGCTGCGAAGTGTACTGAGCGAAAGGTCATAATACCACTAAGAAAAATTATGGAGAGAAATTTCTCTTCCATCAGAGGAGAAATTCTCTTCTCACATCACTATGTGGACCCGTTTGACGATCAATGGACAACCGACGGATTTTGTTTATTATACAAGCGAAATTCGCCTCGTGAGAATACCACTTTAGAATTTCGTATAAATGGAAGTCTCCAGACTTCTGCACTATGGTCGGTGGAACTCCTTCAATGCACATGAAACTGAAATAAATAGTTGCATCGCGAATGAACATCCTGTATATTTAGATTAGAGGTATTATATCCTAATTATATAGATTCTTGTATTTAATAATAATAATAATAGTATTATTAAAATTAATTTAATATTATAATATATACTTACTAATATAATATATACTTATATAATATTATAATCTTACTTGGTATTATATATATTATATTATTATTATGAATGTATTTACTTATTTATTTACCAAGCGGTAGTAGATTGCTAGCGTACTCACCGTAACGTGAACGTCCTTGTGCAACTGTGGGACGTAAATGTAATTAGTCGAAATAAAAATTACTAAACCCTTACCGCATATTCCACAAGTAGGGTCGCCAGGAGACTAGCTGAAAGCAGTGCTTCTCCGTGCCAACACTAAGTCATTCAGGAAGGGTGGTTAAACTCATCGCTGAATTTGCGATGTAAAATGTTTTTATTTTTTTAAACATCTGCCTTTTACGAACACTCAAACTTAAAAAATAAATATTTAATGAAAATATAACTTATAGTAGTTACCTTATATTGCCGAGCGACGATTCTTGGTGGGAGTTCTTCTGGGTTGGCAAATGGCAATAAGCCCAAGATTGCCAAAATATACCCCTAAACACATTAGCAGTAAATTATATTTAGAATACCTACTTATATTTTACTGTTTTTTTTTTTACTGGATTTGAGCACAATCCGCAAATGACAAAACCAGTCAGACATCTCAATTGGAGAAGAATAATTATTTACAAAATGTAACATTGTCCAAAAGCTAACCGGAAGAAGTGAAAAAGGCGTCAAATTAACATTTATTATTAAATTTTAACTGGCGGTAAACTCTGAATTAAATAAAATTTCGATACATTTATGTATCATAAAAAAATATTTATAAATTTAAGTTTGTTGGCAGAAATCGCCTTGGACTCCTGAAATATCCGGAAAATAAAGTTATTTCAACGAAAAAAAAATGGAAGAAATCGCACTTTTAGTTTAAACTCGCCCTCTGTGTATTGATATTATTTTGGTTTTATTTGTGTATTATATTGATATTATTTGTGTAAAATTGTTTGTAATCAATGTACGATAAAAAATAAATAAATAAAACAAGATGTCAAATACCTACTATTGAATAAGTGTTATTGTTCGTTGATATTTATTTCAATTTCAAAATAAGAATAGTATAAAAATTATTCCATTCTCCCTTCTTTACAAATCACTCTGTTTTTCAAATCGACCAATAAGGGGTGAGCATGAAATAATATTTGACAATAGCCAGTGCTCTAATTGGTTGGCGCCCGTACGGGACCACCCAAGTAGACGATGTGGGTGGCCTTACTATATCTCTCTCCCCCTCTCCCTTTACACTCCGTTCCTCTCGTTTTTCCATAGAGTAATTCTTCTTCATCTAAAATTCACCACAATATCAATGTGAGTATATAATATATCTTATTGTAGAACTGAACAACGATAGTTGGCCGATATGCGAAAAAAATATATTTATTTTTTTGTAATGCAAGTATAATAAATTCTAGCGTTATTTGCGATAAATTTACCCGTTGCACAGTATTACAAATGCGTTAATTTATTTATTACTTACTAAACGGCTGTTTTTTATTGTTAAAATTTATTATTTTAACAATAAAATAATGTAAAATATGGTATTTGAGTTTTGCTAGTACTTTGTTACAGTGACCCAGGTTTCTACATGTAATTTTATAATGACGAGATTGGCAAAGACATTAATATCAAAACCTAGGTCACTCTAACAAAGTGTTAGTAAAAATCGAATATTATATCAAACTCGTCATTATAAAATTACATGTCGAAACCTAAGCCACTCTAACCAATTATGTTATTTGAAACAAGTGTTTCTTTCTACTATTGATTATTAATTCCCAGAGAGACGTCATTCGACTTATAAGGTCATCATTACCAATCTGTGACAGCAGATTGATAATGACCTTATAATATAATCGAATCGAATATAATCGAATCGAACCTTATAAGTCGAAAGACGTCTCTCTGGGAATAAATAATCAATATTAGAAAGAAACACTTGTTTCAAATAACATAATTATGGAATTCTACTACGTGTGCACCGACACAATTAACACTCTAACCAAGTATGTACATACTGTATTAGTAAAACTCAAATATACTTTGTCAAACTTGTCATTTTAAAATTGAATCTCGGAACCTAGGTCACTCTAACAAAATATTGGTAAAATTCAATTACTTTTTAAAACTCGTCATTACATAATTACATGTCGAACCCTAAGTCACTCTAATAAAGCATTAGTAAAACTCAAATACTTTGTCAAACTTGTCACATTAAAATTGAATCTCGGAACCTAGGTCACTCTAACAAAATATTGGTAAAATTCAATTACTTTTTAAAACTCGTCATTATATAATTACATGTCGAACCCTAAGTCACTCTAATAAAGCATTCGTAAAACTCAAATACTTTGTTAAACTTGTCATTTTAAAATTGAATCTCGGAACCTAGGTCACTCTAACAAAATATTGGTAAAATTCAATTACTTTTTAAAACTCGTCATTATATAATTACATGTCGAACCCTAAGTCACTCTAATAAAGCATTCGTAAAACTCAAATACTTTGTTAAACTTGTCATTTTAAAATTGAATCTCGGAACCTAGGTCACTCTAACAAAATATTGGTAAAATTCAATTACTTTTTAAAACTCGTCATTATAATTATAATTACATGTCGAACCCTAAGTCACTCTAATAAAGCATTAGTAAATATAAAATACCTACAATAGTCTATCTCCTTATCGAGTTTCTTTGTAGTCTATCCATCTGTCTATCTATATTATCACAAGATTTCCCACAAATGAGTAATGTTGTGGAATTCTCAAGAAATAATTTTTTGAGAAATTTACCGAGAAAAAGTGTTAATAACCTCTGATTTGGGCCTTAATCAGCCCCACAAATTTTTGGATCAATCAGGTTGGCTGCGAAGTGTATTGGGCGAAAGGTCATAACACCACTAAGAAAAATTATGGAGAGAAATTTCTCTTCCATCAGAGGAGAAATTCTCGGAGAAATTTCTCGTTCTCGAGAAATTTCTTTGGAGAATTTTCTCGTTCTCGAGAAATTTCTTTGGAGAATTTTCTCTTCTCACATCACTACAAATGAGGTAACCATCAGACTAACCACTGCATTAAATAAACATACAAGTTTCTGTTATTTAGAGCTTTCTGTGAGCGAGCTGCCGTCATCATCAGGAGTTTCAAGTATTCCTGAAGATAGCGACAACATACAATAATATGATGAAAAGCATGAAATCCTGAAAAATTATTTTATTATAAAATGTAGAAGTCGCTTTTTGAGCAAATTTGTACTACCTACGTCGATGATGATATTCTCGCAGAATTTGCGACCACAATAATTAATGTTTATCAATTTCAGATGATGTTACTAAAGTGGGATATCATATCATAAGTTGGACAATCCATTAATATTATAAAACATGACTACTGTTGGCTACCAAAATCGTGTCTACCACAGATAAGGAAACAATATAGGTAATATTGCACACTAGCATAATTTTAACCGGCTCCGCTGAGGAAATAAATATGAAATTAAAAAAAATTGTTTAGAGAGACGTGTTTCATCTTATAAGGACATTGTTAATCTCAAATTTATTGAAATTTGATTAAAAAAACTAAAGATTTATACTATACTATACTATACTATACCATCACGGCATATCCCACAAGTGGGGTAGCCAGCAGATCAGCTGCATGTAAGAAACATACATCGCTGAATTTAAGATGTCAAATGTCTTAATTTTTTCGAACACCTGCCTTTTACAGGACACTCGAAAACTTACGCAGAAGAGTGGGAGACCAATTCTTTACCGGGTGCTCCACGGGATAAAGATTTACTCGGGATAAAAATCCACTAAAGATTTACTAACTGAATAATGAACACTTGCAGATAGCATTCCTGAGAATTGGCAAAAATGGGGGAATTTATTTAAAAACTGGTGCAAACAACATGATGCAAATGTAAAAACATTTCACTATAAAAATTTATTTACTTTGTTCATTTTACACAGTTACATAAAAAAAATCGATAAATCAATTTATATAAAAAAATGTGATGATAAGCAGTGGCGAGATTATCGCTATATTAGTGATTTCTTCCATCTAACCACACACACGACAAAAAATCACCAAAAATAAGACACATCGCTACAATTATATTATATCAAAAAGCGAAAAATATCCTCTCACCTAGCACTCCAAATCCAATCCTAACACGCCAAAGAGACTGGGAACTATAGAAAGCAGTTTGTGGTGGGCGCTGCACTTAAAAAAAGATAAAAAAAATGTAAATAAATTTGGGTTGGTTATAACAAATCGCGCCTCTGCGATAAACTTGCCCTCTGTATATTCATTAATATTTGATGTTGTCGTGTATTTATGTACAAAATTGCTAAGAACCAACGTACAGTAAAGAATAAATAAATAAAAACATTTACAAACGAACGAACTAGAATCAGCATCACCAACCAAGTAGTAAGTAGCACCCAATATTCGGTGTGCAGATAATATTATATCTAAAAGTATGTTGACTCATAATAATATTAAGTATGTAAATATTATGTTCCTATGTTATGTTATGTGCTCCTGGTTGCTACAAGCTACTGGCTAGTGGCTACTCCACTCACATGTACCAAGCTGGCCAAGTTAATGTCAGACATCCAGACATAATCAATCATTTGCTTTATACGTTTTGTCTGGTGGAGATTTTTACCAACACTTAAAATCAGTAGGTAGTTACCAAGTGTAGAAAATTTCATTAATTTTTTTGTTGATTATTTATTCCTTAAAATTTATCATATTGAAAACTCCCTCCCATACCCGGATATCTCAGAAGTCGGGGGACTTCTATTTATCCGCTCTTCTAAGCAAAACTTTTGTCCTCACGGGCGGGCCCTATTGGGCAGCCTGAAGAGCTGGCCGGCTAATACCGCCTCGTGGGAATCTTTTATGCTACATTTACGTCTTCGATGCCCCTCTCAGGAGGATAAAATGCAATCATAACCGAATCAAACACAATGAACAACAACAAATAAACAAAGCTCAACAACAAAAACCCAAAAAAATAAAAATGACAAGCAAGCACAATTAAATTATCAATGATTATAACAATACAGTATCTTAACACTGAACCTACCGACATTTTATGTATACCTATTCCTACCACGAGCGGTCAAATGACCGCTTCAAAAAAATAAATATGTTTCATTAGTATAGAACTTTTTTTTTTGCTAATTGGATAGTAAAAACATATTTTTGTTCTATTTAGAAAAGTTTTATGCACATTTATGCATTTTTAGCATATTTTTTACATATTATAGAATTTACTATTTTGCGTCGCATATTTTCCACATACGTAAGTAATTTTAACTTTTTCACAAATTGACCTAATAATATCTTATTTGATAAGATTTCCATCCAGATGAATCTATAAATGTATTTGTTCTTGTTTCTGATGAACATTCTTGGCGTAGCTGTGTCTCTTTCTGACATTTGGTCTTCTTGTGCCAACTGAAATAAAAATTATTCCTTCGAAATTTCTTCACCCGTAATTTCCTTATATTACATCCAAGCATTTATCCCGGCTAAATCTAAGATATTGAAAAGTACCTATAAAGGTATTTTTAACATTTAGATTTTACACCATACTTTCTGGCCATTTAAGTTCCCCAAGTGAGGCTGATGGTTCTCTTTCTTTGTCTCTTCCCAAATATGGAGAACCGTTTACTATGTACTTACTCACAACTTATATCGAAAGAGAACCAAAATTTTATACCAAATTTGTCCGATTTATTGGGCAAGTATAGAGTTAATCTACGACGTGCTTTTATTAGAAAATAATTGTTCATCTATGGAGAGACAAATGCTCCTGGGTTATAACAGTTTTGACTGTTTTCGATGAAATGGAACCAAACTTGAGAGATGAAAGCAAACTCATCGTTTTGTAGGCATTAGATACTTTGACTTCTATTGTAAAACCAAACAAATCTCTAAAATGATTTCTATAAATTCAGTTCGGTTTATAGTTGTCGAGGAAAATAACGAACCCCATTTCTTATTCCATAAATATGATACTTAGATACATATTTTTAGGCACAAGCTAGACATTTGTTTCAATCGCTTGTTTGTTCATACTAGAGGTCTTCAAACTTTTTTGTTTCACAGACCACTCGCCATATTTTTCGGTTTTGGCTAGACCTAACCATACTTGATATTAATAATTTATACATTTATCAACTTCAAATGCATTTCTGACATCTGGTATAATGTAACTCACATTGAAAGATTGTTCTTCAATAGTGCTTATTCCGATCAGTTCCTTTTTCTAATGACAATTTCTCTTCGTATTGACAACACTCATTTCTGCGATTATGTAAAAAAAAATAGGTATTATTTGTATATGTGGATGATTCCATGGAGTGCCAAAAGTAAAATCAAGTCCTGTTTGTATGATATCCATTATCGTTGACCCCCATTTTCTTTTCATAAACCCCCACTTTTTTCCGCCGACATGGACTCTTTGTAGGTATTCTTAGACCTCTTGAAGTCGATATTGATCACTTTGGGAATCATTGGTTAACGCTGTAGATCCACAACTACACCACGGACTTATAAAACTTTTTTCATTTGTACACTTTCCGAAAAATAAAGTAGTTAATAACAGGAATTGTTCAAAAGGTCAAATGACCGCTCGTGGTAGACTAGACATGCAATAAAAAAAAATCAGAAACTAAAAAATAAAAAAAGTTGTGAATATTCAAAAATGGAATATATCCATATTATAGGAAAAGTCAGAAAGTTACATGTCGATACAGCAACGTTATGTACAAGAAATTCTAAACGAAATTTCAAAAACGGTCATTTGACCGCGCTCGGTAGGTTTAGTGTTAAAATATAAAATTTATCATAATCTACTACTACTACTACTATACCATCACAACACATCCCACAAATGGGGTAGTCAGCAGACTAGCCGCATACAATAAACATGCAAGCCGTCCTCTCTGTGCCAACAAAAAATATAAAAGCATTCAGAATGGGTGGCAAACCTCATCGCTGAATATCATAATCATTACGCTGTTTTCCTTTCGGGATAGACAGAAAGGATTAAGCGGCATTTATTCCTATCGTTGGATGTGCACATTTCGCTTCCGTCACTGTCTTACAATTCTTCATGCATGTTCTACAATTCAATGCGCTCAATACCCGTCCGTTCTTTAGGATCTAATAATATTATGATCTTGCCATTTAATCCTCGGACGGCCACGTCTCAGAGCGCAACTCCTCTCAGCCATTGTATTTTTTTTTTATTTATTTTAGAAAGCGATAAAAGTATATTTAAATTTACAACTTAAAACTTAAAAAAATACAATTTAAAAGTTTATCATTCATTTCAATTCAATAGTTTTCTGACCGCTCCAAATAAATCCACAATTCAGAATGCTATTGCACTCCAATAAGACAACACACACAATACAGTACTGTAAGTGTAATAATTTTCTGGGAATCTGAGAACTTTTTTTGCTTCTTTTGGGCTTATCGTCCAATTTTATTGTTGTGCATTGCCAGATCGCCGGTGGTGTGAGTCTGTGAGCATGCAATAAACATGCAAGCTGTCCTTTACGGGCCAGCAAAAATTAAAATATTCAGAATGGGCGGCAAACCTTATACCTCAAGATGTCTTTTGTAAAAGCAAATTTAACCAAGTTAAGAACTAGTTCTCTGCGGGCACATTGAAATATTGGCCCTTAATCACCCATATCCGACTTTTAAAATCACGGTTGTGTCAATTAGACCCCTTTTAAGGAAATTTAGAAGTTAGGTTCCTAATGTAGTGCTAATCGGTAACAGGTAGATGTATCGCTACCTATTTATTGTTTGTTTTTATAAAACCCTGTAATTATTTTAATGATTACACACACAATAATATGCTATAGATTCTTCCTGTCCTACAACATCCTGTTTTATAAAAAGAGGATACGAATGTGGGAAGTCATTTACAAAAAGAAATAAAAATAATTCAAAATTATTCCCCATATAAAAAACATAATTCAGAATAATAAGTGATGCTTAGATTTTTTCTGTGTAGCATTATGCTGTTTTACCAATGACCTCTTTATTATAAACTGGAAATTCAAAGGAAAAATTGGTTATGCGACCAATATAATTTTACATTAATCAGTCTTATGGGGTGTTCACATTTGGCGAATATCGCCAGGCGAATTTCAAAATATAACGCCAGGCGAAAAAACAAAATTCGCCGTACGCCCATTGATCGTCACACCTGTTCACACAGTCCACCGATTTAGAAACGATCTGTCAGATGCGCTTTGATTTTGACACTGCTTTCAAAATGGCGTCGAGATAGAGATCGCGAAGTGTTTATTTTTAGTCGAAAATGTTTTAGTAAATGTTATAAGGCGCCTTTTAATTAAGGAAACAAACGCCACAAACCAACAACAAAGATAACAGCTGTCACGAAGCGGGAAACATTATAAAATTTATAGGTTATAAAGTTTTTACCATAGATACGAACGCCGCGCCCATCTGCGCATGCGCGAATCGTTCAATCGGCCAAAAATGTTGGAAGGTGGTCAACTCGAGACGATATCGTTTCAACTGGTTTTTATCGTTTCAGACTAGCTGTCATTTTGTTCACACGGTTCAAATGGCTGGCGATATTTTGGTGCCTGGCGATATTCGCCAAAGTGAGAACACCACATTAAACGAGCGTTGGTTCAAAACAGGTGCGTTCATAAATCTCCCTCGAGTGTCTCTCATTATAGATGCATTTATAAAAGTATGTTAATGTTGATTCGGAATATATAACATAACATAACATAACATGTATAGACAATTCACACAGACCGAGCTAGTCCCAAACTAAGATGTGAATCTTGTATTATGGGTACTAACGTGACGATACACATATATACAATGCACTACACACATATACATGTAACACCCAGACCCAGGACAATCTGAAAAAGGTCATTCATCATTTTGCCCTGGCCGGGATTCGAACCCGGGACCTAGTGACTCAAAGGCAAGTGCGTTAGCCTCCACGCCACACCGGTCGTCAAATATTGGTAGTTCATGTATTAGAGTTGCACTTTTTTACAACAGTAATCACAGTTTGTTAATATTATATTATATGTGTACCTACAAATATTAGGTACATAATATTTTTTGTGTTTCAGACTTGAAGGACACTAATTGATGTTTTTTTTTTATTGTTAAATATTTCTTATGGATTTCAGGTATAAAGGATGTCCAATACTTCAGCCTTAGTAGGAAAGAGACTATAAGCATATTAATTTATTTTAAGGAGTGAAACAGCATATTAATATTATTATCTTCTATGTCACAAACTGTTACTCAGGATTTTCTCCCAGTATTCTAAGTCACACGGGCACATGTGCCAAGTGTAACCTATTTCTGTGTCAGTGTCATCCATTTCTGTGTCAGTTTGTCAATTTTATCTGTGTCATTTAAAATAAATTTCACCCGTTTCCGTGTCAGTTCGTTAAGTTTCACCCGTTTTGTCTTTACATATTTTTTTGTATTACTATTATTAATAATTAAATATAATAATTTTACAACGAATTTGTACTGTGCTCCCGGCCGAGTAAGTCTATGGTCTACTATTATAGATTAAACAATAAAAGACGTCCTTCGGCTTTTAGATTATTATCAGTTTTCAACTAACACCCTGTACAAGTGTACATATTCAATTCATCCAATTTTTAACATCGTCGTTGCATATTCAAAAAGGGGTATGTATGTGAATTTATTAATGTTTTGACATTTCTAGAATAAACTGCTTAGAATGCCATCATAACCATTTTATAAAGTGATTCTTAGTATCAAATATTAAAATTCAATAGTTTATCAATAATATCACATGCCAAATATAAAGTCCAAACAACAATTATTTTAATGACGTAATGAATAATTTTTCAAGATTATGCCTAATGAAAAATGTTTGCTCATACCTCTTTTTGAACATGCAGCGACAATATATTGTGCAAATAGGTCATGGAAATTGGAGAGAGCAATGCAGACTATCAGTAGGTAATGCGTCCAGGAGTTGTAAAGGTACTATAATTATTATGGTCATACATACAAAGGAAAATGAATGTTTGTAAATAATATAAGGAACGTGTAAATAATTGGTCTCGTTAGCAGATCTTTTGTTCTGTGTCGGCGGCATTCTCTCTGCAATCGTTACTGCAAATATACAGGGCCAGGCGTAATATTCAACAGTCACTTCATCTGCGCTACCAACAGATTGTGCCAATTTGATTTTGAAAGAAAGGGGAAAGGTGTCTCGACGCTTACGAATGGGTTTAGGCTGATTTGTATACAATATACCAATGAACTACACAAACTCTTGAAGATAGTAATATATTATATGTTTAATACTTTCCTTAGAAATGCCTACAGTATGGGGAAAATTATCAAATCTCTGGCAACGTCATGCACAAAATATTCTGTCAGTCAATCAATATTAGTTAGTAAAGAACACAAGCTCTCTGTTGGATCATAGTTTTATATTGTAAGATCTTGCATTAAACTTCCAGATACAATAAAATGTGATACTTATAGATATGCTAAATGAACATAATGTGTTATACTTTTTTGTGGTATCTTGTTAAATTTGCGTAATTAATTGAATATTAGACGTTATGAATCCGGATACTATACAACACGAATATATTATTATGTTTTACTTTTTATTAAACGAATTTTTCTTTAGTCTTACTCAATGGTGGTGTCTTTAAAATATCTACATACAGTATTAACATTTTGCGGACGGATTCGATTACTATAATTATTATCTCGATTATTGTATAAATAATATGCGCTCTGTGATTTAGCACTACAATACTACTTTTCAACTTCGCCTCTGTCGTCACAGTGATTAGTGCGGTTTCTTGATATGTACTAGTGATGTAACGAATATTCGCATTCGCATTCGCATTCGCGAATATTCGCATATTTCAAAGTATTCGCATTCGCATTCGCATTCGCAAAAAAATATGCGAATGTTTTGCGAATATTATTTTAGTAATAAAGTATCTGGTCTGTTCCGTGTTGGCCGCATTTGTTGTATTGTTTCATGTGTTCGTTTGCTTGATGATGTTATTATTATTGGGAGAAGTATGCATTTGTGGAGATTTAATTTATATGTTTGTTTTAAGTATTGTACAACTGCTATGAGTATAGGGCACTACAATAATTTTATATTGTATTTAGGGAATATTTAGGGAATATTTATATCATACTACAAGGTGAACCACACTAAAGTATTCTATCAGAATTTTCGGGGCTTGAAGTCTAAGATCGAGGAGTTTAGAGCAAACTTATTTGCAAATAATTATGATATAATTGTTCTGACGGAAACTTGGCTAAATTGTGGGATATTTGATAGCGAACTTTTTCAAAACGAATATACAGTTTACCGGAAGGATAGGGATTTCATGTTGAGTGGTAAAAGGGATGGAGGTGGGGTCTTAATTGCTGTGGATCGGACACTAGGATGTTCATCCACTCTTTTTTGGGATGATATTGGTTAAAATTTTTTACCAGTATTCGTTTTTCATCGGTAACACATAGTTCCATGGAAAAATGCTCATCGCTACGTAGTATATATACCGCCTTCCACATCCTTAGATACTTAAAACATCTTTTTTAAAAGTATATCTGAACGTTTAATCAGCTATTACGACAAAACGGATATTAATTTGTCTTATTGGAGATTTCAATATCCCAACAATCCAATGGAAAAAAGACCCCGATGTTGAGTCAATCTTTGTTCCGTATTCTTATTCGGGTCCTGTTGCGCAGTATTTGATAGAATCGATATCTTTTCTCAATATGTTTCAGTCTAACGGAGTTTATAACAGCAATCAAGTTATCTTGGATTTAGTTCTTTCAACTATTCCGTGTTCTGTTACCAGATGTGACTCTCCACTGGTTGGTAAGGATTCACACTATCCTTCACTGTTGATAGATTATGAGTTTGAAATTGCTGAGGATTTATCTCGAAATTGAATTGCCTACTTTAAGTCAAACTTTTCAGAAATACATTTTGAACTACAAAGTGTTGATTGGGTCAGCGTTTTGGGAAACGGACCGGTGAATGAGATGGTTGAATCTTTTTATGGTTATGTTTTGCCAATAATTGAGAAGCATACACCTATGAAGAGGGTGGCACCTAATAATTTTCCCAAATGGTTCTCTAATAGAACTGTGTTGTTGTTTAAGAGAAAGTCCAAGGCTTGGCGTAATTGGAAGATGAACCGTAATGATTCTGAGTACAATTTATTTTTTCAACTAAGAGCTCAGTTGAAGTTGTCGCAGAATCACGATTATATGTCCTTTATTAATAACACTGAGAAGTCACTTAAGGGCAATGTCAAATCTTTCTTTTCGTTCGTGAATTCCCTTAAAGAATCTAGAGGCTATCCAAGGGTAATGGGTGACTAGACTTCGAGCGATCCAGAGGGAATTGCGAATTTGTTTTCGTCGTTTTTTGGTTTTGTATTTTCACTGAACAATTTACATGATTCTAATACTGAAGAATCGGAAAATATTTTAACTAACTCATGTTTATCCACGGTTAATATCTTGAAATCTGATATTCATAAACGTTTATTAGGTATAGATGAGACAAAAGGAGTTGGCCCTGATGGTATAGCACCAATAATATTAAAGAGATGTGTAAGTCATTTAACCAAACCATTGTATCTGATATTAATTAGGAGTTTACAAGAAGGGTGCTTTCCATGCAAATGGAAGATGGCTAATATTACTCCTTTGCATAAATCTGGCAGCAAATCGGACGTTCGTAACTACAGACCATTTCAATTCACCTATTTCAAAAATATTTGAGGATATTGTTCGTGAAGAAATGACTTTTTTCCTGAAGCCGTATCTTCTTGTAGAGCAGCATGGATTCATGAGTGGAAGATCGACAGTAACAAATCTGTTTTTTTTTTCTCAGCTATGGACAATCGTATACAGTTGGATGCCATTTATATCGGCTTTCAAAAGGCATTTGATAAAGTAGAACATCGACTTTTGATTAAGAAGTTAGAATTTCATGGAATTCATGGGAATCTTCTAAGGTGGATTGACTCATATATTTCTGATAGATTGATGACAGTTAAACTTAACGGTTACTCATCTGGGAGTGTCAGTGTTACATCTGGTGTCCCTCAGGGGTCTGTTTTGGGCCCTTTACTTTTCACGATATTGATAAACGACATTAAAAAGTGCTTTAAACACTCAGAGCTCATATTATTTGCGGACGATTTAAAAATATACCGTCAAATTCAATCATTGTCTGACTGTGAAATGCTCAACGAGGACTTGGGAAGACTACAGGAGTACTGTAACAGAAATAACTTGCACTTGAATCTGGAGAAGTGTAATCTGATCTCTTTTACCAAAAATAGAAACAAAATTCGATATACTTACAATATACTCGTACATAATCATGATAAAAAAGAAGTACATAAGATTAGAGATTTAGGTGTGGTGTTTGATTCTGAACTTCACTTTGATGATCACGTGAACAAAATTATCGAAGACAGCAATAAAATACTGGGATTTATTTTGAGATCTACAAAGTCATTTAGGTTATATGAATCGTATTTGTACTTGTACTTATCGTTGATTGGATCCAAGCTGGAGTACTGTTTCGTTGTATGGAATCCACATTTTAAGAAATATGTTGATCAAGATGAGAGAACTCAGTCTAAATTCATTCGTTTGGTAAGAAAGAGATTGCATTATCCTGTATTCATTTAAGATTTGCCTAAATTGGAATAAAGAAGAGTTTTGCTGGATGCATGCAACCTGAGAAAATTATGTTTGTCCGAATATGATGTGCCTAATATTTTAGATAGGATTAACTTTAGAATGCTTCCTTTAACAAGATCTTGTTTTCCGTTCTACATTAAAAAAAAAACAAAAACGAAGACTCAAGAAACCCTGTTTATAGAATTTTAAAGTGCCAATTACGTCAGGTTTGTGAGAAAGGAGAGTTGAGAGTAGAATAAGATGAAAGGAATATAAAAAAAATGTATATGTTTGATAAAATGTGAAGTGTTTGGGATAGTATTTATTTTTAGTCTGTTTTTTTAATTTTTGATTTTTCTTTTTTTAGAGTTTTTTTTTGTATTGTTATTGCATACATCAGTGAAGTGTGAATGTGTTTGTGCGAATGAATGTATTATGTGTGTGAAATTGGGTGAGTGGATGTATTGTGAATTAATGTATTGTGTGTAAGATTTTCTATAATTGTTTTGTGTGTTATTGCTGAAGTGTGCACTGTTTCGATGTAAGACTATTGGAATGTTTTTGTCGCTTACATGTTTATATTTATATGTGTTTCATCTTTTGTGTACCATGTAAATGAAGAAAAAAATCAGTAATTCGGTGAAAGTACCGGATACTTACCCGGTACATTGTGGAAAAGGGTACTGCAAGAAAATATTCTTTAAGAAAACCGAGGAGTTTTGAAATATTTCAAATTCCTATACCATTTTGAAGTCAATATTCGCTATTCGCATTCGCATTCGCGAATGTCGTCAACAAATATTCGCATTCGCATTCGCATTCGCGAATATCCAAAATCACACATTCGTTACATCACTAATATGTACAATAATAGGTAGGTACATAATTTATTTGTTCTCGCCATAATTATACTGGCTGACGTTTGTATAGGCGCCAAAAGGCTTCTGATAAAACTATTTCACAAAATTTTTAAATAATATGTATTCAACCATTGACATTTTATAAACATAGACCAAAGAGACGTAGAACTGCTTCTCTAAGAATTTAGGTTCCAGAATTAATATCAACACAACGGAGATTTACTGTTTCATCGTCATCAAAGTCATGTCAATGAATCTCCCTCTAGATCCATCAAGAGGGAGACCAAAGAATACCTGGATAACACAATGCAATAGGATCTTGACATACAGCTCAGAAAAACATATACTTTAGGACGAGAAAAGCAGACCCCAACAACCTTCAGCGGCAATCATTTGAGACAGCGTCAGGAAGAAGACAAGAAGAGTAATTTTTTAATTTATTTATTTATTCTTTTCTGTATTTATTTATTTATTTCATATCGACAGCACACTACAGACAAAATATATGCATAAAAACAAACAATGCAAACAAAAAATGGCATCAATATATCGCCCTATTTATAAGTGTACACAAATTAAAAATTCATAATAAGTTTGAAGCCCATAAGGTTGTCAGATTTAAATAAAAGAATAGTAAAATGATAAAAAGCTACCACATTAGACAATAAAAAAAAAAACAATGTAAAGAAGAATAACAGTTATCTGTTCTTACAATTCCTATTCCTATAATTAGTCAGTATATTTTTATAAACATTGAATACATACAGTTTCATTGAAGTTAAATCACATTCAAGTTAAATACAATTAATACACAGAGGGCGAATTTATCGCAAAGGCGCGATCTCTTTCAACTAACCCAACATAGGAGTTCTATAATGGTTTTTTCAGCTATATAGAATGTACAATACTTAATTATAAATAGAAAAGAGATCAATAGAGTTTGAACATTATGGAGTGAAAAAACATAGGTAATGTAATACACATTTCTAATTTCTATTAATAATAACATGTTTTCTGAGAAAATTAGTACTGCGTTTCTAGCCACATGCCATTAGTTTGGCACACCCTGTATATGATAATGATGATTTTGGATGATTTTATTTTGACGCCTTTTAACAGTCCCTAGACAAATGTATGCCTGACAAAGTCATAATAAAACCCCTACAATAAAAAAAAAACAATCAATGTCATTCAAGCCTTGCAAAACCATAGCGTTTGGTCGCAAAAATTGCTTGGTCGAATTAACAATTTTTCTTTAGAATTTAAAGTCAATATAACATGAGTTAATGCCATAATGGTTTACTGAAGGATTCTACAAAATTCATAGGTACACGGTGTGCATAATATTAATAATATGATAGGTTTGCAGCAAGAGTAGGCATTAAAACTTTGTGACCATTTCTACGGTCTTGCTACACAAATAAACTTAGTTACGGTTATGCCGCTTTAGACTCGCTGATTGCAATTGAGTGACATCGGCTAGCTTTAAATTATTGTACCATACGTAATCCTTCGTACACAATTAATTTATATTATCATTGTATCTCCTACAAGTTAGATACTCAGTATTTTAACTACATGTAATTAACATGTAGATCTGGTATGGCGCAAGGGTGACGCTCTTGCCTTTGAGCCACGAGATCCCGGGTTCGATTCCTGGCCAGGACAAAATGAAGAACAACCTTTTTCAAGTTGTTTGGGGTTTGGGTGTTACATGTATATGTCGACTGTACAGTTCCACAATTCAACATGTCGATAATTACGATTTTTTTTTTTATTTAATTGATAATAAGCACAATCAACGCCACTCTTTCAATTCCACAAACAAAATGAACTACAAAAAAATCGTGATTCTCTTTGTATTATTATGAAATATTTAGTTATGGAAAAAATAATACATGTTATATTGTAATGTTATGTTACTTTCAATTCCACAAATAAGTATTATGAATAATTGTTTAACTGCCGAATGGAACAAAGACAACGTATGTCCTTAATAGTATCTACTGTAGTGTATGGACTTTGTACACTGTACCTTTAACCACTTTCTCAACCAGCTTGGCCTCTCTTGGCCAAGCTGGTTGAGAAAGTGGTTGCTAGTAGATTGTGCGACTTCTTGGATGACAATAATATGTGGCCTGCGAGGCAATCGGCATATAGAAAACATCATTCAACTGAGACTAGCTTGGCAAAGTTGTTGTCAGACATTATTGGATATAATGAAGAGGGAAAAATAACATTGCTATGTCTGTTGGACATGAGTGCGGCCTTCGATACAGTTGACCACGAACTTTTGGTGCAGAAATTAAATGCTGACTTTGGTGTGTGTGGGGCTGCACTAGACTGGTTCACTTCATATCTCTCGGGAAGAAAGCAAACGGTGTACTTCAATGATGTCCAGGCAGCAGAGAGGCCATTGTCAACCGGAATTCCGCAAGGTTCAATATTGGGGCCTCTCCTCTTCATTCTATATTCGGCTCGAATCCAGACTATTGTTGAATCCTTCGGCTTGAGGCTCAGCGCATATGCTGATGATGTGCAGATTTATGCTGCGGAGGAAATGACAAAAATTGAAAGTCTGAAACAAACTTTTCTGCAATGCATAGAGGCAGTTTTCTGCTGGCTGTCGACAAATAAACTTTGTCTAAATGCTGAAAAAACGGAATTCCTGTGGCTGGCATCTAGAGGGAGACAGCATCTGCTGCCGAAGGATAACATTGTGATCTTAGGAAGTACTATAACGCCGACAACATCCGTCAGGCTTCTGGGGATCACCATTGACAGCAGCTTGTCCATGGAACGTCACATTGGTAGTGTTGTCAGCTCCTGCTACTATTGCCTCAGGCAGATCAAGTTGGTCAGAAGATCTCTTACCCGTGATGCCATTAAGACACTAATATCTGCGTTGGTGTTATCCAGGCTTGACTATTGCAATGTTGTGTTTAGTGGTTTACCAAAGGTGCAGACAAATAGGCTACATTCAGTTTTAAAATCCTCAGCCCGTGTTGTATATGGAGCAGATAGGTATGATAGCATCACACCTCTTTTAAAAGAACTGCACTGGCTGCCTATAGAAGCCAGAATTCAGTATAAAGTGTGTGCTTTTGTATATAAGGCTCTAAATGACATGGCCCCCACATACATTAGTGATTTGTGCACTTTGAGAAGTTTGGGAGAGAGGCGGCGTGCCCTGAGGTCAGCGCAGAGTGCGGCGCATGAGCTGGAGGTTCCACAGAGGGCACGTTTAACAGGTTACGGTGACCGCGCTTTTTCTGTTTCTGCCCCTAATCTGTGGAACAGACTGCCTCTGGAGCTCAGGTGTGCTGCCGACTTCCAGGCTTTTAAGAGGGACCTCAAGACCTACTTTTTCAAACTTTTTTATGAACTGTGACTGTTGTGTATATTGCATTATTTTATTTTTATTTCTGACGCGGATACATATTATTATGTATCTGAGATTATGTGTTATAAGGTTTTTGTATTTAAATTTGAACTCTTGACACAGACAACATTGTTGAAGATAGAACATTATCATGTACAGCGTCCTCGAGGTGCTATGGCACGAAGATGGCGCTATAAATACTCTCCGTTATATATATATTTAAGTTGTACCAAGTTAAACAGGATTATAATGAGTGAGTAGCAATACTCTATTGTCTATATAGGTTAGCTTCCTATAGGGAACGGGGCTCATTATAGATACGACCTTGGGTTGCACTGGTTCGCTGCGTGTTTTGACTGTTGTGTTCGACAAATTGTAAATAGGATTATTACTAAATATATTTGTGTTAATTATAAATGTCCGTGTCGTTATTCAAAAAAACCTACAATATTGTAAACTACACAGTATACAATACTACGACTATTAGGTATATAGTAGGTATATTTCACTTTCTGTTGTGCTTTTAGAGCATGATATAAATTTACCAAAATTACAAAAATTTAAGTACTTCTCGAATATTAGACATTTTTGCTTGTTGGGTTATGGAATTGGACAACCGACGTATTTAGTGCATTGTATATCTTCGTGTTTGTCTTAGTACCCATAATGCAAGATTCACATCTTAATTTGGAACTAGCTCTAAGTAAAACTTACAGCAAAAAGTTGAAGATATATATTTATTCTTTGGCACGAAAGCTACAGAGTAAACAATGTATTCATTAACGTACCTACGCAATATTATCATAATATTATGAGTTATGTTTTCTTGTCAAGAAGGATGGTTTATTCGATTGCTAATGTTGAGATATGAAGTGATAAATTATAATTAATTTTGTCTCTTGTGGACAGAAATATATATTGATATTATTAGCATATTAAAATAAACAAACATTAGGAATAATATATCCAATTGGATAATACTTTGTAACATTTACAAGAAGACATCAAGGTTCACAATTCACACTTTACAATAATATTTATAATATTTCTTGCCAATCCTGCAGGGTTACTCATGACATGACTAGAGGATTCGATCCCGGCCCTTTTTCTAATCCCGGGATTATCTACAGTTTATCCTGGGATTGTATTGGTAATGAAAAGTGGTAAAAAAGTCAGTAAACCATGTCAAAATCAGTTTTTCATTTATCTTTTGGCAATGAATTTAATTTTTAAATTACTTTTCTTTATTTTTTATACAATAAATCTCAAACGGCTGAGTGAATACCGTGTGCAAAACAAACTTGGTGCTCAGCATTAATAACTTTTCCAACCTTCAGCATAACATTTGGACCATCAGTGACTATATTGCCACAATATCGTATCTAGTGAGATATCGAACTCAGAAAGGTGCTCTTTTAAGATACAAACACAAGTTTCAGTTGTCAATGACTCCCAAATTCCTGACTTATTTAAAAATTGTACAAATCCCGGGATTCGATAAATTAAATCCCGAAAATTTCGGTACTAAAATACTAATAACAGAATTTATAACAAGAATCTATAAAAAAAATCTAATAACAGAATCTAAACACGATTTTAATCTTGTCTTTATCGTAACTCTACGATGAGTGAAGTGACTGTAGTCAAAAATACGTGCATGCCAATCCCGCGATTGCTGAGGATAGTAGTTTTCAATATTGATATATGTAATGAGTGTAATGAATATATTATAATGAGTATTATGGTTATATAATGTGATATAACATCTCTATCCATATTTAGATGGATATAAAGTTGGTCAGTTTTGTCGGTATATTTATTTGCAGGGAATTAATGTGATTTTATAATCTTTGGTTTTTAATGTATGTTTGTATTTTTAAGATTGTTTTTATGTATCTAATGTATTGAATATTTTTATATAATTTTGCGGTTTTTCTGTCAACTTTATTGCTATGCTATAGGATCTCATACCGTAAAATGTATCAATAAGTAAAAAAAAAAAATAATTGCAAATAAATAAATAAAAATTAAAGCACAACGTAGTAGAAGATAAAACTCATGGATATATGCAGGAATAATGGAAAAAAGCTTGACTATAGTCTATAGTGAGACGAGCTGTAGAGCTTTTCCGCAGGTAAAGGGAGGCTACGACCTTAGCTACAGTGATCCTCAACATTTAAGAGACATAAATCAGTGCAAAGAGAAAAATAAAGTTATGGATGAAAATATTTTCACATATCTTGCCTTTTCCTAACAACCCTGACGACAGTAAGTGCAGCTCCCCCTGATTTGAATAGCAACAATGTAGCATTTGTTGTCTGGGGCTTCTGTTCAAGTCTAATTTCATAGATAAGAATAATACACCTAGGTATATTTAAATAAAATAAAATGTATCTATTAATAACATTGGCTATTAAATGTATCTAGTAGAGATGCAATGAATATCAGGCAACTATTCGGTATTCTGCCTATTCGGCAACATTTTAACTATTCGGCCCAATGCAAAATATTATTAATTTAGTCTATTAATCAGTGTTCTGCGACGAGTTTAAATGTAAAACTGGAAGGAGCTAATAGCTTGTAGATTGTTGCTATTTCATTGTCAGCTGCAGATGCATAATTTTATTATACCTCTATTCCTGATTAATTAATTTAGTTTGATAAGGAGTGAAACAACATAATATTATTATTGTTATTATTAATGTTGGAACACAAAAAAATCGAAATAATGTTCAGCGCTGCAAATTCAATATGTCTATGATGTACCTACTAGTGATGTAACGAATATTCGTATTCGCATTCGCAAATTTCAAAGTATTCGAAAAAAAATATGCGAATGTTTTGCGAATATTATTTCGGTAATAAAGTATCGGATATTCGGTAAAAGTACCGGATACTTACCCGGTACATTGTAGAAAAAGGTACAGCAAGAAAATATTTTTTAAGAAAACCGAAGAGTTTTGAAATATTTTAAATTCCTATACCACTTAGAAAATTCGGCGACGGGGGGGGGGTAGATATTTTAATGTTAGAGCAATTTAAGCAAGTCAATATTCGCTATTCGCATTCGCATTCGCGAATATCCAAAATCACACATTCGTTACATCACTAGTACCTACACGAAGATGCGTGGTCGGGAGCATCGCACGCTCTCACCATTGTTTTGCCTAATATTCGGTTATTTGACTCGCCGGATGATATTAGTGCGTGTCCAAGACTGGGAGGCCTATACCTCCTCTAGGTACCTCCCAGAAAAACATCTGCTGGACAACACCACTATACTCATTTGGGTGTTGTGTGGTACAATAAGCTGGACAAAAAATCTAAGTATGATTCTACAAAAAAATTCAGAGTTTTAAATTGAATCTGAAAGATATTTTTAAATAGCTGTTCAACTGCTCTGTTGTTGAGTTTTGTTAAGAAACTGTATTTGGTTGCTGTTTGTATTGTGGATATGTGTTTATTTTTGTTGTTGTTTGGTGAGCGCTATTGTTTTATCTAAATTATACAAAATATGTTTAAACCCTCAAAGCACGAGCACTGCTCAATTTTGAGGGTCAAATATGTAATAAATGTGTTTTTTTTTAGTTATAAGGTGTGTATGTAATATTAATAAATTGTAAATTTTATTTTAATAAAAATATTTGAATTGAAATTGAAAAATTGACACATTACGATCTTGCATAATATTCGGTATTCGGTCAAATATACTATTCGTTGCATCTCTAATATATTATAGTATTGTATTTACTACGGGATAGTTACATAGTTGATGGAGAGAGATATTAATGTATGTAGCACTGTTTTGTAACACGAATACCTACTTGCTACTATTAATCATGCAAAGAACTAACCGATTGTTCTACTATGATAAAAGCTTAACTATGAATTCATTTAACTAACATATAGTTTTACTATAGGAAATAAACATGAAACAACATTTGTATGTGACATTTTTCTTAGTCTTTTTCTCAAGCCTGATGATAATAATAATAATAATAAACTTTACTGTGCAGAATATGATAACAGGAATTATATACAACATGCATGAAAAAATCTGTACAAGGGGCGAGTTTATCGCAGAGTTGCGATAAACTCGCCCCTTGCGATGATCGTGAATCTCTAGACTTCTTGAGTCCAGAACAAGACGATTGATTATTATATTTTTCCATTAATTCTTATTACTTCCATCAATGTTGGGCCAGCAGCAGACCTATAATTAGGATTTTTCACTTTGCAAGGAATCCTCCTCTTCTTTTTATCCCTTCTACGCTACTAATGATTATCAACTTTTCTATTCCCTTTTGTAATAAACGTGCAAGTTGTCTTCTCCATACCAACGAAAATAAAACTTTCAGTGTGTTATTGTTACAAATATCAAATTTTATTTTATTTATTTCAATATACGGTGTCAGCCTCTTACATGTACACAAATTTATGACAGACATAAAAAGTACATAAAAAAGCAAATTCAACAAGACAGGAATAACCGCGACAAAAAATAACGATACATAATCCAAAAACAATATGACATAAGTATATACATAATATAAATAAATTATTCAATAAAACTTGATAAAAATTAATTAAAACAAGTGAAATAAAATAGAAGCAATAACAAATTATTATAATTAGGAAGTTCAATATAAAGTCACTATTATTCTCTATTTAGTATAAGAATTTCAAATCTTTCACGATCACCTTATATTTAGTCAGACTTCCAGGGAGGACGAGTAGCTTCCAATTCGATAACCACTTCCCATATTATAGTCGTAACATACACCATAACATATCCTGGGCTCAATACTAGATCTAGACATCTAGAATTTTGGTAGTTTTGAGTCAATTGTGTACCCGATGTTTGTCTTTAAGAATTCAGAGGCTTCCTAGGGAGGAGGAGTAGCTTCCAATTCGATAACCACCCATATTATAGTCGTAACATACACCATAACATATCATGGGCTCAATACTAGAACTAGACATCTAGAATTTTGGTAGTTTTGAGTCAATTGTGTACCCGATGTTTGCCTTTAAGAATTCAGAGGCTTCCTAGGGAGGAGGAGTAGCTTCCAATTCGATAACCACTTCCCATATTATAGTCGTAACATACACCATAACATATCCTGGGCTCAATACTAGAACTAGACATCTAGAATTTTGGTAGTTTTGAGTCAATTGTGTACCCGATGTTTGCCTTTAAGAATTCAGAGGCTTCCTAGGGAGGAGGAGTAGCTTCCAATTCGATAACCAATTCCCATATTATAGTCGTAACATACACCATAACATATCCTGGGCTCAATACTAGAACTAGACATCTAGAATTTTGGTAGTTTTGAGTCAATTGTGTACCCGATGTTTGCCTTTAAGAATTCAGAGGCTTCCTAGGGAGGAGGAGTAGCTTCCAATTCGATAACCACTTCCCATATTATAGTCGTAACATACACCATAACATATCATGGGCTCAATACTAGAACTAGACATCTAGAATTTTGGTAGTTTTGAGTCAATTGTGTACCCGATGTTTGCCTTTAAGAATTCAGAGGCTTCCTAGGGAGGAGGAGTAGCTTCCAATTCGATAACCACTTCCCATATTATAGTCGTAACATACACCATAACATATCCTGGGCTCAATACTAGAACTAGACATCTAGAATTTTGGTAGTTTTGAGTCAATTGTGTACCCGATGTTTGCCTTTAAGAATTCAGAGGCTTCCTAGGGAGGAGTAGTAGCTTCCAATTCGATAACCACTTCCCATATTATAGTCGTAACATACACCATAACATATCCTGGGCTCAATACTAGAACTAGACATCTAGAATTTTGGTAGTTTTGAGTCAATTGTGTACCCGATGTTTGCCTTTAAGAATTCAGAGGCTTCCTAGGGAGGAGTAGTAGCTTCCAATTCGATAACCACTTCCCATATTATAGTCGTAACATACACCATAACATATCCTGGGCTCAATACTAGAACTAGACATCTAGAATTTTGGTAGTTTTGAGTCAATTGTGTACCCGATGTTTGCCTTTAAGAATTCAGAGGCTTCCTTGTACTTTAATCAAAGTGTTTCAATATTAATATACCCAATTATATAGTATAGTGATATTAGAAGAATGAGTGGATGCAAGAGGAGTGTTGTTGATAGAATGCGTGTAAATAAATTGAGATGGTTTGGTCATGTGGAGCGAATGGATGGTGTAAGATTGACGAAGAGGGTGTATTTATCTGAAAGAGAGGGTGTGAGAAAGCGCGGACGTCCAAGAACTACGTGGCTTAACCACGTGGATCAAATTCTCAAGGACGGTCGCGTGTTAAGTAAGAGGAATCGGCGTGCATGTATGAGAAACTGGATGAATGTAGAGGAAGCGAAAGAAGTATGTAAGGATAGAGCGACGTGGCGTTCCGTTCTCTCTGCCTACCCCACTTGGGATACGGCGTGAGGGTATAGTATAGTATAGTAGTATAGTAATTATATAGTGAGTTACAATTCATTGGATAGGTCTGCAACGAATTTGAATTTTCTTCTCCGTTCCTCCCTATTTTACGCTAGTCTCTTTAGTTCTACGTATGTGCCACAGTTCATGTACTTCTTCACTTGCGTTGGTCTATATAGATGTCTCTTAGTCGACCTCTATACCATTTCTGCCTTCCATATTAATTTTTACTATCCTTCGAGTGTAGTATCATGATTTATCCACGACCTCAAAATTGTTGATTTTTAAATGTCTAGTTATGGTATTGAGCCCACGATATTTGCTATCTTCACATAAACAACCTCCATAATATATACCAAATATGTATATAGTAAAATGTAACTATAATAATTCCATTTAGTGTAGGTATATGGGATGTGCCTAACTATTTAGGTACTTGTATGGTTTTGATCTGAAACTTTATTGTATGTATTAAATTAAGTATGTATTGTGGAGGACCACCCAAGATGTGGTTTTGGATTTAATTCTTTGATTGTAAATGTATGTGTATATTATTATATACCAGTGGCGTGTCTAAGGTTTACATGTTGGGTAGGCCCACGAATTTAAAGGGTCCATTTCACCTAAAAAAATGACTCCATATTTTTTTTTTTTTTTTTAAAAAAGATATATCTGGGTTTTGTTATAAACCCAAATACATACAACCTTATACACCTTTCACAGTAAGCTAAAAGCTTGTGTCGTGAATGGGGAGTTTGCCGGCACCTGGGATCGAACCCCGGACCTCATGTTCATAAGGCCGAGACTCTACCTCCAGGCTACCGACGAACTCAAATTATTGCATAATAGTCACTAATTGAAGTGCTCAGCGCTATCGACAGTGCTTAACTTTGGTATTCGAACGTAATGTACCTATCGTTAGAATATTGTGATAAGACATCGCAATTGTATCAGATATTTTCTATGATATTGTTTTACTGTAAACAATGTACAGTGATGAATAAAATAAATAAATAAATAAGCCAGACTCATTTCTCCATGAGACGTCACATATAGTTATCTCTATCGTGGTTTGCTTGATACATCTGACTTCTGACGACATGGAATCGAATTCACTAATACGGTGCGTCGAAATTCAAAATAAGTGGATTAATTTTTTAATTAGGTACCTATATCTACGATTCGAAACCTCTGGTAAAGCCTGGCTTTTCGGCTCGTATGATAGTCGCGCCACTGATATGTACTTGCCTATTATGTAATCTTCAATAGTCGGATTAAGTAGGTAAACAAATTAACAAAAACTAAAATTACCTAAAAAACCACTGAATGCTTAATTCAAAAACAACCCACAGTAAAAACTTTTTTAGACATTGTATCAATGCTCTATTTACATACAGTTGGTGTATAGGTAAAATATTAAATATTTTGGTATAAACTTGGTACTAAAGTAGAGTTTTGGACTTTCAATCGAGAGATCCCGTGTTTGAATCCTATTACAGATAGTGATGTGAGAAGAGAAAATTCTCCAAAGAAATTTCTCGAGAACGAGAAATTTCTCCAAGAATTTCTCCTCTGATGGATTAGAAATTTCTCTCCATAATTTTTCTTAGCGGTATTATGACCTTTCGCCCAGTACACTTCGCAGCCAACCTGATTGATCCAAAAAAATGTGGGTCTGATTAAGGCCCAAATCAGAGGTTATTAACACTTTTTTCCATGTACGTACCTGCAATTTTTTTTTTAACTTAAATATGGGCATGTGGGGTGTCAAACATCAAGATTTTTCATCAGTTATTAGTACTTTTTTTCTATGTAGGTACCTAAAAAATTTTGTTTCCATAATTGATTGTAGCCATATTGGTGACAAATTGTCTCAACATTTGTATATTGTTATTGATTGATTGAATAAAGTATTTATTATTATCGTACTGTTAAATAAAAAATAAAAAAAATTCCAAAAATTCTCTACTTCGAGAAATTTACCGAGAAATTTCTCGAAGAATTATTTCTTGAGAATTCCACAACACTAATTACAGATAATATACTTCGTCTTTCCGAGACTACATAGTGCATTCCTTATTTCATATTTTTCTACACAAGTATCTGCAGGGTTACTCTCGACACAATCTAAACATAATCTTAATCTTTCATTGATGACGCGCGAAGGGACTAACTACGTATAAAAAACACAGTCGTCTTCTCCGTGCCAATAAATAACAAAATATTCAAGATTTATGGCATATATCGTCATTGCTAAATTGAAGATATTATTTATTTTATTCTTCTTGCACATCATCACAAACAAAAAAAAAATCAACAAAGCAGTTTACATAAAAAAAAGAATGTGATGATATGCAGTGGCGAGATTATCACTTTATAGTGATTTCTTTCATCTAACCACGTCATAGGTATTAACACTAAACAGAAATAAAAATAATAATAATAAAATCACAAATAAAAAAAATCTCTACATAAATCTAAATGAAAACAAAAAAAAATCTACAATCTACACACCTAACACTCCAAAGGGACCGGGAACTATAGGAGGGGGTTAGGGGACGGATGCTGAGTTAGAAGACAATAAATATTTCTTGACTGCGTATTTAAATCCGTTAAAAGACTGAGATATCCTATGAGAAAAAGGAAGATTATTCCAGCAACGAGCACCACATACTGAGAATGATTGAGAGTAGAAATTGGTATTGTGTGAAAGAATTGCCAGAAGACGCTCGTTATTATGATGTTTTACAAATATACCTACCTGCTTTTTACAGATCACCGGAAAACTGACAGTTAAGAGTGGGAGCCTGTTTACTGACACATATCAACTATCCATATACATACCAACTATCAACTCTTTTTCTTTTATAGAAAGTTTCTTTTAGAGTATATCAGTGACTCTAAACCTTTTAAGAGTAAATGATTGTGGTCCCTTCAATATTTTTTTCAAATCAACTTTATACTTTATTTTATAATTTTATACCTGATTAATTTATTTATTTATTTATTTATTTATTTATACAATATACGGCGTGAGCCTTTTACATGTTAGCAAAAAAAGTGTACCCAAGGAACAACAACAACAACAACAAAAAAAAACTAAGATAGTTAAAAACTAAGAAACACAATTGACTTAATGATAAACTGTTTGTTCAACTCCTTTATTTATTAGTCTAAATTGTTTTGAGTCTTTTTTGAAAAAAAAAACATTCCTTTGTATAAATTTGTCGTATGTACCTACCTATACAGAGTTTTAACATGTAAAAGGCTTAGGCCGTAAATATCTGGAAATAAAATGAAATCGTGCAAAGATACAGTTATGAAATATAATAAAATTTATACAGTAACACAATTAATAACCCAGTAAAATTTGCCAATATTGAAAATAAAAAAGTGTAGGTACTTTTTGTATGCCTACTACAAAATTTGTCAATATTGGAAAAAAGAAAATGTACTTATTGTGTTCTACAACAAAAAAAATCACCTTTGCTTAACATAAACACATCAGTTAGGGAACGATTGAGGGATAAAACAATATGGATCGGATACATTCTGCCTATGCCTGGTGAGATCCAGCAGGGCTACTCTCAACACAATCTGAATACCGATCCTAACCTACAATACGCGAAGTGACTATAGTCAAAAATATTTGCATGCCGATACCGCGGAAGCTGAGAATAGTATTCTTCTTCTTCTGCTTTAGTTAGGACTGTATCCTGTTGTTCCCGGAGCCTGCTCCTGGGAAGTGGATGCCCAGCAATCTCCCCATCGTTTGGGCGGTCTTCTTGGAGGTCTGCTTCTTGTTAAGCACTCATCTGCTGCTATCCTCATCACTTGATTCGAAATCGCTCTTATTTGATGAAAAACCACATGATTCTCCGAAAACGTCATCTTGCTCTTCCCCATCGCACAACATCTTCGACATTTCATGAGTATTATGGTTTTATTATGTGATGTGACATACACATAACCCCAAGAATGTTACAGACATTGATTTACGCTTTAATATTATTATTGTGAAGGAATAAATAAAAGAAATAATACATAATTATGTTTTAATTATTATTTTATATTGATTGTTTACTGTTTTAAGTGTGTATTTTTTATTGAATAAATATATTTGATTTTGAATTTGTTATATTTATTGAATTCAAAAAAATATATCTTCTAATATCGTTAAAAAATTATTAAATCGTTAAAAGATGCCTAATATATTTTTTTTGACGAAATTAGAAGATAAATATTGTTTAGTTTTTACGAGCATTAACAATGAAAATCCTTTAATTTTTGAAGGGTGTTTGTGTTTACACTGTGAAAATTCATATTAAATAATTTAAAAATAATTAATTCGTTATAATATATTCTCTTAAAATTATTTAATGAAAATCCTTCTTTCTCATCCATGAAAATGTTTGACTGCACCCACTTAGGAATCACTGGTGTAGAGTGAAGAAACTAGCTTCGTGTGTGGTCTGGTAATATAAGTATTTAATAATAACTATAGTAGATATACACCTACAGAAATATTGCGTTATAGTAATAATGCTGGCAATAAACGACTATATAATAATTATACTATATTAATCCACACACTTCTTACTACAACTATTAGTACGGTACACAGTGACAGAGGTGATATAAAATTATATTAATTATTATATTAAATTACGACTAGCGTAGTTTTACACGGTTTCGCTTAGGAATTAAATATCAATGTGAGAAATTTACACTTGCAGAGTAGGTACCTATATCTTTGCTTGCAGATAACATAATAAGGTATTCCAATTCCTGTGCCCTGGCCCAGGAGTTCACAGTAAATAATACATCTCTCACTTCTTTACGAGTGTCGTGTAAAAGACAGATTTTCATAAAACATTCCGTACAAGACAATTACTATTTTATTTATTATTGATTACAAGCAATTACATAAAAGGTTAACATTCAAGTTAGATACAATCAATATACCTACCTACAGAGGGCGAGTTTATCGCAAAGGCGCGATCTCTTCCAACTAACCCAGCTATGTTGCAACTTGATTACGTTTTGTGAAGTGTATTTTATTAAAAAAAAGTAGGCATAATTCATAACTCGATTGTGGGTGTATTGCCATGGATGGAATCAAACAAGAAAAAGATGACAATTACTACTATAATATACCATCATGGCATATTTAAAATAGGGTAGCTAGCGGATTAACTGCAACTTATAAACATGCAGATTGTCCTATCCGTGTCATTAAAAAAAATAAGACATTCATGATGGGTAGCATATCTCATCGCTGAATTGCATATGTTTATTGCCTTGTACGTGAAGTTTTACGAACATCTGCCTTTTACAGAACACACGAAAACTTACAGAAAAGTGTGGGAGACATATTCTTTACTGGGGACTCCATGGGGTATAATATAGTTGCGATAGTAGTCACTCCATATTTGTGAATGTGAGTTTATTATACAATCTAGACCAGTGGTTCCCAATCATTAAATTGATCAGAGACAACATTGATTTCCTTGTTATTCTGTTATTTTCGTTATGTACGAGGATCAAGGGCCCTATTCTCCAATCTCGATTGATAAATGTCACCTATGAGATATGTCGATTAATTATCTCGCACGAAAAGTCGAAAGGCAGTCTACGACCCTATTCTTGACGCCACTCGAGTTATAAACGGTCGAAATTCGAGAAGCTACCGGCAACGTCGCACTTTTTGTATGTGGTCATCGAAAAATGACATTTATTTATACAATTTTTCAAGAGATGGCGCTTTCGTGTGGGGAGGCACGTGACGTACAAGATGGCGCTTTTATATGAGGAGTCACAATCAATATCAAACTTTTCGTTATATTTTTATTTAAACTAAAAACTTTATAAATCCGGCATCACTTTATTTTATATTTATACCGTATGCAAAATGTAAACAACCATTGAGTGACTCACGGCGGTCATTTTTATCAATTTTTGACATGTCGATTGGTGTGACATTCATCTCGAGTGGTAAAACACCACTCGACAAATTCTCGCATGATTTCGTGTGACATTTGTCGTATACGACTTTCAAGAATAGGGTTTTGAAGGAATCAATCGAAAGTAATAAAATCTCGATTGCGACATCCATCAATCGAGATTGGAGAATAGGGCCCCAATTCACGGAAGTTGATAAAAGAACAACCCTGTACATAGAATGATTCAATAACGCATTTTAATAAAAATGAATATATGTTGGTAAAAGACGAAACAATTATTGTCTACTCATTTATTAAATAAAGTGTGTATTTATAAAAAAATGTTAAGTGTTTACTTCATACCATTATGGAAAATACGCAAAAAGTTACGGATTATATTAAAAATATGAATTTATGTTTTTATTTCTTTATTATGTTCCCTATAAATGTCACTAAAATAATCTTTTTTTTACTGTGAAGAGTGTGATAAGCAGAGATGTGCAAAATACTTCCAAAAAAGTATTTAAATACAAAATACAAACACTTTTGAATTTTTGTATTTCAAATACAAAATACTAAATACTTTTTCAAAATGGTATTTAAATACAAAATACAAAATACGTATTTTCAAAATACTTTTTTAAAATACCTTTTTAAAATACTTTTTACAAATAGTCGAACAAGGTGTAAGACAAAAGTATTTAATATTTAAACCATTGATGAATGAAAAGAAATTAAAAACTGGACAAAAGTATACATAAATGGAGAAAGGGTTGACATGATTAGATATAGCATTGCTTGCAGACAATTGATGAATACCATTGATGAATGAAAAACTGGACAAGAGTATAAATAAATGGAGAAAGGGTTTACATGATTCGATATATCATTGCTTGCAGATAATGAGGATGAGCCTTAGGAAGAACTGTCAAAATAGAAAAAAAAAATAATTAAGTCATGACAAAATGTACCGTTGTTAGAAGAGATAAGCCGAAAATTATCATAAATGGATTAAGTATCATCAAGCAGATAAGAGAATTCCTGACTTGGGCTGCAAAATAAATCAGAATGGATAATCCAAATCTGAAATCGTATGGACTACTGTAACATCATATTATATACAGGACTGCTCCAGACTCTTCCTTATCGTCTTCAGATGGTTTTTAATGTTGCCTCCGGATCATTTACAGGGAGAATAAGAGGTGCCACATAACTTCACTACTAAGAAGTCTACACTAACTGTGAGTCCTAGAGATAGTGGTGTTTAAACTGTGTCTCACTGTCCACAAGGCAGCACACTACCCACTGAGCTGTTCCGCTGACGAAAGAAGAAACATAGTCGCAGCGTCATCTGCCTGGAATAGATTGCCTTCAGACAAAATTGAAAATGCTACCATTCAGGAGAAATCACAGCGCCCTTGAGATGGCCATGAAACATTAAACGGCGTCATGTATAATTTGTTCAATCATCATTATTATGTGTGTATATCTCAAACATGGAGTACTCTAATGGAAACGTTGTATTTGTAATTCAACAAATTGGCAAAAAAGCTTGCGTACGCGCATATCAATTAATGGCAGAATTTTGTTTCAAACAATAAAAAGGTATTTTGTAAAAGTATTTTGTGTAAAATACAAAATACTCAAAAAAAGTATTTCAAATAAAATACAAAATACTTTTTACAAAAAGGTATTTGAAATACAAAATACAAATACGTATTTTGTATTTTGTATTTGTATTTTAAATACTTTTATTTCAAATATGTCACATCTCTGGTGATAAGACATACATTGGTATGACCACGAGGAGAATAAAAACAAGGATTACCGAACATCTTAATTGTGTAAGGAACTCGGGATTCTCGGAATTCGCCAACCACCTCATAGAGAACAATCATCACATTAACAATAAAAAACCATTTAAGATTCTACATAACGGCAATAGTAATTATAGAAGATTAATTCTGAGAGAGACATTGGAAATACATAAAAACATTAGTAGTTGTAATAATATAGTTAATAACATAACAGTACCTAACGCATCACCCATTCTAAAAATATTCCCACTCCACCCTAAGTCCCCTCTTCATCCCCCACTTAAAATTGTTAACTGCATAATTTATTTATTGTACCTTCGTAATCAATTTGTATTCTTTCTAAATTTAGTATTGATAATGTCTTGGTAAAGGACGAAACAATTGTCTACTCATTTATAAAATATAGTGTGTATTTATAAAAAAGTTAAGTGTTTACTTCATACTATAATTCTTTTTGTTTTTAAAAATATCAGCTTAAAAATACTGTGTTCATATTTTTATAAACAATATTACTCTTCTTTTTCGATTTTATTTTTACAATTAACCATTGTAAGAGGTTATAATAATTATATTATGTAAATCTTACACATGAAACTACCATAATATAAGGCTTAAATAAGACATAACAATACCTACACATGAAGCTGTCATCGGGATTAATACGAAAAAAATTCGATGCCTTTGGCATGTCTTGTTGGACAAAGCACTCCTTGCGAAAAGGTAGGGTTGTGGGTTCAAGTTCCGTCCGGAGCAACTACCGAATAAGGTGACGTTGTCTTCTCTAAGCCATACATGGTAGTTTCGTGTATTACTATTTATTATTATTATTTTTGCGGACCACTAGTTGAGAGGCACTGATGCAGATATACGTATAAACACTTGATATTATTATTGTGTAGATTATAATATATTGTATTATAGATGATTTTATGTAACGGATAGGACCACCCAAGTTGAAAGCGTGTAGCAGATTGATTATAGTAGGTAAATACGATAAATTATAAAATATATATACTGTACTTAATATACATGACCATATAATACATAGGTAATAATATACATGTGTGTGAGTGCATACGCCGCAGCCCGAAAGTTATATTAGCCAGTTAATTGAATGCCTAGGCGGTTAGTTAAATACCGGCATTCAATTGAACATGGCTAACAGAAGTTTAGCCGGATTGTTTAACGCAACATTTTATCAATGCTAGCGCCACAGTGGCACATAAAAAAAACTAATATTCGGACTAGTTTCGATCTGGCAGAGCGTTGAACGTTTGGCGCATCATTGTTATTCAACGAAACGACAAGGTGTTCAACTGAATGCCAGAATTTAACTAACCGCCTAGTCATTTAGTTAACTGGCTAATCTATTTATCTGACTGTAGTTCATACATAACTTTACAAACCAATGAGTAAGAGAGTATAATGTACATAATACATTATATTATTGTTTGTACGGAAAATAGACAGTCCCCTTAGATTGTACTGGCAAACCGAGTTACATTTTTTTTCATCCTTTCACCCTTTTTTGCTTTTACAACATTCATACAATTCCTCGTGCGTGCTCTCCTGTTCACTGTACTCATCACGTGTCGATTCTTGAGGGTCTACTCTGCGTGATTTAGATCTTTATCTGATACTTGGACGGGCACGTCTCTCAGCAATATTATATAGGTACTGTGCTTGTTCCTTCCGTCCATTTGTCCAAACCACCGTAGTTTATTCACGGAGAGAATATTAACAATAATAACAACAACAAAAAAACTCTATTTTTCAATGGAAAAATATATAAAATAAGCATGTTTATTGCTTGGAGACAATCTCTTCCAGCAAACCTCTATAAGTGTGACAAACATTATTTTTTTTTATGAACTGAAATATAACTTTATATGTATTATTAATTATATATTTATTAAATTATAAAATAAAAAGATACCTACTGAAGTTTATTACATGCAGTTTGTTAGTTAAAAGCTTAAAAAAGTCCTCTTGATAATGTCAAACTGAACTTTTGACGAAAGCGCTCGAATTTTATTAAAAAAGTAGTGAAAAATTAACTGTGTTTATTAATATTAAATCAGACTTGCTCCTTCAATTTCCATTTTCAAAAGTAGACTGAAACATCACTATCTTGCTCTCAATAACCCATCATAATTCCATCCCCTTCCTTGTCCCCCTTTCCCCATTCCATGTATGCATGTATTATATATATATATATATATATAATGGGAGTATGGAAAATCACTAACACAATCACTTGATATTAATTGATTTATTATTATTAAACATAATTTGGTTTCATTGTAAACTAAAGAAACGACAAATTATGTTAATTATATCTATCTTTTCTTACATTCTGTCAAAAATTCCTCTCTTCATATCAAATCTCAATTTTAAACAAAACAATCAAAATGGAACAAATTCAAAATATTCTTACTACTAAGGGAAGTGCCTAGGTACTTATTTTAAAATAAAACTAATCTAACAAAATAATAACCAAGGTAAGTACCTAGGCACTTTCTTACATCTCCCCATCCCTGGGTGAAAATTCTTACAATTTTCAGTCATCATCTCTATTAATTGATACTGGAAGTAATTTTGTTAGTATATTTATTTATTATTTTGTATTTTTCTATGGTTCTGGCATGTACTTTATTATTTTTCTTATTTTTTTTAACATCAGGTTGGTTGGCAGAAATTGCCATTTGGCAATAAACCCGCCTTTTGTACAATGTACTTATTATTGTCACAATAAAGTTTATTTTATTTTATTTTATTTTTTTATTTATTTTTGTTAAAAGTTAAAGTTTATTACCCAACTTGTAAGTTTCGCCGTGATCCTGACTGTCTGTGCCAATGAAATTTAAAATATTTAGGACATGTGACATACCTCATCGCTGAATCGAAATACTATACTGGTATTGCTTCGTCTGTAGATGGCAAAGGTTTGCCGAAATCAACAGCTATTTTTAATAGGCAAGAAACACATAATACTTAGTATAAATAATTTATATTATAAAACCCTACTTACTAAACTTGAAAAAAAAAACAAAATTATAGTATGTGATCAAAGATATACTAGATATACAATTCAAAGAAAAAATCTGTCGTGAAACCGATACAGCCGATGCAGCCAGTTTTAAACTAGCGTCCGTTGAGACTGTTTGTGAGACAGCGCATAACCATTATCATGAGTTCGTCGGTAGCCTGGAGGTAGAGTCTCGGCCTTGTGAACAAGGGGTCCGAGGTTCGATCCCAGGTGCCGGCAAACTCCCCTCTCACGACACAAGCTTTTAGCTTACTGTGAAAGGTGTATAAGGTTGTATTTGGGTTTATAACAAAAACCCAGATATATCTTTAAAAAAAAAAAAAATCTCAATGATATGGAGTGAGACAGCATAATATTATTATTGTTATTATTAATGCGTTAAGTTGGAACACGAATATTCCGCAATAATGTACTGAATTGCAAGTCTAGTATGTCTATGTATGTGATGTTTTGCCTATTACAGGAAACTCGAAAACTTACAGAAATGAATGGGAGATCTATTATTTTACGGGATATTGACATATTTATTTCAAAGTAATCCTGGATCGAATGGATAATACTGCTAGTAGGTACAATTAGGAGCATCAAAAATAATTTGTATCATTTTTTCACATCATAATAAAACTAATGATATTCTAGCGTGCTTATTAATCTAATCTCAATGCCCCAAAGATAATATGGCAACGTTGCAGGTGGGCCATTTTTTCCCAAAATACCAACTATGCAACAAAAATTATTTTACGTTGTATTAATAAAAATAAAAGATTTAAATTAGATAAGTTACTGTGGAAGTACTAAATATAAGTTTGTTTTATTTTCATTAATATTTCACATAAACTTTTACAAAGTACTGTCAGTTCACAATGTCAAATTTTTCTTTGCTTTTCTTTTTTGCTTATTTATATTAATTTCATGAGACTAAAAATAAAACATTTCCATGTCTTATCACTTGTCTAAAATTGTTTATACCTACTCTACATCTTCACCATATTATCTCAAGGAAATGTTTGAGTATCTGTCGAGTCGACATGGCTAACTCTTATGATCTAATAGCAAGCGTCTTGTAGCAATACCAGCTTATAACTCAAACTTTATACGAACTCATTTTCTGTTCATGGTGCTTGGTGCTGGTAGTTGGAATAGTTTTCCGTCCAGAATAAAGTTGCTCCTCACTCTTCACGCTTTCAAGCAGGCGGTCAAGGACTACTTTATCACTCAAAATTTAGCATCAGTTTTCTAGTACCTTTTCTTTTGGAAATGTATACTTAAGATTTTTTTGTGAAAGTTTGGTGAATTTGTGTTAGTTAGAGGAAATCTCACCTTCACAATAATCTCGCCCACTGTATATTGATTGTATGATTGTATTTTATTTAAATGTATTTTTATTTAAATTTTCTTGTAATCTTCTTCTTTGCTAACCTTCTTCTCTCCACTGCTGGATATAGGCCTCTTCAAAACTTTTCCACACTTTACTATCTCGAGCAACACAATCCCACTGTTTTCCCATCATCTGGACAATATCGTCAACCCATCTTTTTTGGGGTCATCCTACGCTTCTTTTGTCCTCCCACGGCGTCCATTCAAGAACTCTGGAAGTCCACCTGCCATCCTCTCGTCTTACCACATGACCAGCCCATTGTCATTTCAGCTTGTACATTTCAATGTTCAGTAAATAGAAAGGAACCTTATTAATTTAAAAAAAAAAATAAACATTGAAACTCACGTTTTAAGAGAATAATTATGTCAAGATATTTAAGTTTATTATATTTATCTATCTATACCTAATCTACTGAATACAACTATAAGCTAACTATATTGTTAGGTGTTTATATGGGTATGTTGTATATTACAGACTTTGAACCGCGCGATGTTCATACCTAACTAACTCTTGATAATTTGCACAACACAACACAAATAGTGTAGTAGTAGTAGTAGTAATGATACAGAACGAGTTGATTTTATTTAAATACGTTGTTTAGCGCCAGGTGCGTCACCAGCCTCGGTGGCGCAGTAGGCAGCGCGTAAGTCTCATAATCTTAAGGTCGTGAGTTCGAGCCTCACCCGGGGCATTGTTTTTTTAATTTTTTTATTTATTTATCTACAATTCTAAACCATCATACTCTTCTTAAATAAGTGGAATAGCCAACAAATGAGTGTATTTATAATAAACAAACAAAACGTCTTCTAAGCGGCATTAAAATATTTTCATTTGGCATGAGTGCCATCTTCATCTATCTATAAAATATCTACGAATGGGGTAGCCAGAGAATAACTGCGTGTAATAAATATGCAAGCGATGAGGTGTGTGCCACCCATTCTGGGTTAAATTTTTGTAAGCTCAGAGAAGACGGCTTGCATGTTTATTACACACAGCTGGTCCGATGGCTACCCCACTTGTGGGATTTGCCGTGATGGTACAGTAGTAGTAGTAGATCAGTAGATAATACATCAACTACGGCGGCAACGGAATATACGTCGTGTTTCCGTCTTCTGTATCCAGTGCGAATATAATTATGGATTACAAAATCAAAGAGGTGGCACCATAAAATTCAACGACTAATCATACAAATAAACATCTTCATTAAGAACACAAAGAGAAAAACAAAACACCAAAAAAAGAACAAACGACATTTTAAAATTCGAATTATCAATTTTTAATTCGTATCTTTGGTCTGATGAGACTTTTATTATTGCGTTAATGTAGAATACATTATTATTACATCGAGAAGAACAAAAAATATACATGTAATCAAGTATAAAATCACGCAAGTCATTTATTAATAATAATTTTTTTTTTTTTCCGGGGAGTTTTAGTCAAAGAACGAGCTCCCATTTTCCTAATCCTCTCTGATTTCTGATTTTTTGACTGTCAATAAAAGATATATTTTATCTTTTTATATTACGTATCTATAGACATAGACATTTTTTATGGCACGGAAAGGACGCGATACCGTAAACGACAATCGAGATATGATTAAATACCTAAGAAATTGTCAACAACCTCGAACACAATCATAAAGATGGTTTGATTTTTAAGCTTTCGAGATCGGCGTCACCAGTAGGGAAGATTTCTTCCAGGCTTCTCTATGTTCCATAGCCAGCCTAAGCCGATTCGTAAGCATCTGAAAACTTTTCCTGTTTCCTACTAGAGTTTCATAATCTGTTGGTTGTGTAGATGAGTTATCTATTGAGTAATATTCTTAATATATGTAGATATACATTTAGGCTGTGGCTTGGGATCAAAATCGGACTTATCCATATGTAGTTAAGTGTCATTAGAATCCAAATATAACTAAATTTTGACTGTTTTTAATACAAATTTCAAATTTCTCTACCATTTTTCATATCAATTTTATTTTGATAGCATTCGACTGTTTTGGAAAATTTAATTTTATAGAACTAAAATATTTCTGCATACTTAGTTAAAAAATGTATTTTTAGATTTGACTACTTTCGACCACGCAGTTTTGTTAGTTAGCCTGCTGAATAAATTTAGAGAAATAATGTATTGTGACTTTGGTTTTTTTATCGATAAACTTATTGAAAAATAATGTTGTGTAGGTTGGTAGTTATTGACCATAGAAACTGAACATAAATGCTGAGATAAAGATAATAATAATATATTTCGTTGGTACGTAGATTGTTAAATGATTTAATTACCAGCTTAATGCTTTTTCTATGGAATAGTAATCTTTTAACAGTTTCTCGTTAGGTGGTCTATAAGGAAATATTACAATTTTCATTTATATAGAAACTCTTACGGATGCCCTAAAATGAAAATTGATTGAAGGCCAAATACCTCAAAACAAAATAATATCAATTATTCAGAAGTGTTCCGCGGAGCACACGGCAAGGATCAAGGAATAATTTATTGATCTCCCACTTTTTTATGTATGTTTTCGAGTTTTGTGTACAAAGAGCAAAAAACTTAAACTCCATATCATTCTTTTGAGAAATGAATACATATTTTTCTTTTTGGTATATATAAGTAGGTGGGAACAACAATTTAATAGGTAAATTTGACGTCACTGATACTCCAAAACAAGAGACATTTAGGACCGTTCTGGCATTACAATAGCAATTAGCAACTCATACATTTAGTCTAGTGATGTTGAGTCTACTATTACTTTCCAATAGACATAATATAGATCTTCTATTTTTATTGATAACTATTAATATAACGAGTATAATTTATTTAACTAAAATTTTATATAATTTCACTGAACCACGAATATAGTGTTTAGCAAACTTTATTGGTTTCTATAATTCAATAGTTTTAATAGTAATAATAATTTGGACGATTTATATATGGCGCCGTTTAATGATCCGTGACCATTCCAAGGACGCCATGACTCCTGAACAGTAATGTTTTCAACGTGGTCCTGAATGCGGTAGTAAATTGGTTCAGACATAGATCCGCTACAGTAATCAAACTGACATTCTACGCTCCAGGTATTTTGATTTTTATTCCTTAATAGAATTATTTGACTTTACTAATGTTATAAATTGAGTCATATTTATATTTTATTCATCGTCAATTGTTGCTCATGTCTTGCATAAATAAATAAAATAAATAACTCTGTTGTGAATGAGAATTTATTTCATTTCAAGTAAGAGGCTGTTGATTAAAATAAATAAAATAAATAAAGTAAATAAAATAAATAAAATAAATAAAATAAATAAAATAAATAAAATAAATAAAATAAATAAAATAAATAAAATAAATAAAATAAATAAAATAAATAAAATAAATAAAATAAATAAAATAAATAAAATAAATAAAATAAATAAAATAAATAAAATAAATAAAATAAATAAAATAAATAAAATAAATAAAATAAACGAAATAAACGAAATAAATAAAATAAATAAAATAAATAAAATAAACAAAATAAACAAAATAAACAAAATAAACAAAATAAACAAAATAAACAAAATAAATAAAATAAACGAAATAAACGAAATAAACGAAATAAATAAAATAAATAAAATAAATAAAATAAATAAAATAATTAAAATAAATAAAATAAATAAAATAAATGAAATAAATGAAATAAATGAAATAAATGAAATAAATGAAATAAATGAAATAAATGAAATAAATGAAATAAATGAAATAAATGAAATAAATGAAATAAATAAAATAAATACAATAAATACAATAAATAAAATAAATAAAATAGATAAAATAAATAAAATAACAACTTCATTCAATGAAATACTTATCTATATAAAATAAATCTACACAACAAGCCACTACCTCACTAGGCATCGCAAGAATAATAAATAAATAAAAAATAAAAAATCTGCTTAGAAGTTGTTAGTACTTCCACAATGACTTTATTAATCGCAAGTCGGTTTTCAGGCATTTCCTGTCTCATCATCAGAGTAACGTAAAGTGATCAGAATAAAGTTGTAAAGTCACTGGTCCAACTATAATTTATTATAGCGATGGATACTACTTTCTGACCGAAGTCGGGTTTAAAGTTAGTATTCAGTATTTTATGACGAATGATAATATAATATTTACATAAATGAATGAATTACTTTGAATAATAATACCTACTGTATGTGGGAGCGAAACTAAACTATGTCGAATTTTGAATAAAGCGACTCATTAAATTGTTGTGTTTTATTTATTTATTTGCAGGCACAAAACAGACAATTACTGCATAATATATAGGTAAGTAGAGAAAAAGGTAAATCTTTCAAAGGTCAGATTTCATCCAACACCATGCTCCAGTCACTATTTATAACATATTTAATTATTCATTAATTTTTTACTGTATATTGATTAGAAACAAATGGCAAGATTGTCTAAATCAAATCCTACAGGACGGTCACGTGTTGAGCACATTGAACAGGAGAGCATGCATGAGAACTTGTATGACAGTGACGGAAGCGAAAGATGTACCTATGTAAGGGTAGAAGGAAGTGGCGCTCGATCCTTTCTGCCTAACCCACGAGGGAAGTGGCGTGATGGTATGTATATGTATGTAAATAAATAAAAATAAAAATCTTTGTAACGTAATTACCTATGTTGTGTAAGCTTTGAACGGTCATGCCGAAAAATGACGTATCGTTAGTTAATACAGTTTCGCTTTGGACTACAGAATTCAATTTGATTATGACGCTGCGCTACGCTGCCGTTGCTTTACCCACTTACCTATTTAATATTCAATCAAGTGTTGGACATTGCAATCAAAGTATTGTGTACATGGTATACATCGTAAACAGAATAAGAAACACAATCAACCAACTGCTGCAACTAAACATACGGTGTTCAAAAAGGAAATTAAACTTATGTCATGAATTTTTTGACACAATTGGATGTCGAGAACTGGATTTTTCTTACTAGAAGTGTAGATGTAAATCATATTTGGAACCACTCTAGATTAATTATTATTCCAGTTGATTACACTCACCGATAGTTAACGTATTTGAATAGGTAGGTATGTTGTATATGATACACATACATATGTGCACTTCCTTTAGGAGTGCATAACACAGAGTTTCGACGCTTATGAATCGACTTAAGACTTGGTTAAGTTTTATCAAAGCAGATGCACCAATATGAGAATGAATTCTGCCTATAGATCATTAAGAGTCACGTGGTATTTTCTTTATTATTTCGTTTATAGCTGTCAAATATTTGAAGGGCAAACAACTTCACATGTGTTTCTATGTTTAAAACTGTCAGTAGGAGTAGTTTTCAGATTGATGATGACCTAGAAGTCAAAACTCAAAAGACGTCTCTCTCGCGTGTTTAATCTATAGTAGAACGAAACGCTCGTATCAAATCATCCAACTATGGAATTCTACTATTTGTATATCAATACATTACGATAAATTCAAAAAACAGAATGGGTCTTATTTTCGGTTCTGTAGGGTTACTCTTGACAAAATCTTAACACGATCTTAATCTAGTCTTGATCATACGATGCACGAAGTGACTATTGGCCAAAAATACGCGCATACCGATCACGCGGTAGCGGAAGCGCGGTGTTTTTGACAATAGTCCCTTCGTGCATCGTATGATCAGATCAAGACTAGATTAAGATCGTATTTAGATTGTGTTGTGACCCTGCTGGTGCTATTCCTAGAGTGGGTTTAGTGTCGGATTGTTTTAGTTTATATTATCTTATTTTATTCTATTTTTTATTTTATTTGTTTTTCTTTATTGGGGTGAAAAACTTTTATTTTAGGTATGTTTGTTGTTATTATATGTATTATTATATGTATATATTTTAGAATTTTTTATTGAATAGGTATATATTGTACCTAATTGTGTGAATGTTGGATCCATCTGTGAGTGTTTGCGTGATGTCTGTTCGAGATTGAATAGGTAACTATATTTATAGGTAACTATATTTATAACTATATAGGTAACTATATTTATATTGTGTGCATGGTCTGGATGTTTGATTATTTGTGTGAATTTTTCCTGATTTTTACTGATTATGTAATGCGCCTTAATATAAATATAATACTTAAAACAAAAAGCGCTTGGTTATTTAACATTAATTTCTTTCTGAACACCGTATATCTCCGGAGCGGTCAGATCATAAGATAAGGATACAATGGATTGGTGTGTAGTCACTAAGTAGTGACCTGAATATCAATAATACCTATACCTACAATATTTTAACGCTGCACCAAACAGTAATCGATTATCAAATTAAACAATAAAACAAATCCATATACATACCTACTCAAATAAAATATTATAATATCCATTTAAGTACATATTATATTTTATTATAATTATTACTTACAATCATGGAATAGCTGCAGCTGCGAATTTTTTTGGAGTTATACTCGTAATAGCCATAAAACAGAGGATTATAAATGTTTTGTATTTCACAATATTATAGTTTTTTTTTCGTGAAAATTTCAGTGTCTGTTCCAGTATATTTTTTTTAATGTTTCGTGATTTACACTGTGATTTTCCATATTTATTATTAATTTAAAATAAAAGGAACTTTGTACTTTCCACTAGAATAACTTTATTCAGTTAAAACGTTTTCGGAACTACTTGTTCCATCATCAGTAACAATACTAAACATAAATTATTTTCAAGGACAGTCAATGTTGGGGTGAAGGTGAAGGAGTGGTGGGCGGGGGCAGGGGTGGAGTATAAAGAAGCATAGACAAGAGTGGAGATGATATTGGTGGAATTTGGATATTTATAATGTTTTAATTTTTTATGCAGCAATTATTTATTTCTAATGATTCTAATATATCCTACTTTCTTCCGTTGTCACAGTTATGAATCAATTCTATGTTATCTATTCCAAAGGTGTGTCCCGTATCTCTCGAATGTTCAGCTATTTCACTGTTAATTGTTATATTTTTCACTGCCTTTTCATGTTCTTTAAAACGTTGTTCAATTTTTCTTCCATTTTCTCTTTTTTGTTTGTATTTCGATCACTTCTTTTTTGATATTATTGTTTTCCATGCCTGTATGTATATATGTGTACCTATGTGTTTATTTAGTGTTTTTCTCTATTTTTTCAGTTGTTTTCAGTTTTTTATGGTTAATATTTAATTATTGAGTTGGTAGAGATCGAGCCTGTGCGGTAAGCTCGCCTTCTGTATATTGATTGTCTTTGATTTGAATGTTTACCTTCTATGTAATTATTTCCAGTCAATATTCAGTAAAGAATGAATAAATAAATAAATACAATACTGAATAGATAAATCCCGGAACTAATAAGTTGTTTCGTAAATCAGGTTTTAGTTTAACCATGGCTAGTAAGCAATGGCTAAATATGCATTTTTGTAGGCACGAGTGTATAAGTCCTCATCCGCTTTCTTCTAATTTGTACCTATGCACTTTTATACGGATATTGTTAATACATAGTATTCTATTTAGGTAAAACATACATAATTAATGAATATTTAAAATCAATTAATATGCATTAATGATATCTATTATCCACTTTTTTTATTTAAGTATCTATATTTTTAATTATTCTCAATTTGTACTGTAATGAATTCAGGCAGGAAAAGGTTTGGGTACTTATGCAATGAATTTATTGAATAAGATGCGTTGAACATTCTGAAGTAAACTGCGCGAGGAGATTTTCTAATTTCGTCAAAAAAAAAATGTCACACAACTTATATTTTTTTTGACAAACAAAATTAAAGTATGATATAATATAAGTATTATAACATTCCACAAATAAGCAAAAAAAATACTTAACACAGTTAGTGACATACACGAAGATATTTTCTTTGTCATTCTGTCCTCATGCCTGCATGTATGAGAAACTGGATGAATGTAGATAGAGGAAGCGAAGGAAGTGTGTAAGGATAGACCTATATGGCGCTCCGTTCTCTCTGCCTACCCCACTTAGGACACGACGTGAGGGTATAGTATAGTAGTACCTATAGCATTCTGTCTTTATTCATTCTTTCCACTTGTTCATACGACAAATAAGTATACATCATCATCGTCCTGAACGCTCCTCTCGGGAGCACAGGGCATAAGCCAACATCCTCCATTCAGAGCGTCTCTGTACCAATTGCGTCACCTCTTCCCACGACATTTCCAGTATACGAACGAACCAAAATATTATTTACTTATGCAGAAATTGAATGAAAAGGTATGATTGAACAATTCTCACATACCATACATACAATATAATATGCAGTATACCGATTGTATTTACATATAAAAGTACTGGTAGTATAATATAATATTGAATAGCAGTCTGGGTGGCAGTGCCGTCAGTCAAGCCAACAAACAGCATTACTGGATATTGAGAATATTAATAAGTTTCATAACACTTGATGCAAGAATAATAAAATCATACAATAATACTAGTAAGTATGTTACAGTCCAACCCTGTAATAATCAAACATCTTGATTGAAGAACATTGATGAGAGACCCACCTCACACCCGGATATCTCAAGAGTCGTTGACTCCTAGTTATCCGCATATTCAAACCAAAATTGTCCTCACGGGTGGGCCATTGGTAACCCTGAAGGGCCGGCCAGCCAAAACCGCCATCGTGGGAATTTTTTATACTACTTTTCTCTTCAATGTCCCCTTTGGAAGAGAATAAATATATTAAGAAAAGAATACATAAACGAAATTAAAAGAATTAAATAAAAAGGACAAGAATAGTACAATTAGTTAAAAAACAGGAATGTCAGAAAAAATAGAAATATAATATACAATTTGATGAATAACAGAACGATGAGATAAGGTGTCCAGAGACGTGTTATTTGACGATTGGAGAACAATGTTTACACAATGTAACATTGTGAAAAATCTTATATTCAGAGTATGTGAGAAAGGTGTCCTAATGCTTACGAATTGACTGTAGGCTGGCTCTAGTGATCACTTTCGGGTGATTGGTTTTGTCATCTGCGCGTTGTGCCCAAATCCAGTTCATCTTCTTCATGTTTTATTTTACATGCAATCGAGTGAATTTTGCCTAGAAAAGTGTCAAACGTGTTAAGACATGGTTAACAGGGGCAGAAGTCGCTGAAACAGTATCATTGGACAGATATCTCTGGAGAACTTGAATATCTTGATTAGTTTACTGGGTGTCCAGCAACATTTGTGGAATTTGATAAAAAGTTTTGACGGAAAATTGTAATTTAATAAACGGCTACAAAAAAATTATTCAGATTACCTATGCGGATATTGACTGCGGCTCTGTCATGCATAAAAATCAAACTAAAAATCTTCAATTATTCTCTTTATATAACGCCGACTATGCGAATAGACTATAGATCGGTAAGTAATTTGGTAATAAAAAAACTGTTATTTTTTATTATGCTCTTTGTCACCGAAATTTGAGGTGTGATGCAGTGTGTTCACTGAAACCGCAAACAATAATAGTGGTATTATTATTACATATTTACGTGCCTTGGTTACGGCAATAATTATTCTACAAATATTTAAATAATATGCAGTTTAAGGTACGAAATATACATGACGATTGCTGGCCGGTATTTTAAAAAATCTAGACGTACTGTAAATAACGATATCTATACCCTCACAGCATATCCCACATGTAGGGTAGCCAGCAGATCAGCTGCATGTAATAAACATGCAAGCTGTCTTCTCCGTGCCAACCGTAAATATATATTTATGAAAAACACATACCTAATTATTTTGTCTTTTATATCAACAACACAAATGGGGCTGCTAGTAGACTAACTGTATGTAATGAACATACAGATTATCTTCTTCATACCGTATTTTGGGTTAGTTGGAAAAGATCGCGCCTTTGCGATAAACTCGGCCTCTGTATATTGTTTGTATTTAATTTGAATGCATTTCTCGGTAACATTGTATGTATTGTGATTGATTTACAGTAAAGAAAGAATAAAATAAACTATCCCTCAAAGCACGAGCTCTGCTCATATTTGAGGGAATGAATTGTTTTGCTTACTGTATAATTATAAGTAAATGATTATTGTTGTAAATTGTATAATTATCAATTAAAAAAAAAAAAAATGTGAGACATTGTCCAAGGACGTCTAACACTTTTTTCTACAAGTTTTCCATTGTCGTTTAAAAGGTATTCGAAACACTTTTAAAATCAAGAGACATGTCATGTCAATAGAATGTAAATTTTCGATAAGGACAATTAAAGTCAATTCACTTATTCCAAAAATTTCGGTATACCACAAGGATCGGTTTTGAGACCACTACATGGTGTAACTTAATATCCTCTTTCTCCATCCATTTATCCAATCAAGAGACACTTCATGTCAATAGAATGTCAGTTTTCGACAACGACAATTAGAGTCATTTCACTTATTCCAAGAATTTCGGTATACCACAAGGATCGGTTTTGAGACCACTACATGGTGTAACTTAATATCCTCTCCTTCCATTCATCTATCCCATTAAGGCATCTACTACAAATGGGATAGCCAGCGGATGAAATGCTGGTAATAAACATGAAAGTCATCCTCTCTGTGCCAATAAAAATCAAGTCATTCAGGATGGGTAGCATACGTCATGGCTAACCCATGATGTTAAACGTCTTTAAATGTGATGTTATGCGAATAGGTAGATACCTAACTGCGTTGTACAGGACTTGTTCTCGACGTACTCCACAAAATTACAATTTGAGGGGGTAGATAGCTTTTTAATAGGAGCATATCGGTTTCTTGAATTATAATTATGATAATTCATTCATATTCCAAAATATTGACCCTATATTTGGGAAGACTACCAGGTAATGAAATTATTTAATTGACGGCCATAACGGGCGGCGAAACAGATTTGTATCCAAACATGGATCGCGGAATATTAAGTTATAAACATTTTTTAATAATAAATGTACCTAATATACTACCTACACAACCGGGAATCAAAGGCGGCATTGTCTTGTTTTTATACCACACGCGCGACAATGTTCTTTTTTTAAATTCAAATCCTATTCCAATCATTTGAATATTGTTAAGGTGTTCGAATCATATTTGAAATGTTTAAATTATGGATAAAATAATGCATTCCGTTTTTTTGCACTCGATGGATGGATTATTATGGACCTCCGTGGAATATCAATCAAAATATGTAAGTAGGTGTTATTTTTTTTTATTAATAGCGATATTTAGGAAGTAGGTATGTACTTTGATTCCATATATGGGTTAGCCAGTGTTCAATTATATATGAGGTCAAACGGAGTATATTTCAGGTTTTATTTTAACTAAAACATAAAGCTAAGAAATTTCGTGGCATGTTCAATGACAGCTACATAATATATTGCATTGAAATATAGATTTTATGAGCAGTTACATACTTAAAGAAGGCATATTTTTTTAACATTGACACAAAGATCTGCTTAGAAGAACTAGGCCTCTGCCAAGATTATATTTTGTAAGCAACGGAATAACTGCATGTTACTAACATGGCATCCGTCCTTTCCGTAGCAGCAAAAAATCAAAGCTTTCAGGATGGGTGACAAACCTCATCGCTGAATTTTAAATGTAAAACCTGCCTGCCTTTTACAAAGCACTAGAAAACTTATGATAATGAGTGGAAAATCTATTCTTTACCAAGGACTCCACGGCGGTATAATAATATAATATAATATCTACTGTTTCTCACATAGCATAATACAGTCAATGATAGGTATTGTTTTCACCTTGTAATATTTTCGCATTGCCAAAATTTTTGTATTTTTATTTAATGTAGGTACGTAGTACATTAGCGTGTTAAATAATATATTTTTATTTGATATATAACCGCAATAAATACATCAACAAGAACAGTTTGTTTTATTTCACTGATTGCTTGAAAGAGAAAAATTGAAATCAATATGTCTCTCTTTTGCCTTTTACAGAGGCGATTTAAGATACAATACAAACAACTATATTTAAAAACTAATAAATGCCTGTACTCACAAAAAGCGTATTATTTAGATCAAAGACCTATGAGGGTGACAAAGAAGGGTCTATAAAAGCGAGGTCTTTGTTTTATATTTGGTTTACGAGATTTACCTAATCTTTGTTTAAACCAAAACCTTACTAATGGCAAAACATTTTTTCTATGGAACATTTGAAATAACCTCTTTTCCTAGATATTTCGGGAGTCTAAGAAGTCCTATTTTTACGTTTAAGATAATGACAAATGAAATTTTTTAAACCCTCTCGAGTACATTAGTACAACTGCGCCAGAATTAGCATTTTCGACCCAAACACGTCAGTTTTATCCGGCCTACCAAATAACATTATATCGAATGTTATAATTTTTATCATTATAAATTTCGTTAGATGGATGAATTTACTGTAGATACATGTAGTGATAATCTCGTCAATGCATATCAGTCTAATATTACATAATTATATAATAAGAGACAGTTGTTGCCAAAATTATGTAAATTTTAACGTCTCGTCTAAATAACATAATTCATTTAGTCCCTAGACCAGTGGTTCTTAACCTTTTTGGGGGTACCGAACCCCACCAGTTACATATATGCATTCGCTGAACCCCTCCTAATTTGAAAAATAAAATTAGATTTTTACAAATTCAAAACATGGTATATATTTATATGTAGGTGTACAAAATGAAAAAAAAAATGAAAAACAAAGATCAAAACATTAAATGTTAATGGTTAAATCAAAGCACGAAACATATTAATTAATATTTACTTCAAATCAGTGTGACTTCTGTTGTTGCCTTTTAGAAACCAATTTCAGAAATTCTTAGAATAAACTGACAACATTGTTTTTCATACTTGTTATGGCGGTTTGAAGGAATTATCGGAGTATTTTTTTCTTTTTCCAACTACCAAAACTACCTATCTTGGCTTAAAATGATTTTCACCGAGCCCCCAAGACTGACTCACCGAACCCCTGGGGTTCGATCGAACCCAGGTTAAGAACCACTGCCCTAGACTATCTTGCTATGCTGGCGGTCGGTGAGTTTCATTCAATGTAGGTTTGCAAGTTCTCATGGAAGATGTTGGTTTTGTTGTTATATTTTGTCAAATTTTACCTGACCATATAATATTACATACCCTCACGACGTCTCCCACATATGGATCAACTGCATACAGTAAAAATGCAAATAGTCCTTTCAGTGCAAATCAAAAAACACGCCATCAAGATGGGTCGCATGCCTTTTCTGTGAATTGTAGACATTGATTTTCTTATACCTGAGGTTTTATGAACACCTATGCCTTTACGTGACACTTGAAAATTATAGAAAAAAGTGGGGGACCATTTCATTAACCATGGAATATCTAACCATAATGTATTAATTACGACTGTCCAATTCTATAAATAAACCAACAATTCGAAATTCCTATGTTCCAAGATAATCATGTTACGTTAAAATTTTGAAGCAGTATGTTGGTCTAATTCAAATATTAGGTTTTTTTTTTTTTTTTTTTTTTTAATTTATTTATTTATATCATATAATAATACACATAAAATACAATTATAAAGTCGCGTCAAAGTAATTATTGACAGAATATCACTATCTACGTGCAAAAGTAAAAATCTAGATTTTGTATATTTTCTAATTGTTGACTAATGGAACGACGAATTAATAATAATATATTTATTTTATCAAATGACATTTTATATCTTTATTATCGCTGATGTGAATATTTTAGATAAACTCACTTTTCGAATTGTGTCTTACCCTGTTTAAATTTTATCTCTGACGTGCTTTTGCCAATGTTTTATATACCTATTTTTTTTTTTTTTTCTTTTTTTTTTTTTAAAAGATATATCTGGGTTTTGTTATAAACCCAAATACAACCTTATACACCTTTCACACTAAGCTAAAAGCTTGTGCCGTGAAAGGGGAGTTTGCCGGCACCTGGGATCGAACCACGGACCCCTTGTTCTGGAGGCCGAGACTCTACCCCCAGGCTACCGACGAACTCAATTTACTGGCTTATTTTGACACACCATAATTGACTCATTATATGGACCGTTTTTTATTAATTATTATTATTTTGTTTTTATTTTGATCTTGACTTATTAATTTGCATGTACCTGTGTGATTGTGTATGATTGTTTTGTTGTTGTTGTTGTTGTCTGTCATACTTTTTTTTGTTATTTTTTTGTTAACATGTAAAAGGCTCACGCAGTGTATGATTTTAAATAAATAAATATGATGAATATTTCTTTTATGTATTACTCACTGTTAAATTTACGTTGACCACAATCAAACGATAACATTCCTCTAAAAATCCTGAGCATCAGCATTGTGCTACAGTGTGAGTCAGCCGGCCCATTCTGAACTTAGAAGACTTGGGTGGTCTTCTTGGAAGTAGTACTTACATTTATACCTAATACATACAGTATAATAATAATAATACCCGCTATAGCTATCCTTGGTCTGCACCCTTTGACTTTGAAAATATAATACATGTTTATATTATGCTGTAGGTAATGATATAGGCACATCAATCAGGCTATCGAGTCCTAGTGTCCAGCAAAACTCAGATATTAACATAACATAACATACATAGACAATTCACATAGATCGAGCTAGTCCCAAACTAAGACATGAAATTGTATTATGGGTACTAACGCGACGACACACACATATACAATGCACTAAACACGTACACAATATGTTGTAACACCCAGACCCGGAACAATTTGAAAAAGGTCATTCTTCATTTTGCCCTGGCTGGGAATCGAACCCGGGACCTCGTGACTCAAAGGCAAGAGCTTTACATCTGCACTACACCGGCCGCCTTGTGTATTCCACTTGTAACATCTTCTATTCGGCATTGAATAGAGACCCACCTCTACTCGGATATCTCAGGAGTTGTGAACTCTTATTAATAATATTACAAACCAAATTTGTCCTCACGGGCAGGCCACTGGGCAGCTGAATGGCCAACCGGCCAAAAACACCATCGTGAAAATCTTTTAAGCTACACTCTCTCTTCAATGCCCCTTTTGAAAGTATGTTTATTTAATTAAATATTAAATAATAACAATTTAGTGAAAAGACAACAAACAGGACAAGAGTAACACAAGTAGATAATAAAACAGAAATAATATAGAATAAGTAAATGATATACAGTATATTATATACAAATTGGTAAGTAATAAAAAGCCGAGGTGAGATGTCCAGAAACGTGCTATTTGGCGTTCAAAGGGCGCGAGCCCGAGATCCACCAGTGCCCGAATTCCATTCAGCAGTTGTGAAACAATAAGCCACTCATTCAGAATTCCTTGTTATTATTTATTTTTATTTTACATCAATATACGGCGTGAGCCTTTTACATGTTAAACAACAGTATAATAGACAACAAATACAAACATACACGACAATCAGAAATCACAAGTCAAATATAAAATAATTAAGTTATATAAAGAGTAATTAATTAATATAAAGCCAAAAAATCAGTCAAAAATAAAAGAATGCGAAACAGAAGTAAATATAAAGTAATTAATTAATATCAAGTCAAAAAATAAAATAATAACTACAAAACAGAAGTCGATGGGAAACGATAGGTCTGCGGCAAATAAATTGTTTATGTCAATACAAACAAGCATGAATATGTCAAGGAGGAAATTAACAATTTCGAACAAACAAAAAAAAACTAAATGCTATTAGGAAAATTAGAATGTTAACAGGTGAGAAAATAAAGTACAATATAAATAGGTACGAATTAAATTATTACAAAATAGAATGGAATGAGAAATTCAATAGAAATTCAATAGAAAGTCAATAACAAAGTCAATTCAAATTCAAGAGGAAAGTCAATAAAATTAAGCAAAATAAAATTGTTAAAGTGTATTTATACAATACATTGATTAATAAAAGATATAATGTGTAAAAAACACAATTTGAATTCAATTTATGCATGACAAATAAAAATACAGAGAAGTAGGTAACGTCTTCCAATATAATGAGGTATGTATCATTCTATCCAACGATCCAATGTGCCCAATGTCAGTTTACAATTGAGAAAAATAATTGATTACGTCAGTTTTAAATTTGCGAAAACTGTTATATTGGAAGGGGGTTATTTACCTGACTAAGAGGGTGTGAAATAGCGCGGACATCATAAAACTACTTGACTTGACCACGTGGTTCTAATTCACAAGAACAGCCACTTGTTGAGTATCGACTAAGTATATGGTATAGATTAGTAGTGCAGTACTAATTTTCTCAAAAAAACACGTTTCAAACTTAATAATAATATTATTTTGCTATTTCACAACATAAAGATGCTAATGCCGCTAATGGACTCTCTCCTAATTGTACGTTTTGCGTATTCATAGGTACTTATTAGTGTAAAAAGTTGTTTAATGTATGAAATTTCTGTGATTGTGAATTTTATATATCTACCTGAAATATAAACCTATCTATAGGTACCTAAATAATTTATGTTTTTAAAAACACGATGAATAAAATAAAATACGTAAATAAATAAAAAAAAATCGTTTCGTTCTCTCTGCCTACTCTACAAGGGTTATCATAGTACAACGTTTTATTACATAGGTATATAAAGTACATCCAAATTGGTACCTACCCAGGTGTTATTATCATGTAACCATACTTATACAACTTTTTCGACATCGACGCCATCTGCCCGGCTAGCTCAGTCGGTAGAGCATGAGACTCTTAATCTCAGGGTCGTGGGTTCGAGCCCCACGTTGGGCGAATGTTTTTTTTTCTTTTTTTTTAAATATATTTTTAGTAATTATGATCCACATTTTAATTTACTTTCTTATATATGTATGTTTTTTATATTTTAATAACTATTGAAAATTGCACATAATTGGAAAAATTGTACTAAATTGTCTAATTCTCCTCTATTATATTGGTTATGATATAATTTTATTCACTAAATTTAATTTTGCTTGAAATCAGTGTATAATCAGAAATAAATAAATAAAAAAAAATACTTGGGTATTTAGGTATGTAAAGGCAGATGTTCGAGGGAAAAAGGCATATTTTTACATCTTAAATTCAGCGATGAGGTTTGCTCACCATCGTGAATGTCTTAATTTTTGTTGACACAGAGAGGGCGGCTTGCATGCCTATGACATGCAACTAGTCAGCTGACTACCCCAGTCTTGGGATATACTTGATGATGTAGTAGTAGTAGTAGTAGTAGTAGCAAGTATGTTTGTATTACGAATTTATCTATACATATTTTCTATATTAAATGGCGCGGAGAGGGTGTTTTGCGTTTGTTTTTCTATGATATACCCAATATATTATCTTTTTTTACGCGCACTAACGAATGTAAACCTAATTCAAAATTACATATCAACCAATGTATTTTTTCGTAATAATATGGTTTATATTTTCTTGCTATGTATGTAGGTTTTTATTTAAAATCATTGAATTATATAAGTAGGAATACCTTATATGAATACAATGTATATAGGTATACATGTATAAGTTTTTTGTAGCTACAAACTTATATATTTTGTTGCCGTCTGATAGTTGAATAAGTTAGTTAACTGAATGCCTAGGCGATTAGTCAAACCCAATCGAATGGTTAACAGAGGTCTAGTACTCTAGCCGGATTATTTAACGCAACGTTTATCAATCCTAGCGCCATAGTGCGAAATAAAGAAACTAAATTTTAGCAATCGGGCTTACTTCGATCAGACAAAATGTTGAACGCAATGACATTATAAAATTCTAGCAAAAATATGCTTTCCTCCGTTGCAGTAAAGTATATATTTCTATGAAAAAATAAAGCGTACAACTGTTTATTTATTTAGTTGGGATATAATATTATGCGACGCGACCTATAAGATCTATTGTAATCCCCTTACTCAGCTTTCCCGGTGTGGCCGTCAAAGTGAACCCTCAAGTCTTGAGGGGATCTAAGGTGTAGAGAGATTCCACTTCTACCCAGTACCTGCCTAGGGCTTTGAAGCGTTTACTTTTAGAGTGATGTACCTTTCCAACATTTTGTCAGTAGGTAGGGGAGAGTTGGGCAAGACGGGGCTTTAAGCTGAAATGTAAAAAAAAACACGTTTCTCTCTAAAGTTTATTGACACAAACTTTGATCTTTAATCTAGCAAATGAATCACATAAATGTTAAAATAAACATTAAGAAATAATAAATATGTTCAATTTAAAAAAAAGCTAATCATCCCGTCTTGCCCCACGGGTTGAGGCAAGACGGGGTAGTTAAGAATATTAATCAATTAATTAATTAATTAAGTAATTAATCACATTTTTATCCAGTTATTAATCGAATATCTTCTCTTAGAATTCAATATTTAAATCTTGTTTATCAAATGTCAAACAATCTGAATCACGATATTCTTCCTTCAATAACACTATCAACAAAATTAAGTAAAATAACGTGAAATATGCGAAAAACACGTTTAGTATCACAGCATCACGGAGCGAGCGGCCACTGCTGATGTAACTTTGTTACTAGTGGGGGGTCCGAAGAGAGCATCTAATGTCAGCCAGCGTTCAAGGCTACTCGGCACAGTTCCACTTTTATCCCAGTACCCCATCTTACCTCACTATCCCACCTTCCCCTACGTAATAAAAATTATAATTATATAATAATAATATAGTAAAACTACGAGTAAGAAAAGGATAGCTCTCTAACATTTGCTATCTCAGGTGGTATTTTTTTTCAAAAAAGTACAGTCTTGTTTTTAATACGTAGTATAATGTCTTTGGTTGGACGTTTGGCGCGTCGTTGTTTTTCAGCTATGAAAAAGAAAACAATAATGTTTTTTTCTACCATATTGATTTATTAATGTGAGAAACATATTATTTCGTCTTACAAGGGCACAGTCAATCTGAACGCTGAACTGCTAGCCATTCGACTGAATGCCGGCATTGTATTAAACTATTAACCGCCTAGCCATTTATTTAACTGGCTGATCTAACTATCTGGCGTAGACATATACATACTTATTATAAATATGGATATACACATACATAATAGGTAGGTATACAATGGCTAGAGATATCACTTTTCTCTACTGCAATCAAAATCTACTGCCATATAATCCCAACATTTGGTACGAATTCTTAAATATATGTAGGTAAGTAAACAATACTGAACCATCACAGCATATCCCACAAGTGTCGTAGAGCGGACTTACAATAAACATTCTCACCCTTTTCTGCTAGTTTTCGAGTGTCCTATAAAAGATATGTAGGTATTCGTAAAACATCATCTTCAAGTTCGTCGGTAGCCTGGAGGTAGAGTCTCGGCCTCGTGAACATGGGGTCCGTGGTTCGATACCAGGTGCCGGCAAACTCCCCTTTCACGACACAAGCTTTTAGTAGCTTACTGTGAAAGGTGTATAAGGTTGTATTTGGGTTTATAACAAAAACCCAGATATATCTTTTATTAAAAAAAAAAAAAAAGTCTGCGATGAGGTACCCATTCCGAATGTACTATTTTTATTTCTCGCATATTTATTATATGTAGTTAGTCTGCTGGCTACATCACTTGTGGGAAATTTCGTTATGGTAGGAATGAATAAATGAATCGCTTTTTTTATACAGTAGGTAATCTGAATTTGACAGAAATCACTGAGATGCGATTACTGAGAAGAATGGTAGGTAAAACATTGCGTGATAGAGTAAGAAACGAGGATATTAGAAGAATGAGTGGATGCAAGAGGAGTGTTGTTGATAGAATGCGTGTAAATAAATTGAGATGGTTTGGTCATGTGGAGCGAATGGATGGTGTAAGATTGACGAAGAGGGTGTATTTAGCTGAAAGAGAGGGTGTGAGGAAGCGCGGACGTCCAAGAACTACGTGGCTTAACCACGTGGATCAAATTCTCAAGGACGGTCGCGTGTTAAGTAAGAGGAATCGGCGTGCATGTATGAGAAACTGGATGAATGTAGAGGAAGCGAAAGAAGTATGTAAAGATAGATTGACATAGCGTTCCGTTCTCTCTGCCTACCCCACCGGGGACACGACGTGAGGGTATAGTATAGTAGTACCTAGTAGTATAGTAAATCAGAATCGGGACATGAATTTGGATAAGTTTATTTATTAGCATGAACCAATAAAAACAAAAATAGTATTTCATTTTAAAATAGTAAATTAAATTAAAAATATTGAGCTATGTAGTTACATAATAATATACCTATGTGCTAATTTTTCTAATATAGTATTTCTTAAAAATGTTGCCAATCACTGGCTGTGAGTGCTGCACGTTTTTTTTTATCAAAAACGTCTGGCGGTAATATGAGAGAGAAAGAGATAGAACACCCCGTGTGTGGTCCCAAGATCCGTCCGGCGACTTGGAGGCATTCCCGACAACAACTTCGTCTAACTTCGGCAGTCTCCGTACTATCAGAGCGCCAACGTAACCGTATCAAAACAGTCATGGCGGACAAGAATTCAGTGCGTTTGGGAAAATCGTGCGCGTAGGACATGTCAATTGTAATGAGTTGAATGTGTAAATAATATAATCATCTGGTGTGTTTACAAGAATATTATTTACAAAATATAGTGAAGTGAATACAATATTTGTAATTATTGTGCCGTTGTTCGCGAGGTGTGTATTGTGTGTTAGAATAAAAATGACAGGTGAAATAAATGTGTTTATTATGCTACGGCGGTGACAAATCGTCTAAATGTGGATAAAGGTGACAGTTTTGGGATTGAGACCATGGTGGTACCAACTCCTGCTAATCCGGCAGACCGCTTAGGGCCCCTAAAAGACGGGAGCACTGAGAAACATCGTGGGGATTTGTATGTAAGAACCAGCTGGATAGATGCGGCCCTTGCGCTCAATCAACTCGAGAAGGTGATGATTACAAAATACCATACAAAACACAACAAATATCATTATTTTATCTAGATTACTGGTGAAAGATTGCATTATAATGTTTATTTAATATATATTTCATATATTTATTTACTAGAATGTCAACAGTTCGCGTAATTTGTCAATGTTTTGATTGTATGTATTATGTCCACACTACGGTGTGAATGTAGTATTGTATAGTTCCATACATGCTATTGGCGGTACACTCACCATCTACTTACTACTATGTAGGCATGTGTACTGTCGGTCTCCGAGTTTTCTACATTACAATATTATAAATTTGATATTTGGCGCGCTTCATTTGAATAAATAATACAAAAAACCCATATCATTATTAATTTTATTCATTATTTCTTAATTTTTATTAAGTTTATGCAAATAATTTAATCTCAATATTATTTTACGACTACTTTACAAACGCTGATTGGTATTAGGTATAATCGGCGAAATGAAATGATGACATTTTTCATTCCACTTTCGGGAAGTTTGTTTGAAGATGATTCATGTTATCAAAATTAGGTCATTAAATTAAAATGAAATAATTTTTATTACAAATTAATAATAACGAAACACAAATATCATTATTAATAATATTATCTCCATTGCACATTTAATTATTCATTAAAATGAGAGTTTTTTGTTTCTATATGTTTATTTCTACGACAATTTATTTTTAATTTCTAACTATTTCGCTTCTAATTCTAAAGATATCATTATCAGATACAAATATTTAATACACGATTTTTTTAATTACATAATTATATACAGCTTTATATCATTTTTAGGTAAAAGATTTCATAGAGAATTTACTAGAAAAACACCGCTATATAGGTATTGGTCCTTCAAAAGTGTTCATTTCTTAAAAATAGAACATGTCTAACGAATAGTTTTACTTCGTAGTTCAAAAAGATAACTTTTATTAGATACAAAACATTCTTTAGTTTTAAAATCTTTCGTAGAATAATATAAGATAAATATAAAGCCAAATTTATGATATAAAACTAAATAGTTGTAAATTTATTCCAAAGACTTAAAATAATAATACTTTGTAATAAATTCATTTTTAAATAATGTCTCAATTTGATTCCGGGTCCGTTCCGAAACTCCAAAATGAAGTCATTATGTGTTTGAGTTATGTAGTTGTACCAGCCTATATCATTATAATAATATAAAGGGACCTAAGAAATGAAGACATCAAACCCAAACCTAAGTTTTTTTTCAATCGGTTTTGTTGGTAACCATTCTCTCTCTCTCCGTCTCAAACCTATCCTTGACATACAAACTGTACGCATTTATGGTTCGGTTAAACGTTCACGGTCATATATTAAATTTTTAAAATAAATTAATGATAATAAACTTCAATCACGATATTATTCGACGTCGTATATGTTTAATTATGGAGGAAGTTGATATTTTTTTTATTATGGCGCCAAGATAATACATATTCTGCGTGTCGTTTTTTATTGAATTATTTGAATTAACTGGCCTATACTTAAAATCAAAATATATATGGTACATTGAATATGATTCTATGTTAGTAGGTAAATGACAAAATGGTTTTTATCATTAACTGTTGACATTTTAGTAACTAATTTTTAAATACAAAATCAATTTTACGAGTTTTTTGAATATATCAATTTTATTCTCAAGACTTTCTCTTCCGATTTAAAAAAAATGTAATTTTTATCAATGAAGTTGGTATATTTATCAAACAAAAATGTTTTCTGAATTTCTATTATATCTCAGATTTATTGCATGTAAATAAACATAATATGGCTAATTCTGAATCATAAAATAGTTTAGTTGCACTAACTAAGTCAACTAAGTGTGAGAAGATAGTCGAGTCATGATAATTAGTTCTAATTCGTATTCACAGTTTTCCGTACTAATTTAGTTCATTAGTTCATTTTGACACTTTAGTACAACTATAAATTTCGAGAATCTATGGATTTCGTATTCAGAATGAAATTTTAGTTGACAGCCGACGACTAAAATAAGTTGGATTTGGCAGAATTTTATTCGCGACTTTTAATGTGCGAATATTATTAGTTGTGTAATTTTACCGCAGAATATTGCTATATTTTGGAAGTCTTAAGTTGTTTTTTCAATTAAAAGTAAAAATTTATATTTTTAGGGCAACTCTTAGCATGTATAAATTGTAAAATTACACCACCACCGACGCAAATACGAACGCCAAAATATATCGGCAGATTTGACATTTCACAATTTTCAAGCGCGACAATTAAATTGTTGGCAGAAGTGTAAATCGGAACGTGAAAAACATTTTGTTTTGCGGCATCACTGACTAATATTAGTTTGTCCCATAGATTTTACCGTTTGCACTTGGTGGTTCTCGAGTTTATAGTTGTTTATAGTTCATAACTAATGCTGAATACTACATAATAACTAATATTAATCAACTTTTTAGTTAGTTAGTTCATTAAGATTCAGAATTGGCATTAATGTACATAACTTTATAAAAAAATTGGTTGACATTATAGTATTTGACTAACAATTTATATATTTATACAAAAATATTGCATGCTATTATGTGATGAATAAATAAATATATTTATAAAAAAACTAACATTATTGATTTTTATTATTTTTCCTTGTCTGCTAACAAAATTATTATGCATGCCTCAAAAAATGGTTTATGGTTATTGGTAAACATTAAGTCAACTATGTGCTTGGTGATCACGATTTTCAGCAGCAAAGAACCGATTTGGAATAAGAAGAATTAAAACTATTTAGAGAAACTCTCCAGAAAATAGGTTTTATAAATATTTTATTCCTGAATAAGTTAATAGGTTTACAAAATCAATTGCAACAAATAATCGCAATAGCTTAACACGTTTAAACTTAGGTTTCCCACAATTTTACAAGTTTCTTTAAATGTTATAAAATTAATTTTATGAAAACTAAACATCTTGTTGATTTGCAGTTAAATATAAAACCAATGTATTTTTAAATTATGTTAGATTTTGTTGAGTATTTTGATATTGAGAGGTGTCAATAAATTATTTAATAATAATTTTATTACGTTGTGATATGTAGAAAAACTAATTACAATTACATAATTCTTTAAATTTGAGAGAATGATAAGATGCATGAAGAATGTTGTGGGTAGAACGCGTGTATTGCGATGGTCGAAACATGTGAACCGAAAGGATGTTGAAGAGGATATATTTATCTGAAAGAAGGGGTGCGGAAAGCGCGGAAGTCAAAGAACTGCGTGACTTGACCAGGTGGATCAAATTTTAAGGGTCGGCCGCGTGTTGAATAAGAGAAATTGGCGTGCATGTATGAGAACTGGATGAATGTGGAGGAGGCGAAAGAAGTATGTAAGGATAGATCAATATGGTGTTATAAACTTTACTATATTTATCCCAGTGGTCGATGAGTCTTTTAAAATCCCAATTGGGACATGGCGTACGGGGATAGATGGATTTATATTTATAACTTAACTAGTTTTTACAGTCTCGTACACATAATTTATTGTAAAATCTGGTACTTTTTTTTAAATCAATAATTATTAGTATTTCAAAATTAAATTTTGCACAAAAAAATGTACGTATTGCCACGAAATAATGCTTTCCAGTAAACCTTGTTCTAACATAAGTCCTCAGTTGAAAAAAGTAAATTTCAAACACATATTTTAATATTTCATATTCACTCTGAGTTTTGACATAAATTATAATAATTTCAAAACAAATATATTCGGATTTTGAAACAATTCTCAAATATCGTTTATCCCTGTGGCATTTACTAACAATTTCGTTGGTGTGAAAGAGAAAGACATGTAGTATAAATGCCGTAGTTGGTATGTACCTATAGGTGGATGATGTCTTTGTAACAATAATCTTGTATAGCGTAGCTTCTTAAACTTTTTACATCTGTAGACCATCGAATCCATTCATCCCATCGCATCTCCCATAAGTGGGGTAGGCAGCGAACCGACTGGTTGTCATATACATGCAAATCGTCTTCTCTGTGCCAATAAAATATTTCAGAATGAGCTGCATACCTCCTTGCTAAACTTACAGAAAAATGTAGAAGGCCTATTCTTTACCGGGTACTCCATGAAATTGTGGAACAGCGCTGCAAACAAAAAAAACCGTGACTACGAAGTTCTGTTTTCTTCACTTACTGTATAAAGTTACATAAGAACTCTAGCAGCTCATGCTAATTCCCTAATAAATAAATGTTTTTGGACCTACAAAAATATTAAGTAATAATATTCAGAAATTTGGTAATTTTTGTAACATAACAATTCACACAAATTAATATATGAATATATACGTACAAACGCGATGATACCAATTTCAAAAAGGCCATTCAATTTGCCTTAGCCGGGACTCGATCCCGGGACCGCGTGACTCAGAGGCAACAACGTTACCTCCGCATCACACCGGCCATATTTTTTATTTAAAGCAACTTATTTTACCGCCCGTGAGGACAAAGTTTTTGCTTAGTGGGTGCGGATAGATAGAAGTTCCCCGACTTTTGAGATGGGAGTCTTCAATATTTTCCAAATAATCAATACGATATTCGTTTCTGCTTATTGGCAATAATAGTTAATAATAAAGGACTTATTAATAATCGCACAGACGGTGAGACAAATGTTAGATATCTGTAAACCCCAAACACATTTGATAATATGATACGTACCATCCAAAATCCGAGTTGTCCGCGGACCATCGATTTAGAAACATCATTATACACTGTAGTAGTATTATCATTTATAATATAATATGTAGGTAAGATGAAAAGATCTCTGAGAGAGAGAGAGTAGGAGTATTAGTGGAGTAGTAGAGATGTATGTATGTTGTAGTATTGTTTGTTGAATAAGATGGACCACCGAGTGAACGAGGACCGTATTGTATTGTTGTTACTATTATACCTACTGTAGGTAAAATACTATGTCTTGAAGAAATGGACATGACCAGGTGATGTTTTGACTTTTGAGAAAATGTATCAAAAAATTTCGATGATTTCTAAATTTTAGATTCATTTTAACCTAACTAATATTAATTAATAGTCCTCTCCATAGAACCTTTTACGTGCTCATTTAAAAAAAATATTTTGAAACTAATCTGTTTTTTTGTTGTATTTGGGCTTATTATAACAAAACCCAGATACAGTATATTATCCTTTTAAAAAAAAATTACATAATTTACCTAACATTCCAATCGTGCACGCCACATTGTATTGATGCATAACTGTAGTAAAACTTCTCCTTCATGTGAATTTTAGAACATGTAAACGTCGAATCAAATGCTGGGGCTATCGGGGATTGGTCAATGTCAGATCTTCTGAATGAAATTGTAGGTTTTCGTTATCAGCTCTACCATTTCTTCTTTGAGAGATCACATGTATATATTGCAATTCCAACATGAGCCACGTTAGATATTAGTTCGTTCTTTTTTATTACATCTGAATGAGAATAATATACACAAATCTTTGAAGATGCGTTTTATGTGATTGGCAAATTGCATTCAACTCCATACTTTGATGATTGCATAAAGAGTCGAATTAAACTTGTCAAAAAATTGTCTTTTAATAAACTGAAAATTTTGGGTGAAAATAGTCCAAAAGTCGAGAGAAACCGAATTGGATTCCTTCATACTCCACCTTAACGACACAAGTAGTGTATTATTTTCTTTGTGGATGCTTGAGGTGCGTTTGGGTTTATTCTGAACTCAAATTTTTAAACATTGCTGGGAGGAATGTTGCTCGGAGATGTCGCTGTTCGAGAATCAAATGGCAAGCTCCATATTAACCCAGTCCTTCAGGATGGACACGTATTGAGCACATTGAATAGGAGAGCATGCTTGAGGAATTGTATGACAGTGATGGAAGCGAAAATTGTATACAAGAATGTAAGGAGTAATGACGCTCAACCCTTTCCCTTACCCTACCCCGAAAAGGAAGCGGCGCGATAGTAATAATCATCATGCAATAAAGCGACGTGACTATGGTTCGTCCACCATCCCTTTAGTTGCATGGTTATTCATTCGCTCTATTCTAATACATTAAAATATTCTGTTATATAATACATATTATTATTTCGTGTCTGTGTTGCCTGTGTTAAGGTTGTACTTCCAGGAACACGGGACTTCGATCTCGGCACAGCCCGCACACACATTTTATTTAATTCGGCATTTTAACGAAAACTTGTAACATTTTTTTTGAAGGGATGCAATTTGTACAATTAAAAACAAGTTTACATACATATCGACAATTCACACAGATCGAGCTTGTCACAAACTAAGATGTGAATCTTGTATTGTGGGTACCAATGTGACGATACACATATAAAATCCACTTAACGTAAACACATTCATATAACACCCAGACGCAAAAAAAAAATGATAATAAACATTCTTCATTTTGTCCTTGCCGGGAATCGAACCCCCGGTACAATGATCTGTTGATATACAAAAAGTGCACCACTAAATAAACCCACGTGAACGTCAACGACGCACCATGTCTTTTGTGAGTACAAGAAATCTTGAACCGCGTTTACGCAATCTGTTGCCGAATTTCTACACATACATCTCATTACATGCTAGTTATCACTTCTCAGTATGGGTGGCAAACCTCATATTTGAAATTATTGAATTTCTTTTTCTTGATGTTTAAAGAATGCTTGCCTTTTACCGGACACACACTAAAAATTCATATGTGCAAATGATTTGGTTGATGAATTTAAAAGAAAGAGGAAGTGAGAGAACAGTATGCCAGATAATGATTGACAACGAAGTGTTAGAGCAAGTTGACGAATGTGTGTACTTAGGTAGTTTGTTCACGAGAGATGGGAAGTGTGAAAGCGATATTGAAAGGAGAAAAGTTGCTGGCAATAAGGTAAATGGTGCAATCCGACCAATAATTGCAAATAGAAACATATCCACCACAGCTAAAAGGTTGGTGCACTCTGCTATCTTAGTGCCAACACTTATGTATGCAAGCGAGACGTGGACATGGTTAAAGAAGGATGAAAGTGGCATAAATGCGAAAGATGTATGCAAGGATAGAAGGAAGTGGCGCTCGATCCTTTCTGCCTACCCCGCGAGGGAAGCGGCGTGATGGTATGTATGTATGTATGTATGTATGTACACTAAGCTTTTCTGGACTGATTGAAATGCCGCAAAACAAATAAACAACCAAATTGCTACTGAAAGCAGTAAGACAGGGTTTTGATTAATATGTAATCATAATAATATCATTAAACCAACATTAACTTTTGGGTTATAAACAAAAATCTTCGTATACATATCTAAATGAATTTATAAAACATAATATTAATATCGAGCGTTCAACCAAAACATAACCTATAAAAGAACTTTTAATGCAGGATGCACCAGCCTGGATGGACCGTTATTAAAATATTCGCCGCCATTAAACGTAATTTATTACGCAAATTAAAAAAAAAACGCGGCATTCATGGCGGTACAGAAATAAAATCAAGATAAACATACTATTATTATAATATTATGTATTCAAATCAATTGTAATTTATGCACAATTTTGCTTGCATAATGTCTTCATTATTCGTTTGTTTTCACGTCGATTTGCTGTTGTTATTATTTTTTCATCGACTGCAGTTGTTATCTTTTTTTTTTTTTATTCTTTTGATTTCGAGTTATAATAATTTGTTATAACGATTCTAAATTGCATCTGCTTCGGTGTTTCACTTGGTTAGGGATGTAAAAGTTTTGCACATTGATTCTTTAGAATTTAAAAAAATAATGTAATTTTTTTCTTTTCAAGCAGGCAGCTCGTATCTGATGTGCTTGAAATCTACAATTTTAGATGCTACTATGTACTGTCAAACCCGTTCATGGATAAATTTGAATTTTTGCAACAACCCGTGCACACTGAAACTTATTGCACACGTTCACAACCTGATTTTCAAGAAAGCCCCTTCGAGGAATCTGATTGAATCTCTCTTAAATCTCAATTTTAGTCTGCATTCGTGAATACGTTCATTTTGGTCCTGATAAATATGGTTTTCAGCTCTGCACGGTGAAATGAAGTTGTGCGCCATGCAGCGAATTCAATAAAATTTAACTATACGATCACGGCATATCCTACAAGTGGTGTAGCCAGCAGATTTACCACATGTAACAAATATGCAAGTTGCCGTCTCCGTGCTAATAAAAATTAAAGCATGTGTGACATACCTTATCGCTAAATATAAGATGTTTAATGTCTTCGAACATTTCTAACATTACAAGTCACTTGGAAACTTAAGAAAAAGAGTGAGAATCAATTCTTTGCCAGATGTTGTACGCCTTAATGATATCATTTAGTTAGGTATCTAAAAATACGTGCTGGTCGAAAAAGAAAATAAATTATGGAATGCCATTGATTTACTATTGTTAAATATTTCATTAAAAAAAAAGAAATGTCCGCCCAACGTGGGGCTCGAACCCACGACCCTGAGATTAAGAGTCTCATGCTCTACCGACTGAGCTAGCCGGGCAGTTGTTTCCTGTTTCACAAAAGTGTAATAAGAGTTTTGAGTTATCATTGTTTTCAGTGATAGCGTTGCCAATAAAAATACGAGAAACAATAACAAGTTAAATAGGCGGGTATGCATGAAATTAAAAGTATTTTCTTTGCAATTTGATGAAGAATAATTATGTAATTCGCATGAAATTGAATATCGCTGGAAAAAGAATTGATAAGCTGTCGTGGCATATTATACAAAACGTTCTAAGTCGTAAACTTACTTTAAAAAATAAAAATTATACAAGTAAATACACGATTTCACATTCAAATAAAAATAAATTCCAATTCTAATATGTTTGTTATTAAGAAGTTGACAATTTACACATTTTTTTAGAACATAATATTAACTTATTTAATACTATACCTATCCATGATGTGAGACTTTTACATGTTATACAATACACAAATTACAATTCAAAATTCTCATTCACAATAGAGTTGGAGTAAGACAAGAACAACAATTGACGATGAATAAAATATAAACAGGTATAAAATTAAAACATTTATTAAATTGGTTGTATCAAATAATTCTACTATGGACGACAAATCAAAATACTGTGTCGGTTATAGAACGTCAGTTATAATTCGCTCAATGTTGAGTAGAGCTCATGCTTTGAAGGATAACTTCATTCGTCGGCATATTAAAATTTACGAACCTCGGGCTTTTAATCAGGAGGCCCGGGTTCGGTTCCACCCGCTGCCGACTTTCTACATCTTTATGACACAATTATATTGCTTGCTGTGAGGATGACTGGGTGCATTAATTGGGTTTATTCCAGATTCATCTTTTTAAAATAAGCAGCTGATAAATAATTATATTATTATTATTCATGTCCATGACATGACAACCCTATTTGACATTAAAAGCACAATGTTCGCAACGTGTGGTCCTTTGAGCTGGACTCTTCTCTTGGCTGTTTGTCCGAATGCTGATGATGGTAAACAGGTTTTCTTAATATTTATTTCCCTCCGATGTCTAATCCATAGACACACCATAATAATAAATGAATAATAACAATAATTATACGTGCTATGTTTACGGTGTTTTTTAAAATAATATGTATAAAATCTAATCGTGGATTCCCAGGAATGGAATTCTCCTTCTTTTCTCTGAAATACAGTGAGACGCATAGACAATTCAATTGTGTTTATTAATCATACTTCTTACGACTGCAATACATTTTTGTCTCGTGTATTTACATATTATCTGCCTTGTTACGGATAGGGGTATGCATATTATTTATTAAATAATGATTATAGAATTTATTAAACTAGAGTACAAATTTAATTGAAAAATAATGAAATAATGATATTTCAACCCATATAATTTTTGTATTTTGAGGTCTGAAGATGGTCAGGAGAGGACCGAAACGTCGCGTTGAATGCAAATCAAAAACACACATAGCTGCCTCCCTAATTTGAAAGAAGGCATTATCATTTGAAGCTCAGTGGATAGTCTTACATATTTCCGTCTGTGAATTTTGCTATTATAAGACACCTGCAGCATAAATAAAATATAACTAATATACTATCTGATTAAAATTCATTAAACGTCATTTACATTTGACAGGTGACAACAAGTTCATTTATTATAGATTGATCGACATTTGACAATATTCAGCAGTCGTTTCAAGGACATTACAATTCTTTGAAATAGACTTCGTTTATATCTTTAAATGGTTAAATGAAATTCGAAAATGAGTGAGACAACATGCTTAAATGTTATAGACCTATATGTATATAGTGAGTTATTTATTGGATTAGTTTGTAACGAGTTTGGATTGTCTTCTCCATTCCTTCCTATTTTCTGCTAGTCTTTAATTCTACGTATGTGCCACAGATCATCTCGGCCTGTGTCGGCCTCTTACATTTCTACGTTCGGTTTTGCCCAGCAAACCTGGATGTCCGATGTTGTGGCCAATCCAGCTAGCAAAAATATCCCGGAGTTATAGACTAATCCAGTCGAATAATGCATAAATGCGTAAGTGTAATAAAAAAATAGAAAGAAACGACGTTAGTACAATTTTTTTTGTCGATTGGCCGAAGACTGTTCAGAAAGAGAACAGTCCAAAATATGCGAAAGGAGACAAATATGAGAAGTGTTGAAAAACTGTTCAGTATTGCGCGAAAAAGCTGCGCTCGCATTTTACACAAGAGATACCGGAGCAAAACCGGAGAGACCCGAAATAACGCTTAAAGAAGATTTTGCAAAAATTTCATATCATCATCTTAGAGTTTGATTATGTGTATTTTATAGCCGCGTTTCATCGTCCCTGCATGCAACGTGCATTCTTTGGCCTTGTAAGGCACTTAAATGACGTAATTAATATCATTTTTATAGACCACCCAAGTCCTGGCGCTGTTATTAACAATATAATCATTATAATAATAATTATAATTATAAACGGCTATTATTGCTGTAATTTAGACAACAGTTATTAAACAAATAAAGTAACAACTCTGTCACGGTATGAATAACACCACATGCGAATAGAACTAGTAATTACTATCTTGGCTTGTATATCGTGTTCTACAAAGTGTTACTACTCCGACGTTTCGTCCAGCGCTATGGTGTACTTCATCAGGGTTGCTCTTGGGATGAAGACAACAAGATGAAAGTCGAAATTTGGTGCAAAATGCTACTGATTCGGCTTTATTTCGTGTGTAAACCTTCTGCAATTAATTGGCTAACTATAAGAGGTATAATAAGAGGTGATTTGTTTTTTAGATCATGTACGATTTGGTCAAAGAATTCTGGATTTTACAATGCTTTTCTAGGAAAAGATACCTAAATCTGAAATTAACAATCTAGAAAAACATCTAGAACTTAAAGGTTACCTTGGTCTTCGGAATTGAACGGAACTTATTTCAGTAATGGCAAATAGAAAAGTATCTACAATTAAAAACTCTATAAATATATTCCGTCTCAATGTTGAATCACCATCAAAGCATTCCTTAAAAGTGGGTTAGCCAGATTAACCACTGGAACTTTGCATGTAATAAACATCTAGGCATAGACAAATTAATATTATAAATAAATTGAAGCATATAAGTTATTCTTTTCATGGAACAATATGTTATCAATCACATTTTTATGATATCTTTATAATTATTACTGACCGATCTTAAATTATTCAAACCGCTTTACAATAGATAATTAAAATTATCTGAAGAATTGAAAGAGTTCTCAGAATTTTACAACTTACGACATTCGGTACGTATAATCATGGTAACAGGGGTCTGTCTGACTTTGGCTTTGAGAATGCGAATAAAAAATACGTCGAAACTATCGGCAGTGTCATAAATACATCACCGCAAACTCCCAGTAAGATAATGAATGTTGGAAATTGTATATCTTATAAATAACATGTAGATATAGTACCAAAGCATATGATCCAATGAAGAACGAAAGATTGGCAGGTGCTAAAACATCTTTCGTTTGTGGTATAGTTTAAAAGTAAAAGGTGCTAGTTAATTGATAAATAATAAATAAATAAAACGATGACGGATAAGCGAAAACTTCAAAATTCTTATAATCGCTTTGGTAGTTTTATTTTTAAGCAGATATTCAAAAAGGTTTTATTGAAAACAAATTGTAAAACATATCAAAAAAATGGAATGCTTATTTTATTTTGTGGACTTGGAATGGCATCCCGCTATTGACTTTCTTCTCTGTATATTTTTTTATTTTTAAATTGAGTTTCCACTCTATATTAATTTGTCTACAACTCCAAGGAACAACAGTTTTAAAATATGCAGTTGTGTATTTTTGTCGATGGTATCCTCAACATTATTATGAAGACGTTAATGGTATACAAAGATTTAATTTAGGTACACCAGATTCCGCCATACGTGAAGGGATAAAAAGGGATGCCGCGAAATCTTTCTAACCATCACCCGAGGCAAGGTAAATTGTTATTATTAAATACAAACAGGTGTCGAGGAATTATCACAACGACTTAATTATAAACCAGGTACTCTTATGGTAGCTTAATTATTATTATTATTGCTGCTACGATCTCTAGAGTTAAAATAATAAGTCCTCCAAGGTAAAAAAAAGTATAGAAAAGTACGCGTAATTTGCGTGTTTGTCTAAGAAAATACATAATAGCCTTGATCTGCACTGTGCATTTGTATGCATTGAGGTAAGTCTCGGTGTTTGGTTGTAACATTTTGATGATTCGTTCCCAACACATTTTGTGTTGTAAATAAAAGATAAATAGAACTAATTTTTCAATTTCTCGATCCCAGATGCCAGCAAACTTCCCTTTCACGACACAAGCTTTTAGCTTACTGTGAAAGGTGTATAAGGTTGTATTTGGGTTTATAACAAAACCCAGATACTGTATATCTTTAAAAAAAATCTATGCGAAATGAGGAGAATATATTTATTTTAAGAAATTTACGCTAAAAACACATATTTCTTTAGTCTTATTGACATAAGAGTATGCATGTAATAGAAAAATTTTAGTTTAGTAAGTTTTGTTGCGGAATATATTTTATGCAATAAGTTAAGTTTTTCAAATTCAATTTACATTCCAGTTAAAATGTGATAATAAACAGTTTCACACATATGGTGTTGTCAGGATTCAAAATAGATTAATCAAAACCTGACGAAAAAACAAACACACCCTCATTTGACAATGTCATGAACACGTGTCACCGTTTTGGTAACATCCATGGATGGTGGTATTACAGTATATGTTTAAAATTAAATAATTATTCTGGAGTAATATGACACAAATCATTTTTGGGAAATATGGAGAAGACTTTTGTTCAGCAATTGCATAAATTGCTGTAAATGTCAGTAATATTACACATATAATACCGAAACAAAGATCGATAAAAAATCCACAAACAACAAATGTGCAAATAAAGCAATCTATTTTTTATTGGCACGAAGAGGACAGTTTGCATGTTTCTTACGTGCAGCTGATCTGCTGGCTACCCCACTTGTGGGATATGCCGTGATGGTATAGTAGTAGTAGTAGTAGTAGTTTTTTATTAATTTTCAGAATCGAAGAATCGAAGAAGTTTTTTCATACAAACAAAAAACTTGGTACTTACTTTTTTAGTATTGTGGTATGTTACTATCTAGATTCCAGGGAATTGACTTTCATTGAAAAGCACCTGAAATTGAGTCAATGTGACAAAAATATCCAAATAATCTGGTGATAGCGAATATTTCGAGATTAACATAAAGTTGTATTGATCTTGACTTGAACATCATTTTTTGGGAGCATCGATGCATAAGTCGTTTGACTAAGAATTTCATCTCAGAATCAACAAAAAAACACAACCTTTTTTCTATCATACTATGTCATTTTTATCAGTGAGAAAGACGTTTTTCGTCATTAGAATATTGTCAATCATTGCATATTTAGTGGTCATTTTAATCGTTACGAATAGGAGAATGAACAACTCCAATCCACCCATACTGAATGGCTCATTTTTCATAGACTTATAGAGAACGACCTGCGTGTTAAAAATATGCAATTAGTATACTGATTACCCACTTATGAAATATGCTCCAATTGTGTACATGGATGGATATTTTCCATTCAATATTAATGAAGTCATCACCACATCAATGTGTTCATGAATAATCATTGCTGGTGTACGGAACAGGATTCAAAGTATTTTATGGCTATCGTCTTTACCAATGCTTAATTTTTATATCAGTTCTCAATAGTATCACGTTTCACCAAATTACCGCATCTAACCTCAAAATGTCTTTATTCCTTGACCGATTTGTAACTTACATAGTGTATGTATACATAATTATAATAATAATGTTTTTAACGTTTCTGACCGCAAACTCCAGACATCTTCTGCGTTGTGTTTTGAAATACTGAGCCAATGACCACAAGACACATTAAATAAGAGTAAGTAGACCATCGCAGTCCCGACTTACAACAGAATCATCCTTGTTTGCTGACCAACTTAAGGTAAATTGGAACAAAATGGTAGTCAACAAACAACTGACTAGATGTACGAATCACAGTTTCAAAATCTATCATAATCGCTTAGAAGAAAGCCCTTTTGTATAAAGTGTGCAAAAAACACCCTGTCCACTTTTCGAGGATACATTAATGTTAATGAATCCTTTTGAATACTTTGAATTTATCATTTATGGTAATTGCATTATATGGTCCTAAAATGGAGACGATTGGATATCTACATGGAATAAAGGAGCATGCGTCTAAGATTGTAACGAAATGATCTATGTAAGAAAAGAGAAGATCATTCCATGTGTCCCAAAACAGCACTCGATTATTTTTGCATATTACAAAGAAATGACTGTAGGTTCGACATGAATCAAACATTAGGTTATTATATAGATATTTTTTTTTGTTTTACGTCATTGCTATTCGCTATTAAACACGAGTAATGAAATAAACACCATTTTTTTAACTGGAAATGCCAGACCACTTTCAAAATATGAAGACATTATCGAAGGTTCCACTCATTATTTCAAAACCGCAACCTGATGTGATAGTATTACTAACATACCGACGATAAACTGTTATATGTATAAAAAAAAAACTACAATACAGGGAACGCCCAATCTTTAGTAGTTTGTAAGGAATGCGGCAAATTTTGATCATCAGCGGAATAAACGTCTTTATCTCGATCCCACCTACATTCATGGATTCCTCTCTACCTAGAGTGTGTAGTCTCCAGGTATATACCTAGTAATAACGATGTATTCTTATTATTATTAAAATAATCCTGTAGATGTTTTATAGTATAGCGTATTATTACGTATTTTACAACAATGATTTACTTCCGTACATATTGAATTCCTTGAGACTCTGTGTTAGGGATCTAAGCGCAGTATTATAGATAGTTTAATAATAAGCGTGCAAATAAAATACTTGCAATAACATTTTTACCTGCTTTTCAAGACAACAGCGATCTTCTTTATTAGGTTTTTACAATTTTTGAAAGCACAATGGTACCTATACACATGATATTTTACCTTGTCTTTGTAAATCATTCACAATAGATTTATTCAGTAGGTATATAATTATATGATCACGTTTATCGTGTGCCATTCTGTAATAGTTCAAAATTTACTATTTCATTTGGAATATGAGATTTTTCTTAATTTTTATTATTCAATCTTAATTTACATTCCAAGATAAATCTGGATTCATAATTTAACAAAGTAATTGTTTGTACAGTATTGTGTTTGACTCTTGAAAGCTTCTCTCTGAACTCCCAAAGAAAATTGAGCCCAACGGAAAGAAAATGAGGTTCAAATTAATCTTTAAGTTTTACAATATTTCCATGTTTTTTGTCCAAAGTAAGCTATGGGAATGCAAGTTGATTTATAAAATATGTAATATGAACAAGATTAAGTTGTCAAACGCCACGTGGGCGAAACGAATTGACAAAGAACTAAAGCAACAAATTGGTATGTGGGTTGAGATTTGGATATGCCGTGATAGCAACATCGAGAGTATAGAATTACCCAACGGCTGCCACCATGATATTGTTATATTATGTAGATGGTTTATCAGACTATGGACACCACTAGCTTTTCTTCTTGTTTATGTTGATACAGATATCTTCTTTAATGACCATATGGTTGGTTTTCTGTCTTACTGTGACATATGGTCAATCAGTCATTGGAGACTGCCCAACACAAAGCGTATGTCGATTTTTGTGTAATCGCCTACTTTAAGCTAAGACATTAATTTGATGTACAGTATCAAGAACAGAGACTTTGAACTGGATAATAAGTTGTAGTACATAGGTACATAGAATTTATTATTTTGTGCAATGAAACTAAATCAAAACAAAATGGCATGCGAGTTGTCAATATTAATAATGGATGTTATTTTATGAATACTTTGATAGTGGTTTTGGGTCAATATTGAAGTAAGCATTTATTTTTTTCTATTATTCTTAAAGGTGTATTCTTGTCTTATTCGTCTTTATTGAAATTTACGTGGTTGCTGATTAATTTAATCACGGCTAATAAAAAATCTCAAGAATAGGAGTATTCCGATTAAAAATTGGTCTAACATTTATTCTCAATTTTTAATCCATAATATTGGACGAGTCTTTATGAATAATAATGCTGTAGTATGATTCATTTTGCACTTGAACGTTATGAGCAGTAGAATGACACTCAACTCCGCTAAATACACTCAATAACAGTCCCCGTCTCAGTATGAATTGGCAATCAAAGTAATCTTGAATGTTGAGTATCTAGTCAATGAAGTTGATTTCAAGTCGTTGAGAATATTTACATTGTATTGTAATGACATTTCTGATTTCCTTCGCGACATTGATAGCCCATAAATCTTTATTTGTTACGGCTAATAGGCATTTAATAAATAAATTTATTTCAGCTTCTTTTCTTCTTCTTCTGCCTCTTTTGATAGGTCTGTAGATCTGTTTCTATGGTGTTGAGGTCTCCTGGGACACAGAAGCTCCAGTTGTGTCCTTCTCTTTGCGGCTCATCCAGGTTGGCGAGTTCCCGTTAGCACGTTGTTTGCGACTGCTTGAGGGAGTTTATCACCGTTCATTCGTTCTACGTAGCTTCTTTTCCTTCTTCTTTATCCCCGCTAAAGAATAGGTTTACCACCTTTTTCTGTTAGTTTTTGAATGTCATTTAACATCTTCAGTTCAACCATGACATATGCCACCTATCTTAAACATCTTAGCTTTAGTTGGCACGGAGAAGTCAACTTGCATGCTTGTTACGTGCATTTTATCCACTGTCTAACCCACTTTTGGGAAATGCCGTGATGTATTATGTTCTTCTTATCAGATGGATCCATAACGATCTAAAATTCCCCTCAACAACAGCCAAAAATTAATCCAATGTTTTTTTTTCTCAAATACACTAATGAATATTTTGCGCTTTTTGGCAAACGGACTTAATCCAAAATTACAAGAGATTTTTGAGCAGTAAGAGATTGCCCTCTAATCTAAATACTTATTTATGTTTTTACATATGACCCAATTCATGAGAAATGTCAAAGAGATTAGTGGTAGTACCTGTGTAGCGTGTCTCATCTGGTTGTGTTATTTTGTCTGTTTATTTTTTCGTCCGTTGATTCGTTCAAGTTCTCTCAATAGCTTGATTGTTATAATATTATTTTGTACTCGTATTTTGTTAGATGTTTTAGTATTATTATGTTTTATGTTGTTTTATTATTATCATTTATTTTAGCGGAGGGAGATAAATTGAATCTGTCCACGATACCCACCGTGTGTGGTCCGGCAATACAAATTTAAAATGCTAACGGCGCCGGCCAGGGTTGACCATCGAAAAGATTACTTAGTACTACTTTTACTACTACTACTTATCTTAGCATATCCCACCAGTGGGGTATTCGGTGAATCAACTACACGTAATAAACATGCAAGGTGTCCTCTCCGTGCCAACAAAAATTTTAACACACATCCAGGATTGGTGGCAAACATTACTACTAATATATCATCACGGCACATACCACAAGTGAGGTAGCCAGCTGGTCAACTGCACGTAATAAACATGCAAGCTGTCCTCTCCGTGTCAACAAAAGAAAAAAAAAAGCATACATCCAAGATGAGTGGAAAACTTCGTCGTTTAATTTACCATGTTTAAAATGTCTTTATTATTTCGACCGTTGCCTTTTTCAGAACGTTCGAAAACTTACGAAAAAGAGTGGGAGACCAATTCTTTGCCGGGTGCTCCACGGAAATGTTTGTTGTTTTTCGTGTATTGAATTCAAATTATAGTCGGATATGTTGTTTTTGTCATGTCTCCAAATTTCCTAAAATATCTTATTTATTTATGTACAAACTGTCATTAGAATAATTAGCAACATTAACAGGGATGGAACTAAAAAAGGGCCACTGTAATACTTTTTAGATTTATGCCATTATTTTTTTTACTAATTTTATCCAAATATACTTAAAATACCCGAACAGTGACAAATACACCTTCATTGGGGAATAAGTCGGCAGTGAGTGACAGGAATCGAACCCAAGATCTATCGATTGAAAGTCTGAGACTTAATTAATTAACTACGCTTATCATACATGGCTAAGTGGAATGATGCTCGAAGACGTGGACGTTCGAAGATTAAATGGCAAGATCATGTTAACTAGATCCTACAGGAGAGACAGGTTTTGAGCTCATTGGATAGGAGGACATGCATGAAGAAGTGTATGACAGTGAGGGAAGCAAAAGTGTATACAAGGATAAGAATAAGTGGGGCTCGATGATGATTAAACAACAAAATTTAACTATGGTTATCTAGTTATATCCAATTTTCTCATTTTAGTCAATATTTTTTGCGGTTATTTCTACCCGTCAGACATCTCAATAATGATGTAACAAACATTTTTTTTTGCTTATCTGAAATATGATACAAAATGTGTCAAAATTTACATTATAATTACAAAAGGGAAAATGTCTAAATGTTACTTGAAATGGGTTTAGAGGAAAGGGACAAAAGTTGATAGGTATACGTAAAGAAAATTGGGTGTAACTACCTAAAACCGTGTACTCACATCATGTTAAATGTTTTTATTTGTATCTTTCGTTGAATTAGCTCCGAGTTTGTCGATTTCTTTTGATGTGGGAACTGTATGAAGTCCCTTTGCAGTCGCAGTTACTCAGTCATTCGAAACACCGGGATCAATGCAACTGTTGGGATATTCCTAGAAACGATCAAACGATGATTGACATTCTTGGAAATAGAAATGCCGTCCCTTTTAGTAATGCCGTCAATGTAACGTGTTATAAGTTTTGTGATAATTTAATTATGCCTTCATTGCTCAAATCCCCAAGAATAATATCAAAAATAGAGATACAAATTTAGGAATTTATTACGCTAAGAATTAAAGCATTTTTTTCCTTTAATATATGAAACATGTTTTACCAATATATATATTTAATAGCCAGGTAATTTCTCTTAATTTTAGAACATAGATCTAAAATATTATGTAATGCGTAATATAAAATATGCACTTCTTTTAAAATCTTGGAGAATGGAGAAATATTTGTAGGAATTTCTCAATAAAATTTCAATTTTTTTTTTGGTAGAATTTGGCGTTCTTATAGAGATCCTTTTTGAAATATAAATAAAGCGTTTACAAAAAATTAAATAAATCGCGAATTTAATTAAATCGACTGCTAAAAACAACATTAAATTCGAGCTATCTAAATTTATCCTAAATTTCAAACCCAACTTTTTTTAACAAAAATGTTCATTGAAGGACCCACCGTCCACCCGGATACCGCAGAAGTCTGGGGACTTCCATTTATCCGAAATTCTACACTTAACAAATCTTGTCCACACCGGAGGCGCCATAGTGGGCAGCCTGAAGGGCTGGCCGGCCAAACCACCAAACCGCCAAAACCTCCGTGTGAAATCTTTTGACTAAACTCCTTCGATGTACCTTTATACGAGAGAAGCAAACATATACAAAAAAAAGAAAAGTAATCAAATAAACAAGTTATCTTAACCTAAGTTACAAAATAATAAAAAGTAAAAGTGCATAATATATTTACAAAATAATTGCATAATATTATGGAACAAAAGCTGAGTTGAGGTGTCCAGAGACTTTTACTAGGTTATTCAGGCCGGCGAACCCGAGGGTCGCCGTTACCGGGGCTGTTGCAAAGACGCTTCCCTCCCCAAGGGACATCCCAACCAGACCTAATACTCTCCACCAAGGGAGACAGGACAATACAAAGACGAAAAAAACGAGTTCGCCCGCGACAGTCACAATCACACAAGGCAAAATCAACCATCAAGCTCTCCTAAGCGAGCCCGGCTCACGCAGGAGATCCCACCGAGACACCCAGACATCTACAAACTTCAAAAAGGCCCTGAAATTCCCAGGACAAGTCATCAACTCCGCAAACCAGAAGGGTCTAGGAGTGTCATCACTCATACTATCAATCATCACGTTTCTTGCTTTACTTCTTTTTAACAAAAAAAGTCAATTACAGTAAATAATTGTTGCCCTTTAAAATTGACATTCAATAGCATTGACCTTAGCAAGAACCTTAATCAGCATGCAATCAGTAGACCTAGTGAAGTGTGTAATAATAATAATAACTTTATTATTATTAGGTCATTATTATGAAATATACAACATTAACCATATGCCGTTGTCGGTGTTCGTCATATCATTTAAGTCCAATACAAGTATACAGGATAATGACAACTTATTACAACGAGTTTAATAATAAACTGACTCGAAAGTCAAAGGAAAAAAATTCTTAACACACTTATTGGGTAATTTTGTTCCAGTTGCATTTCATTCAAATATGATCTGTTTGTACAGAAAAATTGTTTAAACTAAATAAAAAATATGAGACACGAGTTTGTAATGAGATTGTTCTCCAACGGATGTAAAAGTTTTTAGAGACTCTCAACAGTGTGAAAATTAGGAATCTGAAACTCTTTGGTCACCTTGTCAGAGGAGAAAAGTACCAACTTCTGCATCTAATAGGTAATTCATTAAAAATCTGAGAGAGTGATTCAGAATATGCTTAATGAAAAATCAAAATACATCGTGCATTAACTTGTACCTCTAAATTGGAATTAAACAGAAATATATATTGCGATAACATTTTCGGAAACCAAATTTGTGGAAAATTTGTACTTGATTGTTTGATTGAGTATTAAAGTCATGTTATTATCATATATTATTTTCACAGCCCTGATGTTTGAAAATGCCGACCCACCTTGGTATGCCTGTGGTCCTCTTTGCTTTGCATACCACGCGGGCAATAGTTAGGACAGCCAGCAGTTGAAGTACTATAGCACATACTACGAGCGAAGAAGTGGAGAAACTCGTAATATATAAGTACCACTTACTTATACCTATCTACAATATTAAGATATTCTATGGACTCGATAAGATCTTTATATTTATAGACTCTGTAGTATTGTAGATCAGTTTGGATATTATTATTAAGAGTGTCATTGGCGCTATACACACTAAAGGAATGTTTGTAAATAAATTATTTCACCTCTTTTTGTTGTTATTGTTGTATTTTGTTGAGGTTTCCGTTTCTTCTTGCGAGCCTGTAAATCTCGGTGTAAATCTTTGCAATAAAAATCATTACGATGATTTCACCACTTACCTCATTATATCAATCAACAATACACACCATTTAATATTATTTAGCACCATTCTGTGATTGTGAAATGCAAATTAAGTCGTGTTTACTTTCATTGTTACCCTCACATTTATCATTATTTTGTGTCAGAAATAATTTGTCTACAGTTCTTGTTTCAAATTCAAAGAATCTATAAGTGAATCATTAACATAAATGGATATTTATTTAATCGATTTTAGCATTTATAGTTTACAAATCAATTCTATTCTGACATCTGTTGATTGCTGAATACAGCCCTCTTCAGAACTTGTAACATTTTCTTCAATATCTAGCTACGCAAACCTTTTTTCCATCACTTGGAGAATCTCATTTATCCATCTGCTTTGTGGTCTCCTTATACTTTTTTTTTATTCTCCCATGGTCTCCATTCCGAGGTCCGTTGCTTTCATTTGACTTTCCAAAATGATGTTTTTTTTTTTAAAATTCACACAGACCGAGCTAGTCCCAAACTAAGATGTGAATTTTGTATTATGGGTAGGTACTAACGCGACGATACACATATACTATGATAAAATGCAAAAAATGAGGAAATATTAACTTTTGTGACATAAAAATAATTATGTTTCATACTCTTCTTCAGTAAATTGTCACAGTGTTGCCAACTCAGATTTAAAAAAAGACATAAGTAGACCAGACTACTAAAAAATCGTAGATGACACCAATTTGGTAAATAAAGCTATTCAGTATGTGGTGATTTTACTTGTACTCGAAATTTGAAAAAGGCCAAAATTACCAATATTCCGGAAAAAAGTTGGGAGATTACTAAATCAGACGAAAAGTAATTAGATCTACGTGGAAATACGTAGACTTGGCAACTCTTATTTACTAGGTGCCTAAAAATCTTGAATTATAAATAGTATCATATTATTTTTACTTGTAGGTGCCAATCATTGTCATGCATTATCCATGTCTTTACTTTTTTCTCGCTAATACATGCATCAAGTTGACATGATTAATAGTAACATTATTATTGGAACAGATCATTATTATAAAACTATCTGCATCAGTTTTGACATGAACCGGTTGTTTTTTTACTATATTTTTTTCGCTGTTGTCATTCCGTTGAGAAGTTTTGTCTTTGATGCCTCATCTATCAATAATATTATCAGAGGTGGTCCATTGATATAGGAAAATACGTTTATGATCTAGACTTTTACAGACTTTTTTTAGAAGTCGGGAATGGATTTTCAGTCTAGTTCAAAAGCATGGAAATATCAAAAATTGAACAGGAATCCAGACAGTAAAGACGCTGTACCACTCTCTGATGTTGGAGAGACCAAATAATAATATGCCACCGGAAGAAGATGAAAAAGGCATCAAACTTAGGTTATGTACTTGAAATTGAAAAGTATGGTTTATTTCTTCTGATTATTACAAATAAAATAAATAATTGAAGAGATGTTGGTAGATTTCAGGGCTCCACAATATTCATGACTGGATTTATATATCAAAATGCTGAAGAGTTTCTTGAATTGTCCAGGATTTGCTGTCTAGTCTATTACAAAGTTCAATAATTTGTCTTCAAAAAGGGTGATACGTGAACCACCTTCAGAGCAAGCCAAGATCTTTGTCATCCAATTTCTGCGCATTTGTAGGTGTTTTGTTTTCCACTCAGATTCACCTGTAGATACTTGGATATCTTGAAATTGAAGATTATTTTGACATAAAATTTACTAGAGTCGACACTGTTCAATGACGGGTGTGCTTACAATATTACGTTTAGTATTATTATTGATGGAGAAGAAACAGTAAATAATGTCAACTTGTGGAAGGAAACACATTGTCATGTGGCGAATAATTACCGTTGCTGTCGTCTGAACGAAAGCTTCAACTTAGCGATTGCTGTCATTCCGTATCGACGTGAGTAGCCAATCAATTGCAGCAATACATCGTGTACTTAATAAATGCTGTCAATTGTCTTCAACTGTCTGTCAGTCGTCGACTATCATTATTATTATTAATATACTCCACTATTTACTTTGTTAAATATGTTACTTTAAATGATACCTACATTATCGTTTTTCAATTAACATTATTTATAATTATCATGTGTGTTTATTTAGTTAATATGCCAATAATTATAATAATTGTATATCGTTAAAATTGTAATTGTTTCGTTTTTTTATTTATCCATTTATTTAAATTACTTTTTTAATTGTGTTTATTATTTGTCTTGCGGGTCAGTTTGTTTTCTTGTCTTTTAATGTTAATGCATGTAAATTTCTATATAATTGATGTAAGAAATGACAAAAGGTACAAATGAAGAGTGTAGTCAAAGTTTTTGATCACGATGCACAGCTTTTGAAGATGTTGAAGGTGGTGGAGGCCAGAAGTGATCAAAAATCCAAATGAAAGCATTATTAGTAATCAGGGAACTTTACCAGAACTAAAACGCAATTAGGACAACAAGAAGCAATATTAGTAAACAGGGATCTTTACTTAAACTCAATTAAGACAATAGGAAGGATATAATTATTATTGATCTTGTGAACGATTGGTACAGGACAAACGTTTTGAATAGTTACAAATATATGTCTATAGAGGACAAGATTAGATGAGGTTTTCTGCAGAAAGAGCCAAGGGTTTATAAATATGATGCTGAGCAATCTATAATTAGTTATCACAATATCTACCGAAGTGCTTTTCGTGTCTAATCAATCGCATTCAGCAATTTGGGGAGAATTGTTTTTGATTTCTTGTTCTTCACTTAATGTGCAACGGTTGACTGGAAAAATATCTATGCCCAAATGTATACTAGATCGGTAATTCAAAGAAAAAGTCGGTCATGCGGCCGATCAAATTTTGCATCCAGTTTTAAACTAATGTTGGTGTAAGATTGGTTGTAAGCAAGGTTGGTTGCTAATGCTTGAAGGACATAGATTTTGGAACACAAAATTCCGAAAAAATGTACCGCGCTGCAAGTCTAATGTGTCTATCTCTATACCCGACACAAAATATATAACTCATATATACAACAATCTAAAATCGAGGTGTGAATTCGACATAAATGAATTTGAAAATTATCACTCATTCACATACTAGATTTGATAATAATAAATTCCAATAAAATTAGTACAATTATCGTCAATATAATTTCAATTCTTTTAATTGAAGTGGGAAATGGAAATCGGAGGTATGTTCATTATAATATTATTTTATGTATAACTTTAGGCAATCATACACACACGACGCTAATGCAAACTATGTCTTTAGAGGCACGCGCCATTCTCAAATGAAAAAATCTATTTTGCATAACCGTAAGAGACGTAAACGAGTTGCCTTAACTCCAACTTTATAAGTGTATAATTTATTCAGTGCATTTTATATTTGTCAGCTTTGACATGTCTTAGTTAAACCATCAATTTATTAATGAACTAGCGGTATTCCGGTAGATTGGAGTTTTAGTAATGATCCCTAACATTTTTGAAAATATAATATAACCTACGTCACCCGGGGATAGTGTAGCTTCCCAACAGTGAAAGAATTTTTCAAATAGGTTCTGTAGTTTCGGAGCCTATTCAATGCAAACAATCAAATCTTTCCTCTTTATAATATTAGTATAGAAAAACCCAATTAACAAAATAATTGGTTTTCCCTGGTTAAATCAAATTCAAAGGACTTATCGCCTTTTCCATGGAGCAACCGGCAAAGAATTGGTCTCTCACTCTTTTCCGTAAGTTTTCGAATGTCCTGTAAAAGTCAGGTGCTCGAAAAAATAAAGACATTTTACATCTTAAATTCAGCAGTCATATACCTACCACCCATCCTGAATGTTTTAATTTTGTTATTAACACGTTGAGGACAGCTGGCATGTTTATTACATGAAGCTGGTCTGCTGGCTGCACCACTTGTGGTATATGTCGTGAAGGTATAGTAGTAACACTTCTTTGGACTCATAATATACCTATTACGTAATGTACATAATTATGTTGCTACCGTGAATAGTCGAAGAAAAAATATCTACTCGATGAATTATTCTAATTCTTCGTTTTGTTATAAAATTGTCGTCGGTAGTCGTAAGATTTAGGAAGTTGAACGATCTCTTAATGACAAATTGTGTTGTGTAGTTTTTTATAATAATATGTTGTGTTTAATTTTGTGTTGTGACTAATAATAATAATGTATTGACTATAGTCAAAGACCTTTAAAGTATAGACTAAAATTGTAACGGAATAATAATTGGTAGTGCGACCAACCGAGTCTTGCGGCCCAAAATAATTTCATAATATCACTCGTTCTGAAACGAGCGTCGGTTCAAAACACTGAAAACACTGCTTTTCAAGAAAAGCCATGGCGCCCTTGAGATGGTCACGGATCATTAAACGGCGCCATACCTATATAAATTGTCTTTATTATTATTATTACAACATTTCTGTGTTAAAACGAGAGAGACAATTAGCATCTTAATGTTATGAAATTAAACAGCAGACGTTTTTTGATTTATTGTTGATTTTGGAACTTGTTTTCTGAGAAAATAAGTATTTCGCAACTAGTCTATAACTTAAAAGATCTTTGACTATAGTAGAGATGATAAATTATACATTTATTATACGACAGTGATCGAATAAATTTTTCACTCGATGTTGTCCATTCGAAAATTTCGTTTTCCAATTTGTTTGACTAAATATGATATAGTCCAGGAAAACAGTGGACTCGTATTGCTCGAGATCAAAAGTCACGAGAATGTTTTGAAGAGTTAGAAATTAACCTCCTCCATTCAGTGCACGTTCTGGTGTCATTGTCATAGGAACGGTATATTGCAAATGATGGATTACCAGACCATTGGACCCTTTTATCAGTGCTCGGTTTGATAAGCTATCATTCTTCTTTTGTGTCGTTTTCTCTTGAGGACCTCGCTGAGCGTCGTGATCTGTTCAGTATTTTTGTTTAATCATAGCTCTCCAGTCCTCCCGAAACGTCGCAGTCCTCAATGCTTCAACCACTGTTGAGCCAGTGGCAGACTTAATTTGGTCTGTCCACTTCGCAGGGAATCGTTCTCTTCCTTTTGTTTCTTCTACGTCACCAATCATGATCAATATTCTCATGCCAACTGTCATCAGACATTCTCAAAACATAACCTTCTTGTAATAACAGAGACCACATAATCTTTGTTGCGTTAGTTGGCGTATTTGTGGCATGTTCATATCACAGACATGACACCCTAAATCCTACTAACAGTTGATGATCAAAAATTCAATTATATATTAGAACTTGTTTATTTTTATTTGGTTCTTATTTTATACTATGAGTCTAAATTAAATTATGCATCACTAATCTCGTGGTATTTGTGAGTAGACTGGCCACGACTCAAGTCCAAGCGTACGCACAACCGACCAACATTAATTCTGTGCCGTCAGATAAACAATCTTACGTTTACATATTACAGTTTCGTCATAAACATGTTATTTACTAATACTGCGGCTCCTGATTTCTTCAATTTATGCAAACAAACACGAAACAAATCCACAATTCTATGAGTAATATGACTTGAGAAAAATTCTAGATAATGTAGCGCATTAAATTGTAGGTTAATAGTCTTATCAGCTATTTCTGTTTTTGGGGGATTGAGCATTGAAGATATGGGTATAGTTAAAAAAAGATCCCGTGAGGCGGTTTTGGCCGGCCAGCATCCCAGTCTGTCTATTGGAGCCAGCATGTGAGGACAATTTTTTTTGCATAGTAAATGTGGAAAAATAGAGGTATCCCGGCTTCTCTTGATATGGACAAAATTTGTTGAGTGTAGAATTTCGAATGAATGGAACCCCCAGACTTCTGCGGTACATTGGTGGACGGTAGGTCTTCGTCAGTTTCTGAGATATCTGGACGTGAGGTGTGAGTTTTCAATGTTTATCATCTTTGTAACAACTTGATTTTTCCTCTATCCTTCCTGACACATTCAGGACATCATATTTTTTTACGGTGCGTACCTTTTTACAATGCATGAGTACTTTGGGAAGTTGGGTTGGTCTCGGATTGCGGTTGGCCCAGAAAATTTAATGAAATATGCTTATAATAAAGCACACCCTTGTTTTCAATTTTGTTTTTATGTTTTATGTGCCTGTTGGTGTATATCTGTTTCAAATAAATTTAAAAAATGTATATTCTCCACCATTTGTCATCGTAGTTCTTCTGTAATTCTTAACCTCGGTCATGCCCTCAGCGATGAAAATGAGGGCTAGTTTCAGCAAAGCCTTGCATTTTTCTTTCTATTTTTCTCTAGCTTGAACGACCCTAATCTATCCTCCTATCCTCACGTAGATCACTTGTGTTAAGACTCTTTATTGGTCTTCATTTCAAGATCTCTCCCAATACACAATTCAATTTATTTTTCAATTATCGTGATCTAAATAACTTCTTTAATTAAATATCTATGTCCAATATTATTCATAATCACGTTTCAAATAAATTTTATATTCATAAAAATATATTAAATCCCAGACTATTATAATTTGGCAAAGTATTATTAAACACAAACAGCTGAGAAGAGCCACCTGCTTTGCACTCGTCTCATAATTATATCGTTAAGAAAATAATATTATTCTTTTTTTTATAGCATCACGGTAATCTCTCACAAGTGAGGTACCCAGCGGACCAACCACGTGTAATAAACATACAAGTCATCCTCTTTATGACAATAAACATAAAAATTCTCTGGATGTGTGATATATCTCATTCTTGAATTGAATCTTTTTTGGGATGTTTTGAGGATATCTTCCCCTTTTACAGTACACTCGAAAACTTAGAGAAGAAAATTATACACTTATGCTGGAGACTTCACGGAACACGGAATATTTTTCTTCTTTATACCTACATATGTAATTGTTCTCTCATTTCATCAAATTTCATTTACCTCCCTACACTAGTAATATTTGGAAGGAGCTGATGATCTCGCTGTGTGTTCCACGAATTAGTTTTGTAATATTTTTAATTACAACATTGTAGATACACAGATTTATGTTAATCGTTAAATTGCTTCATTAACATATTGTAAATACCACACTTAACTTCATTTGCATTTTAAATTTTATTAATGTTTATTTAGTAGGCAAAATGCTAACTTCTGTTTTTATCAAATCAACGTTGATATTGATACAGTCATTTTATTTATTCATTTATTCATTCATGGTCATCACGGCATTATCTATAATTGGGGTAGCCAGTTGACTGATTTCACTTAATAAACATGTTAGTCATCCTCTCCGTGCTGATGAAAGTTTAAACATTCAGAATGGGTGCAAAGTACGTCATCATTGCTGAAATGAAGTTGTGAAATGTCTTTGCGAACACCTGCCTTTTACAGTAGCTTTGACAACTTACAGAAAAAGCGGAAGACTTATGCCTTAGACTCCATGGGACAAATCTCAATATACAAAATGTACACCATATAAAAACGGAGCAGCGTATAGCGGCTCATTAATTGCCAAACATTTCCTTTTTTTGGAAGATGTCAAATTTTAAGTTTACTTGTGAACAAATATTTTGCATATTCATTAAATTTTGTCTTGTTCCATAGTACTTAGCTAAAAACTATGTTCATATTGGTTACATCCATATAATGTAGAAAATCAACTGCTTTTTAAATTACTGCATTGAGCTGAGCACTCATTTTGAATGCTTTGAATGGCAAGGATAAGATGACTTTTATGGCCATTACACGTCACTGGCTACTTCACTTGTTAGACATAATAAATGCATTACATTAGCATATCTCCAAACACCACCATTTTTATGCCTATTTTAACCTCACTTCTCAAGATTCTGGATTCATATCCTAGTTTGGGTTTAGTCCATATCAGCAACTTCTCCGTTTCGCCTCTCGTGAAAATTATAACTACATAAGTAACGCTTTATTTCCAAAATTTTGGTCTTGGCTGTTATAGTTTTGAACTTGATTATTTCAAGAATGATCTTCGTTACAACTATAGTACCAAAACACAATGAGTCTACTGTCTTCATTGTATTGTTACTTATTGTATAACTTCATAATATAGGTAGTATGTACACACAATGATAATGTGTAAAGACGGGACGACGGTCGGTGCGGCGGGCAGATTATGATAAATGGCTCGTATGATCTACCGAGGTGGTCCAACACAGCTGTAAAGCTAAAGATGACCAAGTGGCAGGACAAGACAAGGCAAGGAAGGGAGGGTAACAGGGGACTGTTGTCTTTTAGAAAAAGATGCCAGATCAACAACTATAGGTTCTAAAGGCATGATTTAGAGTAGGACAGGAGATGCCGATTGTCCTATGTCGTTTCATGTTTGTATATCACATATTATTGTATTGTGTCGTTTGAATGAATGGAATAATGGAGACGTTACTTTATTGTTGTTTGTTTCTTTTCATGACGAATGCGAGATTCTTGTTTGCTGGTGCATAATAAGTTACTGCCATGAGTTTAAATTTGAACCAAATCGTTTTGGTCATTTTGTTATTAACTTATTTTGTCTTCGATCTTTGTTTTCCTTATTTTTCATTTCTTTTTCGTTTGGAATAAATAATATGATTTATAGATTCAATACGTACACTTAATTGACCGTTTCTGATTAAAATACTTGTATTAAAATAGCAGATTCATTGAAGATATTATGTATAATTAAAACTAGAATTTATTCCGACGATTCAATCTGCATTTCTACATATTATCTTCAGACATACCGACATGCCAACATATTATTAATCCATATGCTTTAATATACAAAATAACTTAGTGTCATGAATAAACTTTAAGTGGTGATAATTTTTGATATTGTGCCGTCGTTTAAAGACTTTAAAGCATTTTGTCCTTTGGATCCTTTGAGTTTTACTCCTTTTTCTTTCCTCGTCATTATTGGTCGTATAATAAAACATTTGCCTCGGTTTGATTTCGATCGTTAAACATGTTTACGATTCTTGATGACTTTTTTTTATTTTTCCAATGACATGATTTATGAAACTCTGTAAAGATTAATAAGATCTTTTTATTTTGGCGTTGGAACACGGTGTATTTGTTTTTGCTGCATCTTTTTTTTAAAACTCAACTACTAATGAGTTATGATGAGGGTTGAGAACGATATGGGATTGAGAAACTGTCTATATGTGGATTTATACAACAAATGTGACTATGGTTTTTATTACAATTTATTCAAATTTAGTACTCGTCTTTTTATATATTGTATCCCGTGGATTCAGATTGGATAAGCTCCAACGAAGGTCATCTAATCCAAAACTATACATTTATTTAACAATTATTCCACATTGTTACTGAAGAAAATGCTTGGCACCTTTTTTACATTGTAATGATTGGTACATATTTAGTTTTTGTATGACTTTTTTGTAAACAAATAAAACATAAAAAAGTAATCTTTATTGAGTTGTGATGTTGACACGTTATTTGTTTCTTTACTGATTAATTTTTTCTTTTTTCAGGGCCGAGTTAACGGTGGCGCATGGGCGCTGTGGATTCGAGCCCGTCTCCAAAGACGGCTCGAGTCACTGGGAGAGGATTTGCATGCGCACGCGGGCAAAGTTTTATTTGTCGCGCTGCTGTTATTATCCACATTCTGCGTCGGACTCAAGTCAGCACAACTGCAGTCCAGAGTTGACCAGTTGTGGGTTCAAGGTGAGTCAACATACTTTGAATTATTTCAAATTGCAACGATGCAATATTTTCGTGAAGTAAGCCATATTGCGTCGTTTCTTTTTAGGAGCGTCAAGCAACCTTCCATTTTCTTCCAGTTCATCGGTTTGTTTTGCTGTAAACTCGATTTTTTATCTCAATTCTTTTATGGCACCTATCAACCTTTTCAGTTTACTTGCCGCAGCGCATTTTGTCTCTTCAAACCCTAAAAAAGTTTTAAGTTTTATTAGGTGCCATGTAATAAGTTAAATCCTTGATCAGAATGAACTCAGCACATTGTTAGATTATAGATAGACTATAATCTAGTACTTTCGTCAAACGAGAGATAAGATACACTCCGTGCAGCGTTATATTGTAAGCTTAGAAGACGCCACCGGAAGTATATTTATGTATCTCCCCTTTCAGAAACACTACTAATAATGTTGACGAAGCAGCAAAAGCAACTGCAACTACATTATAATTAGTAGAGTTTCCTATGCGGGTCCATTATGTACATATTATAATATAAATATTACACCCAGACGTTTAAAAGCTTGACAGACTCGCACGTGTACCCCAAACTATGTCTAGACAGTAATGAGAGTTGAGAGTACCTGCTTGCAGTACTTGTACTCTATCATACACGAGTCTTGACGTTTTCTTGTTCCTCATTTCATTCATCACCCTTTATCTTACTTTCCTTATTAGGATTTAATACTATTTCTTCATTCATGCGGTTTGTTTAATTGTCCATTGATTTTAAGATTGATTCATTATTCCCACTATTCAATTAACATTTATTGCTAAATTTATTTTCTAACTGCCTTTATTTTATTTTTTATAAATACCAGTTGATTTGTGGCTCCTTTTTCACCAATTATTGTTTTTACGGGTTAATAATGTTAATTTGATGAAATTATGCCAAACCATTCATGATTTCCTTTGAAATATTTTGACACGCAAAGTAATTTTAAAATTATTTCCTTAACAAGAGAGCTTATATTTTTTCTGACAATTAATAAGTTGAATAACATTATGCGAACGCAAGAAAAAATCAGATGTGTTTACGTTTATGCGATAATAATATAAACACCAAATCATTTCATAATACCTTGCCCAGATTTTTACAAAGGTCGTCGATTTGGGGTCTATTTGTTTAAAATATTTATGACGTGAGCAATGTCACGTCCTTCTGAACGAAGTATTCTTTGTTTTGAGATTTTATGGGTCATTGGTTCTACAAACGTTGCGAGAGTTCAGAAATTCGTTAGAAACTCACGTGAATTTCATGTATTTCAATTATTCTTAGCCACATTTAATATTTCCTTTTACTTTATTCTGAGGGAACGCAAAAAATCATTGACAAATATTACCTACATATTATATTATTAACCGACTGCTTGATGACGATAAGTTCTCAAGAATCAGGATTCAACAAATTTATTATTTGCACATTCGGATACGATTTCAAGATAATTGATTTCAATTGGTATGATTCTTCAAATATTTACATTACCATAATTTGCTACGTGAATTTTTCTTTCATTTAATTCTGGTAATGTTGAATCAAACTAATCTTCAAATTGGTTACGTTTGGATATATTATTTAAAATACATTTATTACGGCTTCCAGGTATTATCTTCATTGCCTTCTTTGATTTTATTGTTTTCTGTTTGTTCAATGATACCTTGATTTATATTTTCGTGAGATATTTTATTTTGTACTGTATTTTCTTGGATACCTACGTACTAAGCACGTTGTTGATCTTCGTTATTATTAAAAGACCGTTAAATCGAAACCTTGTCGGCGTAAAATTTTTCGTGTAAACTTTGTAATTGCGTTTAATGCCTTAAAAAATTAACCCATTTAAAACACTTTAAACTTAAAGACTTCTCAAAATGTTAAGACTCCAGTTTTAATGCGATCATTTCTTATCACGCTGTTTTTATAATATTCTCAGAAGCAATACCATTTCATTTTAATGCAAACATTATTGACTCATTAATACGAGTGTAATTTCTTTTCTGGATCACTTTCTGCATTACATAAGTTAATAGTTGTCTTCGGAGTAATTAAAACTTAAATGGCATGATGTTACAAGTTGTTATGAAGAATGTTCATTGCCATTTTTATCATTCTTACGAGTTAATTCACATCACGTTAATGGATCGTAAGGAGAAAGATTGTAAATCAAACGTTGTGCATTTTTAAATTCCATTCTTGAGTAATTTATCGTGTACTGAACTTCTTTTGGAATTGGTTTTGTGCTATTATGTACATTAGGTGCGACGTGCGCTTTGCTTTATCACGTTGAGTGTCGTGTATCGTATGATGATAATAAAATATAATAGTCTTTCCTCGTTCTCTAATAACAAGAGGGTATAAAGGGTTAATGTAGATATTAACCTTTTCACGGTTGCGGGCACATTGAGCAGCCAAGTCAACAGTCAATGGATTATAATTCGAATAATCATATTATTCATTATGATGAAAATTATTTATTTAATAGAAATTCGTTACACTCTCAAAAATGTAAGTGAGATTAAATAGTTTATTACCGAAATGATTGACCAAAACAGCACGAAGAATAAATTGTGAGAATTTGAGACATTGGATTCAAATGAAAGGGTATGTATTGAATAGATATATAAATATTGGATAGGTATAATCGCTTGTTGGTTAACTTCCGCACTCTTCATCCCATCATTGATATCCAGTTCATTAATTTAGGTTCTTCAACCTTTATAATTTTTTCGTACACTCTGCCACTCAAACGTCTGGTTTAGTTCCATTTTAGTTTCTAGATACATTGCCCAATTTCAGAAACTTTTGCATACCTCAAAGAGAAACGGAAATAGGTAGAAAACGTTCGTAGCAATAAAAATAATTGGAATATCATTAGTGCCCGATTACTTGCATAATGGGCGATATGAATAGCTAAAATGGAGATTAAATAATTAAATGATGTAATGATGAACTCTTTTAGTCCATAATAATTGCATAGTTCCGTTATTAAAACGTTTTTATGCCTTCAAAAAAAGGCCTCTAGCGCTAGAAAAGAAATTATTGCAAAAATAATTGATTTTTGTCAAGCACTGACAGTACAGACGTTCCAAGATTCACGTTGGACGTTCAAAACCAATCGTTCAAAACCAATCTCAGTCGTATTACTGTAATACCTGATGGAAAATATTTGAAATTAGTTCGTGCATGAGAAATCAGTTATGTGGTTCTCCGTTGATGTCATCTTGTACACATCCACTTCTTTATTTATTTTACCTTTATTGTTGTTACCATCGATTGCTTTAGCGTTGACTTCTATTCAATATTCTACTAAACCTACTTGTTATATTTTGTTGGTAACTTTTAGTTATTTCTAAAACATTTGTATCTCCCTGGCAAAGAATACGTCTCCCACCCTTTTTTTCTTTTTCCGAGCCTTCCAGTCTTCCGCAGAGGCAGATAGACGTTCCTTAATATAACTAACATGTGTAGACAATACACACAAATAGAGCTAGTCCCAGACTAAGATAAGAATCTTGTATTATGGGTACTAACGCGACGACACACATATACGATGCCTTAACACATACATGTAATACCCAGACCCAGGACAATTTGAAAAAGGTCATTCTTCATTTTGCCCTGGCCAGGAATCGAACCCAGGACCTCGTGACTCAAAGGCAAGAACGTTACCTCTGCGCTTCACCGGCCGTCATCACAAATACTTGTTTTTCGCCTTATTTTTGTATTTTAAATTGTTATTTGTGTACTATTTGCCGGATCTTCCTTCATCTATGTGTATGATTATATCATTGGCTTTTTATAAATATTATAAAAATTTGCATTTTTCTTACGCGTTTGACATGTCGTAAGTATTAAAAAATTTACGGTTGACTGATAATGTAGGTTAGGTTAGAGTTAGTCTGGTGCTATTTTAAGCAAAATCACTTTTATTGACAATAATTTCATTATTGTATCGTTTCTCAGGTGAAAAAAACTATATAAATACCAGAATATAAGTAGAAAATTCATAATTAAAATTTTGATACGTTCCTCTCATTTGGACTTTTACCTAAAATTATAAACGGAAAAATATTTTAAAATCAAAAGTTGAGGAGTTCTTTCACTAGTTCTAGATCGTACGAGAATCATTCGTTCCTTCGATGTATGTTGTGCTCCCGCCTCTGGTAAATTCGTTCATTCTGGTATTGCAGTAGTAGTTATTTCAGATGTTCGGTACATCGTTGCATATACGTCATACCTACTATACCTATATTAGTTTCTGTGTTATTGTTTTCTGTTGTTGTTACTGTAGTTCTCGTAGCAGCGAGTGCGGTTCTGGCGGGTTTATTATTATTCTTATTGGAGTATTATTAAACCTGAATTACTCTCTATCTCTCTCTCTCTCTCTGAGAGACCACCATACTGCCTCCTCTCGATTGAGACATCAACATATTGTAATCGGCGGGACGGGAGACGGGAAATAGAACCAATATCTGACGCTGTAGCGGTTCGTGATTGATTATTATTTTAGAATTTAGACTCCAGAAAATTAATAAATTTTGTAAATTTCTGTAGAATTTAGGGCGAATCTGTGTGGAGTGTGATATTACCTACATAATATCAATTCGTATTTTCTAAAATACGTATCAATCGTTGTAATTTGCCATCCATCCAAAATATTTTACTTTATTACAAATATTGTGTTTTGTTTTCCCAATACATAATATTTGTTTATTGTAAATGATACAACTATAGCGAATATAAAGGCCATGAACTTAACTGTTTACCCAGTACAAATTTATTTAAAAATTATGTTACAAAATTAATAACCTAATTATTACGGTGTTTCACTTCAGAACAATTAGATGGTGATGTTTGCTTTCCTTTTAATCATTCTTTAATCCTGAACACCTATAAAAATATATATAAATAAAAGAATGATTGTCCTTCAAGTCTGAAACACAAAATATATTATGCGGTTGTAATAAGGTGCACTTCTTTTATATGGACCATCAATATATTCCGAATCAACAGTAGCACACTTAAATAAATGGATCTTCGACGAGAGACTAGAGGGAGATAATAGGTACTGTTATATGAATGTACATTTTTAAACCAACGCTCGTTTATAACTGATCGATATGAAATTATATTGGTCGCATTACCAATTTGTGATGTGAGAGGAGTGTTGTGGACAGAATGCGTGTAAACAAGTTGAGATGGTTTGGACATGTTGAGCGAATGCAAGATGATAGGATGACGAAGAGGATGTATTTATCTGAAAGAAGGGGTGTGAGGAAGCGCGGACGTCCAAGAACCACGTGGCTTGATCACGTGGACCAAATTCTTAAGGACGGACGCGTGCTGAGTAAGAGAAATCGGCGTGCATGTATGAGAAACTGGATGAATGTAGAGGAAGCGAAAGAAGTATGTAAGGATAGATCTATATGGCGTTCCGTTCTCTCTGCCTACCCCTCCTGGGACATGGCGTGAGGGTATAGTATAGTATAGTATTACCAATTTTTCTTTAAACTTCCAGTCTATATTAAAGGTTATTGTTTATTACAGTAGTAAGGTTATTTATTGAATCAGGGTAAAATTTGGTCAATCAGGGCTAAATTTAGTAAGCCAAGTGGAGTTTACATTTACTTAATAAGTTCGCTTGTTTAAGTGAGTTCGTCGGTAGCCTGGAGGTAGAGACTCGGCCTCGTGAACAGGGGTTCCGTGGTTCGATCCCATTTGCCGGCAAACTCCCCTTTCACGACACAAGCTTTTAGCTAACTGTGAAAGGTGTATAAGGTTGTATCTGGGTTTATTACAAAACCCAGATATCTTTTTTTTGTTTTTTTAAACAGTCGTTCAATTTCCGTTGCGTTTATATTCCTCAATGTTTATTTCCTATCTTGGTTGGTCGCGGGCTGTTGTCGGATGAAGGCTCGTAATGTTGTATAGCATAGCATACCTTCTTCGACCACCTACTAGAACACAACAGAACGCCATATAAAATAAAACATAACACAATATAATATCCAACATCGTGTGTATTAACTATAATACTGCTACAAAGTAGAATGGATTGGTATGCGAATTCTTAGACACAAGAGGAAAAGGAAACAAAATAAGGAAGTTGAGTGTCAAAAGATTGTCAAATTGATAAGAATTTTAGTGACATGATTTATGTATCCACACGTAATCGAGTTATTTTTGTCACTTTAATAAGTAGGTATATTATTAATGATCATTAAAATTCTTGATCAATGCTGTTGCTGTCTTTTATTATTTCACATGACATTGAATTGGAACAGCAACACACACTTATAAATTCTCCTTGTCCTAATTTTAATACTTTTTGTGTCCAATACTTTTAGTTTCTTTTCGTTTCTAGAAATTTTTTGACTGCCCCAATCCAATTTTTTTCTGAGCACAATTAGGCCTTCAGGCCTGCCCACGAGGACACAGTTGGTTTGAATCTGCGGATAAATTGGGGTCTACGACTCCCGACATTTTCGGACGTGACATTTTCTCTTTCCAGTGAGCACAATTAATCGAAAAAAAAATAAAGCATTCTTGGAATTATTTCTTAAAATTGTGTTCTCTTATTTAGAATTTCTAATAGTAAAATTCTTTCACTTTGACCTCCTCATAAATGAGTCATAAAATTTTATCTACTGATGCTTATTATTAGAAATTCTAAATACGTCTGTAATTTTTTTTATCGTATTTGTATTATTTTTTTGCGCTTTTTTCACATAGATTGTCTGTCTATATTGAATATTTTTATTCATTCGCGTAGAGTAACAAGCAATGAATAGGTCCCCACTATTATCTGTGAGTGTTCGAGTGTCCTGTAGAAGGCAGATATTTGTAAAACATCACGCATAAGTCAATTATCATCTTCAATTTAAGGTGTGCCACATGTCACCCATCCTCAACGTCTCAACTTTCATTGGCTTGAGCACATAGGACGATTTTTATGTTTTTTGCAGATACTGTATATGACGACCGGTGTGGCGCGAAGGCTTACGCTCTTGCCTTTGAGTCTCGAGGTCTCGGGTTCGATGACCGGCCAGGGCAAAATGACCTTTTTCAAATTATCCTGGGTCTGGGTGTTACATGTATGTATATGTGTTTAGTGCATTGTATATATGTGTCGTCGCGTCAGTACCCATAATACAAGATAGTTCACCGACTACCCCACTTGTGCCAGAAACACCGGAAATGTTTATAAATATGAACGTTGCCTATCTGGAAAAGAGGTTATTTCAACAAAATGAATGAATGAATCTTTTTTATTTTCAACATACGTATATTCGTTGACATTGAGTTAAAATGACTTGACTTATCTGTTGTAATTTTTCGTTAGTAGTATTATTAGTTGTAAAAGTCACCTCCCTTTCAAATATCTTCGTTAATTGATATCTCAAACAAATATTTATGAATAAATTAACACGCCTTACATAAGTCAACATTACATTTTGTTGAGTCAATTTTAATATTATTCATATTACAATAAATATTTGTGGTGCGTAACGATGTAGTGGAATAAATGCTGTGGAGATGCGATCTATGGGAAGAATGGTTGGTAAAACACTGCGTCATAGTGTGAGGATCAGTGTGACAAGATTTTATTTTCAAAAACTACTAAATGGGAAGTCAAAAACTACTAAATTCTTAAAATGGTATAGGAATTTGAAGTATTTCAAGAACTCCTCGATTTTCTTAAACAATATTTTATCACAGTACCTTTTTACCGGGACTGATGTTACTTTTCGGATACTTTCATACCGACTACTGAAAAAAGTTACTCGCTTAAATTTCTACCCCACCCCCCCCCCCCCCCGTCGCCGAATTTTCAAAATGGTATAGGAATTTGAAGTATTTCAAAAACTCCTCGGTTTTCTTCAACAATATTTTCTCGCAGTACCTTTTTGTACAATGTACTCGGTACTTGTACCGACAATCAGTTTATCAATTATCTACCAATTACCGACTGAATACAAAAACTACCAAAACTACTACCAAAAACTACTAAAAACTACCAAAGAAATAAAAACTAGTAAACATTCTTGCAAATGCCTCAAAAACTACCAAAAAAGTAGGAAACTACCAAATCTGGTCACACTGGTGAGGATATTAAGAGACTAAGCGGATGCTAGAGGAGTGTTGTGGATACTATGCGTATAACTAAATTGCGATGGTTTGGTCATGTGGAGCGAATGGATGATGCAAGCATTATGAAGAGAATTAATCAAATAAGTTTTTAGGCTTTCGCCCGGTGATTCTGGCAAATGTTTTCTTCTGTGTTTGTGGGTTAGCAGCCGCGTATTTGTTGAATATGCATCTTAAGTTTCGAACCGTCTGCTGGGACCATCTTCAGGGATTTCTTACTACGTTTCTTATTACATCGTTTCTGCTTCTTTTTGTTTCTTCAGAAATGTTTCCTTCTGTTTCAACAGAAGCGCAAACGATGTAAGAGTAGAGTAGAAGTTGAAATCCCTGAAGATGGCACCAGCAGGTGGGTCAAAACGTAGTAGGTATGTATATTCAACGAATACAAGGCTACAAACCCACAATCACAGAAGAACAAAGAATGGATCAAATTCTCAAGGATGGTCTCAAGTTGAGTATGAAAAATCACACGAATGTGGAAGAAGCGAATAAAGTAGGATTGTAAAGATAGATTAATATTGCATTCCGTTCTCTCTGCCTACCCCACTTAGAATATGGCGTGAGGATATAAATAGATAGACAGATTGTATGTACTGTATATGTTAAATAATTTATTTTATTTCATTTGTCTCACAACAATTTGTTACATCTAAGATTGCTAATCAATTTAAAAACCTCTTTGTATATTACCATTATTATTATTATTATTTCCGCCCACATTCGGACATAGTACGAATTACATAAAACATTTTTCAATAGAGTTTATTGTATATTATATTTTTTTTGTTTATCTACCATGGATAAGTTATATTAATTTCTTTGTATTAGAATAGAGTACGGCGACCACCCATAGATCCAGCAATAGAAATACGAAACATGAAATAACGAATCAAATATTGCTTTCAGTAATTCATCATAATTATTGCTTCCACTTAGATACAATCTTCTAAAGATCTTCTTCAGGCGACCGGTGTAGCGCATAGGTAACGTTCTTGCCTTTGACTCACGAGGTCCTGGGTTCCATTTCTCGGCCAGGGCACATTTAAAAATGGCCTTTTCACATTGTTCTGAATCTGGGTATATATGTTTTGTGCATTGTATACATTGTTTACATGGTTAACATCTGAGTTTGGGACTAGCTTGATCTGTGTGACATATGTTGACCTTTTTACAGCTAAAAGAAGACAATTTCTAGATTTGATATAGAAATATGAAATAAAATATTATTATTGATTGAATAAAAGAAATATTATTATTTGGCAATGTCCTCGGTTTTGTTGTTCAATATTTTCAATGAAAAGGAGAACGGTTCTTTTTTGCTAAATAATATTTTGCGACACTCTTTTTTGATTTTTGTGGTTAATTTTCAAAAGTGACGTCATTTTTTTTTACCCCCCTTCGCCAAATTTTCGAAAGGGTATAGGAACTTGAAATATTGCATAATGTCCTCGGTCGTTTTGTCAAAAATATTTCACAAATTTGTTTCATTAGCTTTAAAATACCGAAAAGGAAGACAGAATTACAAAAAGGAGGACGCTTATAGAGGGAGAACAGAACTCAAAAAAGAAGGAAAATGTGTCACCTTACCTGAATGAGAAATTGAGTGGGAAAATAATAATATGGCTGTACAAAGCAGAAGATCACACGTTATAGCGACAGTTGGTGGTTAGAATGAGACTGACCCTCAGAACTGAATAACTAACAGAAAAGAAAAAGACAATATGCATTTTGTTCTGATTAGTACTTTTTTTAGTCATTTCGTAACCAAATTCTTCATTTTCTATTATCATTTTCGTAGGTTTCATCATGTACTGCACAGTCTAACAATTCGGTTTTGATGTCTTTTATTTTGACGGAACTTATATTTGATGCATCAAATTTTAAACCTTTCTTTTAACAATGACGTTGACTAATAAACCCATTTACAATAACCAAACAAAATCTTTATGTCTCAATTATTTTATGAACAGAAACTGTTGTCCACAATACTGCATCATGTCTATCCTTGTTTCGATCCAATGTTTTATTGTTTGGATATCAAAATAATTAATCCCAATTCTGAGACATACATACAACAACTATACAACGACATCACTTTTGATTTAAATTTATTATTGGTTTTTAACATAACAATATTATTATTAGATGTACATTGTCTTGCTACAAATAAAGATGTTTCCTGCACATTGTTTTATTCCAACACCACTACAATTTTGATTGCTTCGCCCACACGTGGTATTTTTATCTTCAAATTCTATTAGTACTTGCCACACATATTGAATAATGTATATTATTTTTCTCCTTCTATGTCTATATCTTTGTTCATATTATTTTATTGTTTATGTTCATGTTCTGTCATTATTATTATTTCTTCTCTTATCTTTAATAAAGACATTAGATTGTTTTTGTCAACTACATTTGTTAATTTATGAGTTACTTTACATTTTTAGTCATGTTTGATTTCTTAATTTAGTTTTTTTCTTTATTCTTCAACCTCAAATAATATTGTCCATTTTATTTGGATTTTTACTTATTAAATATTTACTTATTCTTTTGATTTTGTTATTTATTTCATAAGTATCTCCTGAAATCAGCACCTTCCTCTGTCCTGAACCGACTGCATCCGATAACCGCTGGCTAGCCAATTTTCGGTAAAAAAATCTTGGTCCATCGAGTGCCCTTCACTCTAGTAACGTGATCACCAAAATTATACTCTATCATCCAAATGTGATAGTTTTGCAGTCCTTCTGAAAAAAGCTCTTTATTTCCAACTACAGTATCTATATCACCACGACATCACCCATAAGTATGGTAGCCAGTAAACCAACTTAATGTGATTAACATGCAGGTCATTCCCTCCTGGCTAATAAAAATCAAGACATTTAGAATAGTCGGTAGCACACATCATCCCTGAATTGATGATATTACATCTCAAATTTACTACGAATACCTGCTTTTTACAGGACATTTGAAAATTTATAAAAAAAAACTGAAAGTCATATTATTTATCGGAAACTCTTTTGAGATTATTCTCCATATTTTTCACTTATCCAATGTCAATGCAAACATTGAGAACCGTTCATATAATATTATGTTAGTATTACATTTCGTTTGATTCTCCACCGTATCACTACTTGTCAGTCGAGGCACATTTCATCCAGGCAATACTTCTCCATAAACATGCCATGTATGTGACGTGTTCATAGGTTTTATTACCTTTATCTCGACATTGGGGGAGGGCCGAACATTGGACATCAATCGCGGGATCGTAAATTTACATTTGGTCCTTCGAACCGGATCGTTCAATACTTATACAGTATTATTATTACTCATTATATATTTTGTGTTTTGTAAGAAAGGAAAATAAATTATAATTATTCTGTGGAGTCCCCAGAACAAAATAAGTCTCCAAAATTTTCAGTTGTCCTCTCTAAAAGGCAGGCACTGAGTTCAGTGGATGTTCAGGGAGGAGTATGCCATTTACTCGGATATCCATATCCAAAAACAATAAAACCACAAATCAATACATAAAGAAATTTGTTACGAAGTTATTTCGAGTGTAATACCTTTACGTCTGTTTATACAAAAATGAATAAATTAATAAATTGGTCAATGCCAAATATAGTAATGACGTTCTACAAAAAGAATAAAGTTAAAAATAAATAAAATGTTATTAGCCCTGCAAACGCAGAACTCACGCAATGATGATGTTGTGAGAGAGAAAAAAAATATCGGACAAAACGCATTACGGACAATCGAATATTTTTTCTTTTCAATTCCATTTTTTTTTCTTTTGTCCCTTCTATTTCATTTCACACCTTTTTCCGTCACAGAAATTGTATCCTTTTATTTCTATAAAATTATTATACAATGTTCATGATTGCATCAGGTAATATCCCTTGACAGTTTCGTTGCCTAAAAATGTCTCACTTTGATCCTTCTCTGGTGCATTAGGTATTTTTCTAAGAATCAACCCATTTGCGACTAAGATATCTTATACGAATTTTTGAGGAATACATCCAGCCCAACACAGCATCTGTCACAAGTGAAGCAGCCAGCGGACGAACTGCTGGTAATAAACATGCTAGTAGTCCTTTCAAAAAATTGAGAGGCCTTTTCTTTATCGAGGACTTCATATATATAATATTTTTTCAAAAATCTCTAAACAAATAAATACTCGTACATAAACATTTGGATGATAATCTACAAACCTGTCCCGAATCTACGTACTTTTGGCTTAATCTACGAACTTTAGTACGGAATCTACGTATTTTTGGTCTTTTCGTCAAATCTGCGAAGTTTAGTCTAATAATGTACCACATTCTTAAAATATTATTTAACAATACCGGTGATATCTTGCACTGGTCTTGATCTGGGATCAGCACTTCCAAATTCCTATACCAAATTATGAAAACTGGGACCTAAAGAAGGTTTCTTACTTTTGAAATGTTGACCAAAAGTAACAAATTGAAAATCTGAGAACTGTTTTCTTAAATCTACGTATTTTTTATGTACCTTAGCTAAAATATTATTTAACAATACCGGTGGGATCTTGCACTGGTCTTGATCCGGGATCAACACTTCCAAATTCCTATACCAAATTAGGAAAGCTGGGATCTAAAAAAGTTCCTCACTTTTGAAATGTTGACCAAAAGTACCAAATTGAAAATCTGAGAACTGTTTTCTTAAATCTACGTATTTTTTATGTAGGTACCTAAGCTAAAATATTATTTAACAATACCGGTGGGATCTTGCACTGGTCTTGATCTGGGATCAGCACTTCCAAATTCCTATACCAAATTATGAAAACTGGGATCTAAAAAAGTTCCTTACTTTTGAAATGTTGACCAAAAGTACCAAATTGAAAATCTGAGAACTGTTTTCTTAAATCTACGTATTTTTTATGTACCTAAGCTAAAATATTATTTAACAATACCGGTGGGATCTTGCACTGGTCTTGATCTGGGATCAGCACTTCCAAATTCCTATACCAAATTATGAAAGCTGGGATCTAAAAAAAGTTCCTTACTTTTGAAATGTTGACCAAAAGTACCAAATTGAAAATCTGAGAACTGTTTTCTTAAATCTACGTATTTTTTAATGTACCTACCTAAGCTACGTTTTTTTAGTCCGTCTTGATATTCAGATAACTATCTGATTTAACTATTCAACAGCGACACATACATTGAATGCGGAATCTACGAGTGTCATCTAGGAACTCATTGAGATGGTAGGCCCCAATGTCAGATATCTGTCAAATACAGTTTTGTATGCAGGAAAATTGTTGCTACAATAATATTATTTGGATTTTTTGGCGAAATATTTTTCTTCTTTTTTTATTTGCAAAAATAAAATAAAACCGGCAAAAATTTAATCTAATTCGTATACAAATTTCCTAAAGCTTATATTCGAGGTAGGTTTTATTTTAGCCGGTTTTATTTTATTTTTGCTATCTAATTTGAATTTTTTTCTATCTATTTTTGAAATCTAATTCGAATATAAACTAAGAAATTCGTATTTGAGTTAGATTTTATTATTGGTGGTTTTATTTTATTTTTGCCGGCAAAAATAAAATAAATCCACCAAAAATAAAATCTAACTCGAATGTAAAGTTTACCGGTGTCGAAAAACTTGATGTCCAAAAATAACGTGGTGACCAAAAAATAATTCTACATATGGCAACAATTTCGTGAATATTACTTTTGCTATGAAATCTCACATTTGACAACAGTGGGGCCTACCATCTCATATAGTGCCGTTATCTATATATTTTTTATTTCCACTCTGATGCAACCCAATCTTAATGAAATAAATAAAACATATTTTATATTTTCTTTCAATCTATAACTCAAAATCAATTCAACATACTACGTACCTATTAACTATTCGAAATTGATTCAATTTCATTCAAATATTGTTATTGTATCTCTGCACTACATGTTATAATGATTGTATTATATTTTTTGATTGATCCCATTACAAATAAATTATTGTATTAATCCACAGACTACTACTACTACTACTTGTTCTAATGCTACCATAGATAATGATATGTTTCTAATATATTTTTATTTCCTGTGTTATTTGATTCGGACAATCAATTGCTTTAGAATTGAAACAGATATCGCCGGTGGATTCGTGAGACCTCCTTTGATGATGATGTTGATTCTGGATTATTTTGTTTTGACGCCGTTTAACAGTCCCTAGACCATATCAAGGGCGCCGGTGAAAAGTGCAGTTTTCAATTTGCTTCTGAAGCTGGTGACAGTCTAAGTCTCTCAATGGCACCGGTAGGCGATTCCAATATGTGACAAAAGTGAACTTCAGTGACATGTTTATAGCTAAGCATTTTTCTAATTATTATTAAAATTTTATTGATCACTATAAATTGATAATAATCTTCTGCTTCTCGTGCCGTATCAGGTCCCCCCGACGTTGGCAATCACTATGGCGAAGGCTTCTCTATCTTGATAATAATGCCTTGATGTAATAGCTGGGAGGTATCACTGATAGTCACTTCACTGCCCTTTACATTTTGGTGAAAACAGTTGTAAATAATTGAAGTTTATTAGATTTAAAAACAGCTCAACATAAACTTAACCCTAAGGTCATATTGAAAAATTGGACCTCAGTGTATTTCAATATTATACATCGATACAAGTTCGATTGTAACAGAATTAGAAGTAAAATCAATTAGAAGCAAATGACTCCGCTGGTGGTCAGACTATCTTGGACACAGTAAAACTCGGAAATATTAAAGAAATGTATTATACAAGCGAAAGAACTATGTTAGGATAGATCTATATGGCATTCCGTTCTCTCTGCCTACCCCACCTGCGACACGGTATGAGGATTAGTGATGTAACGAATATTCGTATTCGCATTCGCATATTTCAAGGTATTCGCATTCGCATTCGTATTCGCAAAAAAATATGCGAATGTTTTGCGAATATTATTTTGGTAATAAAGTATCGGATATTCGGTGAAAGTACCGGATACTTACCCGGTACATTATAGAAAAAGGTACTGTAAGAAAATATTCTTTAATAAAACCGAGGAGTATTGAAATATTTTAAATTCCTATACCATTATGAAAATTTCAGCGACGGGGGGGGGGGGGTAGAAATTTTAATGTTTGAGCAATTGTAGAAATTTAAGCATGTCAATATTCGTTATTCGCATTCGCGTCCGCGATAGTCGGCAACAAATATTCGCATTCGCGAATATCCAAAATCACACATTCGTTACATCACTAATGAGGATATAGATACTTGACTTGATTTTTTAAAATTCGTAATAATATGCCACCCATCCTAAATGTCTCACTTTCATGATACGTAGAGGACAACCTGAATGTTCATTATAGTGAAGGTATAGAATAATTATAGACGATGCATACATTATGTAATCACTCAAGTTTGTACTCAGACATTTATATAGCTACCATAGAGATTTAAAATATATAGAGATTTGCATAATAAATACTTAATAGAGTAAAATAAATTTGTTATACATTCTCATAGATCCACACTTAATAAGGTGATGTTTCACATTCCACACTGATATTTCCTGTCAAACACGAATGCCATGTTCTAAATTTGAATCTGTAGTATTTTTATTTAGAGTTTTATTCCGTATGTCCTTACAGTTCTTCATAATACCTTCGCAGACTTTCTATCATTTTCCGTTACTGTCCAGAGGCCTGAGTCAACAACACACTTTCGTCTCACGTTCCCGCTCCGCTAGCGTTCGGGTGCAGACGATGGTGCGCCAAAGTGTTAATTTTCGTAACTATTGTGTATCTTAGCAACGAAATTGACACTTGCTTGCAACATCGTCTGCACCCGAACGCTAACGGAGCGGGAACGTGAGACGAAAGTGTGTTGTTGACTCAGGCCTCAGGACTCTTGAAATTATCGGTCAAGCTCAAATTCCCGTTTTCATTGTTAAAAATGTAATATTGTGATAATAAAGTGACACATTTCCGTAATATTTTGGTCCTACAATGTTCTGGATAGTGTGTATGTGCACAAAGCATGGTCAAACTCAAATTGTGAATTTTTCTATTTCATTTTTTAACATAATATTTGTAGATTTGCAATACTTTTTTTTGGAGCAAAAACAAAAATACAATGAGCAATTTAAAATCCAATTAAATATCATAAGAATAATATCTACAAAATTATCATAGTTTTACTGTACGTCACACATCATCAAACGACCGCCTGCATACTTTTCATTGCATCCTTCTTCATCTTTAATCATTACATAACTCTCAGAGAGAGAAAGATATAGTTGAATAAAGTAATTATTTAATATTAATAATAATAATGTCTCAATAAGAACACCGACCCCACGAAGGCAAAAGCCAAACCTCCAGCATTAGAATATATCGCTGCCTTAGTGCAATGTTGTCAGATTTTATTATTTTTTATTCACGTTAACACTATCAGCTTTTTACAATTAACATCACATTAACTCACCATAGTAAAACTTTAAATGGTGATGATGATTCCGATGCATTAGATCAGTGTTTCCCAACCTTCTTCTCGTCGCGAACCAAAAGTAATATCCAACAGAATTTGGCGAACCCCCTATGTACCTAGTCGTTAATGATAGGCAAAAAAACAATAAAATTTTCTTTATATGCTGCATAAGATATAGGCAGTATGCATACGTTCGAAACAACAGCGTGCAATCTGCATTGTATTTGGTGTGCTTTTTTTATTTTTTTGTGTTTTTGTTTTTTTTTCTTTTATTTTTCTTGGGCCATTTAAAATCCCGCCATTACGCTATTATTTTCGCGAACCCCCTTTGTAGACATAGCGAACCCCCAGGGGTTCGCGAACCACCGGTTGGGAAACACTGCATTAGATGTATTCTTTGACATATTTAATGGTGTATTCATCTTAAAAGCTCGAGAAGCTCAATTAAAAGAGCTTTGAAAAAAAAACAATGTTTATGAATTAAAATGACTATCATTTTGGCCTACAAGTATAGATATGTTATTAACATTTCTGTAATTTTAGCAGTTAAAAAAAGTCTACCTAGGTTTGAGACGCAGAGAGGTAGGTATTTTGCAAAAAATATGTGTAAAAAATATTTTTAGATATTTTAATGCCTCATATCGTCCCTCGTCTGACTAACTGTCGTAACTGACTTTTTTGGCAAAATTGAGTTATGACCGCCACCATGTATTGTGATTTGATACGCATGTTCTCACCGAAGATCACAGCTGTAGCTGCTGCCATTATCCTGGAACAGCTTTCTGATTTGTTGTCGTATCTACGAATTAATCAAAATAATATCTTACTAACGGACGTAAGTGCAGATACTACAGTTAGTGTGATTTTTTATAAATGAAAAACATATCCAATGTAGGTCCTATCTTGAAATACGATACTTAGTATAGACATTAACTGGGAATAACTTTTTATTTATTTTCACATAGGATAGTATTTTTCTTTGTTGGAATCATTTTAGTAGAAATTCTCAATATCCCGATCATAATTTAAGTACTGAAAAAATTAATATGTCAAATATTTACGAAGTGCAGCCACAAGATTTTGAAGTTGACGGCTCACTGAGGGAAATACTAAGAAAAAAATCTTCTAAGGTCAATAAAAATAAATAAAAATAAACAACTAAAAGATCACAGAATGGAGTATATGACCCAAGTATCCAAAAATATTGTTGCATAGTGAATACTAAAACCTGCGTGAAACATTGAAATTTGTTAGGCAGCATCTCGTCAATGTTTTCTTTTCAACGAATATACTCCCGAAATAATTTGAGAAAATTTTCGGAGTCTTGAAGAAATTTTACAATTTATTATCATCATCTGCTAGACGGACATCAGATATGCCGGCCATTTTTTTAAAATACATAAGTGTTGGAAAAAAAACGGTTGAAACAGCTATCGATAGTTACTTCGGCGAGGATTTTAGATAAAGAAAATCGAGGCGATCGAAAAGCTTTTTACATTGATCTGAGAATGAGTCGCAATATTGAGGAACAAATTGAGAGATTTCCAAAAGTTGAGTCTCACTATTGTCGTGAAAAGACGACATGAAAATACTTGCATAGTGACTTGACATTGAGAAACATGTACGCTATGTTTCTGGATACTTTGAAAAACAATACTGAAAAACTAGGTTTTGTATCATACAGAAGAGTTTTAATATAAAAAAAAACCTGTCTTTCCATCTACCGAAAAAGAATCAGTGTAGCTTGTGAACGACATATTGCGAAAGCTCAGAAGATGTTAAAACTAAATTGAAAAATCAATATCTTAAGCATGAAAATGAAAAAAAATACTTGTTCGTCCTGCTAGAATGGTTGGCAAAACAAAAGCTCAGCAAGATTCTATAACACAGTGTGCTACGTTTGATATGCAGCAAGTTATCAACTTACCAATCAGCAATGTAAGGGCAGTTTTCTATAAAAGACGTTTATTAGTATATAACTTCACAATATACGATATACCTTCTGGTGAGTGCTATCGTTACACGTGGCATGAAGGTGCAAGCAAGAAGGGTTCCTCTAAAATTTAATCTGCGATTTTTCTTTTCTGAATATGTACTCGTATGATGAAAAATGTTATAAAAAGTATATTTATTTGCCGACTGCTGTTGCGGTTAAAACAAAAATTCAATAATCGCTTCTACCTTAATTTACTTTATAAATAATTCAAGAAATAATAATGAAATAAAATAACGTATCTGTTCCATGTCACGGACAAAGTGAAGGCGATTCGGTACACAGTGCTATTAACTATGCGCTTAAGAAAAGTGGTAATATCTTTGTTCCTAGTCAATTACTTCCTGTTTTCAAATTAGCAGGTAGAAACAAACCTTACATCGTTACACCCCTCAACTGTTCAGATTTTTTGGATTTTAAGAAATTATCCATTGAGCTACGTCTTCTTTCCCTTCGAATGACGACACAGGGCTAAATGTAAACTGAACGGAGATGACGTAATTTTCAGAAGAAAAACACAGTCTTACTAAGTTTTCTTTTAAAACTAGTGATGGCGAAACAAATTATCGTTCAATATACTTGAAACGACAAGTATTTAACATAATATTGCATAACGAGATTTCTCAACTCAAATCCACTCCATCTAAAATTTCCCAGGCAAAATCTGCTGACTCGATGTCTTTGACTACTGGCGATACACCGATGATAAGATTACTCAAGCACGCTGAGTTTTATAAGTCCCTCCATCACTAAATTCGTTGTTTTGAAAATAATCACGAAATTTTATTTATTAACATCTGATGATGAGGATGAGAATTCTCGAACACCATAATCTGCATAATAATTTATTTTTTAGTGATTTACTATCATTTTATTTCCCATAAAACTGCTCTTATTACAGTGTAAACACTCTTGTTAATTAATATACTTTCTTAAATTATAAAATCGTTTTATTTTCACCTTTGACTCTTAAAATAGTTAAGTCCTATCTGAGCATAACTAAATATGGCCATGGGAAAAAAGTCTCACAAAGGGTCCTATCTACTTTGACGGTGCATAAAAATAAATCCAATATACTTATGGAAATTTAATTATCACAAAAATAATTCAGAGATTCATAAAAATACAAATAAAATAATAAAATACATTTAGACTCTTTCGTTTAGCTGGGAGAGACGAAACTATGCACGCCAAAACACTAAAAATGCTCTCCTGAACAATTTACATTTTACCAGTTACGACAGTTAGTCAGATGAGGGACGATATATTCTTCATACCAAGACAAATTGAACGGTAGGTATATAAATATAATTCAAAATATCCCATTTTTGAGAATGTACGTTATTGCACTAAGACAGCGATGTTATCTAATAGAAAAAAATATATCTTTCGGACATATTCGGCTCACTGAGCACCACACACAGGGCGATTAGATACGCAGTTACGAAGGTGGGATCTATAGATCCTACCCACGAACGCAAGATCTAAGAAGAAAAAAAATTCTGTCTGCATATTTATGTATGTATTTTGAAAAGGGTAGACGCATTTTGAGTGACCCACCATTACAAATTCAAGATGCTAGGTATAAACTAAAAGTTAGAAAAAATAAGATCCCTTGGAAAAAGTGTCAACCACCCTTAAAGGGCCCCTTTAGCAAAAACGATAAAACATTCTATTTTTAACAAGTTTGGTACACAAACTCTCAAAACTTGTTGACCCTACGAACATTTTGATTTGATAAAATATGAAAACAAATGTTAATTACCAATATCAAACTTTAATTTAAAAAAAAAACTCGATTTTAGCTTCATAGTATTCGTTTATAAAAAAGCATATTTCTAAAAATCGAATTCGGGGGTGTGTTTGGTACATAAATGCACGAGAACCCTACAAATTTTCATATATATTATTTATTTTAATATTGAGAATATTTAGATAGTTATTACAATTATAGAACAAAAAAAACATTTTTTTTTTGTTTTTTTTTCATAGATATTGACCGACTTAAAAAATACTTTTTTTGATAACATAAACTCAATTTTTTGTATACTTAAAAAGTTTGCTTAAATCTATAGTATTTATATGCTTGATTGGATGAATAAAAAATATAGGTAAGTATATATTTTACAAATAATTTGTATTTTGATATAACAAAGAGTACCTAAATAAATCTCGTCAGTCTGCGATTTATTTATTTTTTAGTAAAAACTAATATTGGTAATAAATATTTGATTTTTTATTTTATCAAATTAATATGTTCGCAAGGGCCAACAAGTTTCGCCAGTTTTTCTATCAAATTTGTTGAAAATAGAATATTTTACCGTTTTTGCTAAACGGAGGCCTTAAGCCTGCATTTTTTTTACAGATATTCAATTAATACTTTTTTTTATTTCTATCTATCTATACCATCACGGCATCTGCCAAAAGTGGTGTAGCCGGTAGACTAACTACGTTGAATAAATAAACATGTGGAGTCCCCAGTTATTTATTTATTTACACAAAGCGTATTACATGACAAAAAAAATACATTATACATAATAATATTTACAAATACAACAGTGACAATTCTAAATAATATGAATAACATGTTCGAGTTCATCGGTAGCCTAGAGGTGTAGAGTCTCGGCCTCGTGAACAAGGGGTCCGTGTTTCGATACTAGGTGCCGATTTCGTGTCATAATCGTTCGAATATAGATGACGTTGCGCCAAAGTGTCAAATTTCGTAACTATATTGTATTTTAGCTACGAAAATTGACACTTCTCGCAACATCATCTATATTCGAACGATTGCGACACGAAAAACGTAACGCTAAAATGTGTTTGACTCAGGCCTCTGGACAGACGTATTATGTGATTGATACGCAGGTTATCTCACTTGTGGAACATGCTGTAATGGTATGGACATACATTGTTTTACTCTCATGACAAAACGTCCGTATTCGAGTGAGGTATGTACATAGATAAATAATAAATAAACTCGTATAAATTATTATAAATAAATAAAAAAGAGCGGCATAGGACGTACAAAGAAAATTGAAACTACCTATTATAGTACTATACGGATACCTGTTTCAATTATTTTAGATTAAGACATTAAAAATTTAGTGCAACGAATTGATTCACATACCAACTGTACTACCTAGATGTACTATACTATCTATAGCAGTGTTTCCCAAACTATGGTACGCGACAATTATTAAGGTGGTACGCAAGCAGCCATGGCCATTACATTGTGCAGTGATTCAAGATGATGATCGAAATCCTTTACCATCGAGTTCTAGTTTAGTGGTACGCTACTGATTTATAATTTCGTGTGTGGTACGAGAAATCAAAAGTTTGGGAACCACTGATCTATAGTCCTATTATTACTTGAGGGGTTCACAAGCAAAGACACATAGATCCTAACACATTGAAAATGAGAAAATAGCACATTTCCATTTCTACTTGGTTTTTGATGATCTACATGAAGTATAAGGTAAGAAAAAAAGGAAAATTAACATCGTGAATTCAGCGATGAGACATGCCACCCAACTTGAATGTTTTAACTCATGTTGGCACGGATAGGATGACTTGCATTCATCACCCATATTGAAGGTCTTAAATTCTATTGACACGGCGATTATTATTATTGTCTTAAAAATGTCACCATGCACTGAGACCATAACAACTTTTGGCTAAGGTTTTCTGAGCAAGAGAAAAAATACAAAGCAAAATCCAAAAAAAGCAAGAAAGAAAAAATCACAAAAGAGACATCATCATAAAAAAGAAACAACAGAATCAAATGACAACATGCAGTTTGTTGCTTCGCTGGCTGCTCTACTGGTGGGAAATATCTTGATGGTATTTATGAATGAATGAAGCACATACTATTTAACTTATAATTTCACGAGAAGGATTGAGTAATGAGGCTAGTTTATTAATAAATTTTCAATACACGATATAGATAAATATATTATCGTTATACCTACATACATATAATTATATTAAAAACAGTTAGTAGTACGTTATAGACAGATAATACATAAAATTATTAATAATAGGTTCTATTATGTATAATAAAATACGCTCGTGTACTGTACTCCTATAATAGAGTCGCCCTACATCAGAGTCTAAATTGTTTAAGCTCATATACCTGGGGATAGGTAATATTGAAATGTACACTCACGGTCATATTATCTGATTCATGATTTATAGTCTATGCCTGTATTCATTCATAGGGTGTATATTATTATATTATTTATGGGTTCAGAAGAAAACAAATCCAAAAATGTCATTTATAACTAAATTGATATTTTATTTTAATTAATATAATTACAAAGTTTAATTTATCGACCGACGGTTCTTGGTGGAAGTCCATATCAATAACTTTTAAAATGAAACACAATATATAGTTACTCCACTATTGACTTTATTTATTTTTGCGAGCCGGCTTTCAAGAGCTTCCGTTCTCATCGTCAGGCAAAAGTAAAGTGAAGCTTCATTACAAGTTAAGCATGTGACAAACAGAAAACAATAGGTAAAAATTAAAATTAAAGAGATGTGTTATTATCATGTATCGTCAACCATAATTATAATGATGCACATCTGTTATAAGGGTTTTCTGTGGTTTCCCCGTTATCGTACAAAGGCAAATGCTGGAGATGTTTGATATAAGACCGTCCACAGCGGCTCTTTAATTTTAATTTTTACCTATTGTTTTCTGTTTGTCACATGCTTAACTTGTAATGAAGCTTCACTTTACTTTTGCCTGACGATGAGAGCGGAAGCTCTTGAAAGCCGGCTCGCAAAAATAAATAAAGTCAATAGTGGAATAACTATATATATTGTGTTTCATTTTAATAATTATTCATATAATTACTACAAACAGATCTTTTACAGATTGTATAGTATATCTTGAATATTGTAAGGTTCGCAAGCTAGCAAAGTTTGTTAAATTATTTTACAATATATTACATATTAACACAATATTCCAACATAAAAAAAAATACTAACAAATGCTCTTGATGAGTTAATCCATGCATCATTTTAGGTTTCATAGTCAAAGCAAAATAATACTACTACTACTACACCATCACGGCATATCCCACAAGTAGAGCGGCTGCATGTAATTAACATGCAAGCTGTTTTCTCTGTGCCAACAAAAAATTAAGACATTCAGGATGGGTGGCAAAACTCACCGCTAATCCTTGTAAAGTAAGTTATGGTAAATCTATAGTGAGGGGCTGAATGCTCTCCGAATAAGGAACAAGGGTATATACTCCACTTGTGAAATATGGCAAGATGTTATAGTTGTGATAATATTATAGTCTGTTTCTAAACACCCTTTGATAAAATTTGTTCTTACATTACTCATGGCAGCCATACTAGGAGGCAATCAATTTTCTATACCACCATATTAAACTAAACATATTATAAAATACCACCATGACGGAATTAGGTATAGAAATATACTTTGTACATGTGACTATACATATAACAGTGGTGGAACTAGACTTTTTACATTTTATTGCTCTTGCTGTCGTAATGAATATTTTGACACATTGATAATATGCATAACACATCATCTAATCTTATGTTAATTGGATCTGAAAAAATTAGTAATGGGGAACTAGAAATTTGAGATATCTTTACTCAGAGTGTGGCCGTCAATGTGGAATATAAAAGTAATAATTAAAATGTTTAATAGTAGAAAAATATATTATGTACATAACATAACACATAACACGTACAGACAATTCACACAGACCGTGCTAGTCCCAAACTAAGATATGAATCTTGTATTTTGGGTACAACACGACGATACACATATACAAAGCACTGAACACGTAACATTATTATTTTATTAAGTGCAATATTTTGTTGATCGGTACGAGATATCATTTTGTTTTTCAGTGTATGGGTTACACTGAAACTTACACTTAAACTTACAACCCTTAAAAAGGGTTGTAAGTTTAAGTCTTCGGGCAAGTTATGCAACTTTTGATGGAATACAAAATGGGTATAAAAATGATGAAATTTGAATAATATATTGTATTTGATTGTTAGGACATTGTTTTAATTTTTAGTGTGTTGGCTCGCGATTAATAAAGTCACAATGGGAGTAGGTACTAAATTAGGATTTTATTTCCGAATAATTTAATGACATGATTTTTCACTTAGAACCATCAGTCGAAAATATTAACTATGTGTAGTTATATGTATTTAAATTGTTGGTCGGTCTTGGATACCGTTTTAGCGATTTGTATCCAAAAAGAAATGATATTTTTTGCTCTTGCATTTGTTTGACACGCATTGGTATTAATTGTACGTGCGAGAATCAGTCCATTTTAGGCTTGCGATGTTTCTTTTGCCTTTACGGGAAGGACACCACTGCTAAATATAATAATATGCCTCTAACAAATTTTTATACAACAACATTATTTATATAATTTGATAGATATTATTATATTTTGAACATAGGTACTATTATTAAATAATCAAGTCATTCTTGCATTGGTACCGTCCATACCACTAATATCTCAATACAATCATCTTACATAATGTCTTCATTATATTAGTAGCTGACCCAGCAAACATTGTTTTGCCATATACATTATACCATATACATTTGTCGTATACTAATGTCGCTATAAAGAAATAGGGGTTGAAGGTAGAAGGGTGAAAATTTAAGGCTGTATGTATTTTTTTAAAAATAAAAAAAATTGTCTAAAAAAGTTCGGGATGGACCAACCTTAACTTTTTGGGGTATGAAAAAATAGATGTTGACCGATTCTCAGACCTACCCGATAAGCACACAAAATTTCATCAAAATCGGTCCAGCCGTTTCGGAGGGTATGATAACAAACACCGTGACACGAGAATTTTATATATTAGATTAATATTATTTTAAACTTTAGCTTGTATTATGTTGACTTTACAATGGAAAGTGAAGATGAAGAGAGTTTATTTATTTGTCTGAAAAAACTACACTATATCGATTACAACTCTTACACCATATTCATTCCTTCTTCTTATGGTCGTTCACAACTCGACCTCCAAATTCTGCAGCCAAAGAGCGTGTAAGTCTTGAAGTTCTCCTTGGAATGCACGTTTGGTACTCGTTTATCAGTTGGGGTAGGTAGAAAGAACAGAAGGACAAATCGATCTATTCTTGCACCCTCCTTTTGCTTCCTCCACATTCATACAACATCTCGTGCATGCACGTTGATTTCTAAAGTTTCATTTCAGTTGTCCAAAATAATTATTCCATTTCGTCTAAATGAAAATAAAGATTTCATCGTCAAACTGAAATCGTTCTCTTGCTCGACACTTATTTTTCAATGTTACGGAAGAGACGATATGTATATTTATTGGATGTTGTCGGTTGATGTAGCGCAGAGGTAACACTCTTGCCTTTGAGTCACGAGGTCCCGGATTAGATTCCTGGATGAAGAGTGACTTTTGTCAAATTGTCCTGGGTTTGGGTATTACATTAAAGTATATGTGTTAAGTGCATTGTATATATTATTATGTGTGTATCGTCGCGTTAGTACCCATAATACAAGATTCACATTAAACTTTGGAATTAACTCGATCTGTGTAAATTGTCTATTATACATGTTATAATTAGTCTGCCAGCATAAATTAAACATTACCAGTAAGGCATTTAACGACTCTCAACGATTTGCAGACAGCGCGTTTTGCGATATTTCGGGCACATTGTAAGAAGAGAGCATGAAAACCTAGAAAAAGTAATTATGACTGGGGTTGTAGAAGGGAGGAGGGGAAGGGGCAGAGCACAAATAAGATGGAACGACCAAATTAAGGAGGCCACACAGAGCTCACTACACGGGGCCTTGCACATGGCGGAGGATCGCTCAAGATGGAGACAGACAGTCTACAGAACGAAGCATGATGGTCACGATCCTCAGGATTGAGGGACCGACGGAGATGATGATGAAGGCATTTAAACTTCAGATTCAGTTCAGCAATGATGAAGTATGCCATCTATACTGAATGCCTCATTTTAAAGTCACTGAAAGATCCGGCCGCTCTGTTAGTTTATTATGTATAATATGCAGTTTGTCTGCTAGCAACCTTACTTATAAGATATGGTATTTTGTTATGGGATAGATATAATATGTCCAAGTTAAATCGAAATTGAATTAAGATTACACTCCGGAGGCACTCAAAGCATCATAATATTATTCACCTGGAAGGCAGATACATTAAGAATCATTACCAGAGTTGGGCACCTTTAATTAAAATTTAACATTATTAATCCGTTGACAAAGAGTTAACTTCTTTCTTTTTTTTTCCGGCAAGACACCCGACATCGAGTGAATTATGATAGAGTTAACTTCGTTACCCGTTATTTTTTTTTAATTGGGCACCTTTAATCAAAATTTAATATTATTAATCCGTTGACGAAGAGTTATACTCATTAATTTTTTTATTCAATTTAACTCAAAAAGCATTCAACAGTAGCAGTTAATTATAGAGAACAGGATCTAAAAGTTCCCAAACGCGAACGTCTATAGTTAAAGAAAAAGGTTCTTAGAGGGCGATTGCAAAAGTCAGTAAAAAAAAATACTGAGTAACCCTCCCTGAAAATGTAACGGAACTTATAAAACGGATGTAAATAAAAAGTACATTTTTTAAAATGTAATATTTATAAGTACCTAATTTAAAAGTTTAAATTTGGCCAAAATTTGAGCAGAAATTGATTATGAAATCGTTAATGTTCAACTCAGTGATTTCGTTGACACCAGTTTAACCAGAGCTGCATACTTAAATAGTTTTTACATAGTTTTTGTAGTATGCGATTAATCGACTGCTAAACCCTTATTAATTATTAATTTTCCCACCGAAAAAGGATTCACTAAACGCCTTGCAATATGTTATTAAAATACATTTATGTTATTTTGCACCTTTAGTAATATTTTTTCCACTCCATTAATTTTCATTAGTAGTTCGCCATATAAAATATTACTACTAGGTACTACATCCACCGTATATTGTTTCTCTCGCCCATCCTACAACATACAGTCGTATCTCGATATACGAGTTTAATTCGTCCCGCAACCTTGCTCGTATTTCAAATTACTTGTATCTCAAAGCGAATTTCCCCATTGAAATTAATTGAACTGCCATTATTTTTATTTATTCATTCTTTACTGTACATTGATAAAAAAACAATTACATAAAAGGTATACATTCAAATTAAATACAATCAATATACAGAGGGCGAGTTTATCGCAAAGGCGCGATATCTTCCAACTAACCCAAGTTTATTAATAAAATAAAGCCATTAATCAATTCCAGCCCCCACAATGTCACCCCAGTTATTTTTGTTACGTGTTTTTTGAATAAGAAAAATGTATTTAATAAATTACAAATATTGTGCAAAAATATGATAAAAGAGAATGTAAAGAAATAAACTTGATTTATAAAGTGTTACTTTCGCTTAATTTTCGTCACTGCTTTTCTCTTCGCTGGTCTTTGCCTTTTTCGCCACGCTTTTCTCGCTTTCAACTGTAGGCCGTTTTAAAAAAACATGTCCAAGCAAGTTTGTCTCTTCCTCCCTTTCAGAATGTTCTATAAATGAGTTAGGCAAGTGTCATTAAATAGCTCGTATCTCAAATTTTGCTCGTATTTCAAAGCAAAAAATCACTCGCTCGACTGCTCGTATTTCAAAAAACTTATATATTGGGGCACTCGTATGTCAAGGTACCACTGTATTAACTAATAACACACACACTTTGTTGTATAATATTTTTCTTGTATTTTTTTTTTATTCTACGCCATTTAACATCGCATAATTGTGATTAATTACACTAAGATTAATATCAATTAAGCTCTTTTCCCTCAATTAAACATCGCCGCCCGATTTTTTGTTGTTCTTGTTTCTAAAATTAATTATATTTAATATTTTGTAATAACACTATTTGGCAAGGGCGTACTCGAGGCAGGACAGAGAGGAGGCAACAACCCCCCCCCTGCCGTCGCTTGAAGTTCAATAGTTTTTTTTTTATTTAATTCTGTTTTCGGCTATACACCCGTTTACGAGCGATTTGAGCCCTTTGGGAACAAACGAATAAAGTATTGGATACTAAGAGAAGCAAACAATTAACGAAAAATGTAAGTGTGCAAATTGTGACAATATTAAGATAGAAACTTCCAATGCGCTGTTTTCTATAGAAATAATGAAGTAATTCTGGCGATTCAAGACAGAAGGCATTTACTGATATGTTTCCATTGATAAAGGAAACCTTATAATTATAATAAGCTCGCCACCCATCTTCATCTTCTTCCTGGCTTTGTCCCAACTTATTGCCTCTGAAAGCTGCTAGGATCGGCTCTTCTCGTCCTAAAGTTGTATATTATTTTTCTGTTCCGTATGTCATCTTCATCCAGGCCATGTCATCTTGTATGTCATCTTCGTCCAGACTTTTAGTCTAGAGATCCCAGATTCGAATAATCCAGCTGCCCATCGAATATGGATAAAATGGGAGCTTAACCCCCCTTAAAAAATCGTGGATATGCCCTTGACATTTTGGTGTTATTTTTTATTGTAATAGATGCGCATAAAACGTATTAAAAGTGAAATCAATTTATATAATCTTGTAATACATAATCCTTGTTTATTAGGATATAAGCCTTTGGTAGATTAGCATTAATTAGCAACCTCATACATCAACCGTCTGACCGCAGACCATTTATCATTAAGCCTTGCATTGCTGGTGCATGTTACATACATTCTTTAAGTCAATTAGCACTTATTATAAATCGTTACTTATAGGTTATTTTCTATTTGAGTACTTACTTATTTCAGTGTATTTTTTCAAATAAAATAACTGTAATAAAATGAGAAGAATTTAAATGAATGACCGAAGAAATAAATGATCGACAAACAATGAATTTACTCTCATACTATTTGTGAGAAGAAGAAAAACAAAGTTAGTGAAATATTTAGTGACAAAAAATTAATAACCGAGTTGAAAAATATTAGGTGAGTGACTGAAAATACTAAACTAATTGAGCGACTAATGTTGAATGATTGACAGGTAATACCAAGAGGAATGCGTCAATTCAATTTTTATTTATAATATTTCAAAATTATTTATGAAATATCGCGTACCTAGTGTGCTTTGTGCAATTAGAACAAGCCCTACTCTTGAAGCTGTCATTGTGGTTATAAAAGAAAATTATGAAGCCTTCAGTAAGTCTCCTGGGTGGATAGAGCACACCTTGCGAAAAGGCTGGATTGCGGTCTCGTCCAAGACTTGAACCCGCAACTTATATGATAGTTGTCGCATTACATTTGCATTGTATAGGTACTTGTCTGAAAATCTTGTAGCGTCGAAATGTACCAGATATACATCATCCAATACCACGCCCGTTGGCCTTAGCCCCTATATTAATACAAGTTTTTTATACGCAATTTGATTTATTACCGAATCTGTGACATTTCGGTTGTTGTACATTGGTACTGTACACAAGAACAATTAAAATCTATTATATTTTATATACGTATTGGTCCATTTATTATGTTGATAACTTGTTTTCTTAATCGCTCATAAAATAGATCACCACTGTTATTAAAAGAATATGAACTGTCTAGACTACTAGAAAGAAAGAAATTTACAACGTATTTATTAAAAATGTACCAAAAAATATCCACGTTGTTTTTGAAAGTGTTATTATTTATTTTATGTTATGCTTCATGGCATCATTAATTTCAATTCAGCGATGAAGTATGTCAACCTATCTGGAAAGGCTTGTTTTTATTGGTACCTGCATGTTTAACAAATGAAGTCTAACGTCTACCAGATAATGTAATGCTCGAGAAACTTATTCTTTGCAGGAAACCGTACGGAAATTGCCAGCTGATCTATTAAAGATATTTGGCAAATACATTCCTTTTACAGAAAAAAATACACAAAAGAGTTGGAAATCTATTCAATGCCGATGATTCTACGAAAATTGATGATCTACTACAGAAAACCTAAGACATTATGTATTATGAAGATGAAGTTAGTCTAAAGGATGTCTGCTAATGTCCTTTTAAATACCAGTCCACTTCTAGTTTGTAATAATAGTTCTTGACTTAATATGTAATCTTCAAAATCCCCTAAGGCCATGCATTCTAATTATCATGGATATAGTCCTAAATGATCCCGCTAAGGCGATACATCAAAAAACTGGATAGAAAATGAACATCACTTGGAAGTAATTTTATCAAGATCAAAACAGAAACAAGTTTCAGGGCGGTCGCAATAGTATAGATTAAGTTGAAATCAAAAGCAATAAAGTTGTTTATGATGCATTTTCAATTAGTAATTCAAAGGCAATGATGCAATATATTACAGTGGTTTATTTACTGTCAAGAATCGATACTTTATACGGCCTATAAGGAAACATTACAGTAATAAATTAAAGAAGAAAAATCTCAGATACACTACGAACATGCAAGCAAAAAGGATCGAGTGCCTTTTACTCCTATTTTTGTGCAAGTTTTTTGCCTCCAAGAAATTCTGCTTGAACCTATATTCAATGTTTCGCGAAACCTTTCACATATTGCTTTTGTCATGGAGAGTAGACGTAGTCAGACATCGTAAAATAAAGCTGAGCCGGACAAGTTGGCATGTGCTCAGACTCAGAAGATGGTCAAAGAAAGTTCTGGCGTGGCAACCGATAATCGGTTGGAGAAGTCTTTTGAAACCATAGACTAAATAGGCGATTCATTATGTAAAGAAGATTGCTAGAAAAAAGTGATACAACATTTCCAATAATTCTTTCAGAATCCGTGGAAGAAACATATTTATGATTGCCATAGCACATTTTTCAACAAGATGTATTCATTGAGCCAAAATAAATATTATCAATTCCATTCGACGAACGCTTACTTAATAAATTTTATTAGCTTCAATGTTATTGTTTTATTCTCAGATTTAGCATCTCCATTCAATAGAATCTATTGTATTTATTACTTTTATGTATTTATAAAACGTTCATGAATCAGCATTATTTATAAACGGTTATTTTGCCACTACGCTTTTTTATTTCTCATGTTTACCATTTCTTAATTTCATTATTGTATCTGAGGTTTTTTTGCTACTATAATTTTGTTTTTTATACATCTGTGCCTCTTGCGAACCAAAAAACTCCCACCCTCCATGGATAATAATTATAACTAGACAATTTTTTTAAGATGCGCCGTTTTGTAGAAAAACCACCGCAAGGGCCCATTCAAGAATCATAATACCTCCTGAACAATAGGGTTTTTTAACCTCGCCTTGAACACCTCCACACTCTCCAGAGTCTGCAAATCACAGGGAATTTTGTTGCTCAGCAACGGACCAGCCACACAGAAGGCACGGTCGACATAGTTAGCCAGACCCTCTTGGATACCTCTCCAATCTTATTTATATCGCTAATACTTAATTAATTTGCCTTTTCAATGTCTCGCCTTTGCCCACCTTGTTTATTTAGTGCATCTTTTAACATTTAATTGTTGTTAAGATTATCTTGATTTCAATTCATCCTTACTTTATTATCTTTATGTTGTGTTTTGTTTCAAATCTCCGCAGATAAATTAAGATAAACATGAAAGATAATCATTCCAAATTCATGTTTTCCTCGCTTTTAAATTACCCAATAAACTGTTCCCACGCGTGGTCTTCACTTGGTCGTTGTTGTTTTGCTTGGTATACAACATTGTTTAGTGTGTCTGCAATATTATATGGTTTATCATCGTATTCCGCAATTTCTCTGTTTACTACGTCATTTTTGTGTAGTTTTCAAATATTGTTGACCTGTGAGTAATGCCCAACTTCAATCATTCTTAACTGTGATACATTTTAGTAAGATTCCAGTTTTTACTGGCTAAATAAAATATATATCTCTTGAACCATTGAATTTAATATTCTTTTTATATGTCAGTCCCCCAGTTCTAGAAATCGTGACTCGTAATCAACATGCATCATTCTATTCACTATTTGTCACCATAACATACGATTTTCTGTCATATGCAGAACCTCGTGTAGTGTGTCCTTTACTTAATCACTTTATTTAGTTGGTGCTCGGCCTTCAAAGAAAGAATTTAATATTAAATATTTACTATTACCAGCTTTATTTCTTCCATTTTTTGCAAGCTCTTCTGAGAAAAATATAGAATAAATAAATGATTAAAATTAATGTTACTTTCAAAATCTTTTCCTAGATATTTTCTTCAAAAACAATCTCTTTCATCCTTTTGAGTTTCGGCCAATTTCAACCCATGATAGATTGTTGGTAATAAACTTATTCATACGTTGATTTTCAATATGTTCCACATTTGAGATGGCATGTATTATCCATTATGCTTAAGACGTCGATCTTCCAATAGGGCTCCCGCACTCTTGAAATGGATACTCCATTAAACGTTGCCGAAGAAATCATCCGTCTTCATCGTTATCATACTTTGTCTATACTGTATTGCGCAAGAAGCTACAACTGACATCCCATTATTTATTATTATACGTAGTTTAATGATATTATGTACTACCCGTCATGTATTTCTGCTCCACGCGTTTTACTATATGTTCAGTAATCCTTCACGGTCTTTCAACTTTTGAGGCAATAATTTCTCAATCATTTATTTTAAAAGTTGTTTGCTTAACGACTGTAACAAACATGGAAGTAGATAAAACAATATAATGATATTCTCTTAGTAATATATTTTTATGCTAATCCATTATTATTATTATTACTAAACATAGTCTGTCAAATAATTCATAGCATTTTATGTAAAGTGAGAAGATCCTTGCCTCATTAATTTGCCATGTCGTATTGTATTTCATTTTCGTATTTAAAATAATTCGTTGAATTGTCTACCAGTCGTGAAAATTTTCAAAATGATCAGTGATAAGCAATGTTACTTACATATATACAAAGATCTTCTTCTAATTGTCTTTGTTGTTTATGACCTATTGCGTCTAAATACTTCCTCCAGGAACCGTTGTCCATTGTTCCTGCATCCCAGATCTATAACCTTACTCCAAATGAAGTCTTTCAACCCATACATTTAATATATTATGTCTTTCCCAGCATTTTCTGGTTCGACATTATTACTTACATCAAATTTTAAAGTTTCAATCGTTCTAGAAAGGATAAAGATAACTTAGATCGCAAACAAAATAGGCATCAATAGATTATTATTGACAATAAAATGACTCGATTGGTTACGGCATCAGGCACCCAGGCCTGCTTATTTCCATCGCGGAGGGCATGACCGAAGGCAGGAATTGTAGATGCCAACCAAGCGACTACTACATGGATCAAATGATGGAGTACTATCGCTGTAATACAAAATTATGTAGTTGTGAAAAAACTAACTGAAGATAGAGAGGAATGGAGAAGAAAATCCAAATTTGATACAAACCAGTTTGATGGTAGAAGTCAAAATTGCACATTACTAATAAACTATTGTATGCATTGTATTCTGCATACCTAATTTGTATTATGCGATGGACTTTGAGGTTTTCACATCCTACCTTCAAGTCTGAAGTAAAAGTTTAAATTTAAATAAATAAATAATATTATCTGAGTGACTTATTGATGACATCAACCGTTGCGATATTTTCACTTTCTAAAAAGTATTTACTTGTCCAATTAATGATTTGTTTTGCTCATTGAAATATATTATTAATTACAATTTATTTGATACGTTATGTAAAATTGGTAATTTTGTAAAATATATGACATCGAATGTTAATTAAAATTCTTTTCTTTTAAGGAAGTCATTGAAATACAATTAAAAGATATCATGTCTCTTCCATAGGTTCTATGATTAGTCATATAATAATGTTATTGTGAAACTCAAAACAGTTATGGCATACCGTGCTCAGATACAATCGCAAATAAGATGTTATTAAACAATTTAGCCTGGGGAAACATTCTTGTAATATACGTAGAATCAATAACAACTCAATTTCTACGATTGACAGAGAAGAGACGGCACAATATTACTATTTTACACGACATACTGAACACTGTTTTGTTGTTGAACAACTTCGATATATCATTACTCTGGTGCTTGTCTCGACACGTGACCTATGACATTGGACCTGTTGCCTTATAGACTTCCGTCTTAGTTACAAATATATTATGCATTTGTTGTGATATAACATTGATTTTTTGTGATTAATCGTTGTTTCTTTATTTTTTTTATATTTTATTTGATCACGAATTCAATTTGTTATCTGTTGTTTCAATTGATTTTATTTTAGTATTAATTTAGAATTCTGTTTTAAGTTTAACTAACAATTTTACTATCTTGTGTTTTATCATTTTCTTCAAAAGTTTTATTTGTTTTTATTTTTTACTTCTTCACTACCATTTCATCTGTTCACTATTCTTCAAAGATGCTGAGTATTTAATTAGAAAACATCAATTTCAAAGGCAAGATTTATTATCATTTGAGTTTTTTTTTGTTCATATTATATATCGCTCATCATATCGCTTTGATCTCGTTCTAGTGTTTGACAATGCTTTGTGTTTTGACAACAACATACATTGCTCCTGTCTTTTGATATTTTGACAATGCAATAATTAAGTCTCAGACGTTTTCACTAAAAATAAAACAAACGGCCGACATTAATTGTTAACACGACGACTCTCTCAGACACTCGCCAGAAATTAAACTTGTTCTAACTCACAACAGTATAAGAATCATGATAAGTTTATTCAGTACCAATTTCAACTAAAATCCTTCCTTTTCATTCCACTTTTCAATTCTGAAAAACATTGTTAGTACCCAAAATACAAGATTTATATCTTAGTTTGGGACTAACTCGATATGTGTGAATTGTCTATGCATGTTACATTATTGTGTTAGATGATAAAGCTTAAGTTGTTAATGGTTTTAGTTTAGACAGGAGTATTGTGTATAAAAGGGGAGTCCATTATTACTTATATGTACACTATACCTACATAAAAATAATCATTCATGAGAAACAAACACGAGAGAGACGTCTTTTGACCTCTCAGGTCATTATCAACTATTCTCAAAATCGATAATGACACAAGAAGCCGAATGACGCCTCTCCCGCGCTTTTCCAATCCATACGAAACTCTTCAATTTATGTTTACGTCTGTTTACGATGGGACAGTAATAATTATATATTGCAAAAAACTATAGGAATTTTTGTGCACATTTTCAGCTGTCATATTCTCAGAAATGATGGATTCATTTCACTCCACCATTGAATACTCGACAGGATGTTTTTTCTATACTTCACAATCAAAACAGTCTCGCAATGTTTATGTTTTCTGTCTTCTTTTTATTCGCACCGTGGTGGTCCAATATCCAATATTGATAGTATTGTTTAACCGGGCGAATTAAATTTAGAGACATTGGCAAAATGTATCGCGTATTTGATACGAATAATTTTGTTTATTAAATTTATCCTTATTCCTTTTGATACAGAGTCTTGCGAATTTACAACATGACTGAATGAATTCTTATGGGATGGACTGACAGATAAGATTTCTCTCTGAGACTATGTTGCGTCAATTTATCTTGACCGTTCGCTGGATGCGGGTCTCGTGTTTCTACGACTGATTTCTCATCGTATTTTACGTTAATTCTCGTCGACTTTATTATTTTGTACATATTTATTATTATTATTATCATCCAAATATATTCCTACCACTATTTGGTTTTATCTCATATTTATTTATGGATCTTAATTTATTTTGGTTATTAGATCATGCCGCTCTTGCGGTATGTTAACAATTATAAGAATCCAGTGCAAGCGCATATAATGTAAACACAAATAATTTGGCTTGGGTTTGTTGTCAAATTACCCCACGCATGTGTTTAACGTTACAATCAATATGCACATGGGTAAATTTATATAAACAAATGCATTTGCAGATATCAAAGTTTATTTTAAACCCATTTACAATGTAGCGAAGTCTAATTAAGCCAACAAACAAAAATCTTTCATCGCTCTGGCATTTGGCTGTCACTCGTTCACTTATCCACTTTGTATTGGAGAAAGAAAAGAATAATCTTCAACAGTGTTGGGATTTATTCTAATATTCTTCTTTAGCGTTTCATCTTTAGTTGTTTTTCTTGAGACTACTGCTAGAAAATAACCTTGTTTCATTCAGAGCAACTTTGTGCCAATAGAGTTTCTTTTCTCGCAATACTCCCAATGGTTCGTAAAAATATACATCAACTTCAGAACAGAATCGTTCATGCCACGAGGAATGTTTTTTTTACTGACGATTTTAAATCTATTTTTACTACTAAATTTTATCTTTAGAGTTCGTCGGTAGCCTGGAGGTAGAGTCTCGGCCTTGTGAACATGGGGTCCGTGGTTCGATACCAGGTGCCGGCAAACTCCCCTTTCACGACACAAGCTTTTAGTAGCTTACTGTGAAAGGTGTATAAGGTTGTATTTGGGTTTATAACAAAAACCCAGATATATCTTTTTTTAAAAAAAAAAAAAAGATTGAGGAAGATCTAGATCTGTGTAAACCTAAATTTTATCTTTATATACCCAGTGTTGTTAGTCTACGGTCGCATTGTTTTAATATTCTACAAAGTTTTGTTCCGATTTTTTTTGCCCAAACCTACAATTTTTTGTTTTAGAATAATGAAGGAATTTTGAAGTGCAAGAAAAATTACAAATTCTCAGAATTAAGACCTAAAAACTAAAAAATGTTCTGAAATCTACAAACTTTATTCTTAAATTTACGTACTTTTTTAATCTGAGCTACGTCTTTTTTAAAATCAAAGTTAGCAACAATTGTCTAAATTTCAACCATATCAAACTAACGATTTGTCTCATCAACCTTGGATTCAATATGACACAAATTTTTCAACAATTCTCATCTTCTCTTTCTATTGATTGTATTGTATTATGTCTAATAATACATACCAGAATAATTACTTTACATTATTGTCTCTAGTTCGCTTTGTTCTATCTCTTTTGTGAATTTTATCGACAGTTTAATAATATCTTTGTCTTGTAGTGGTATTACTATTGTTGTAACTATTATCAACTATTGATGTAACATCAAATTGTTGTATTGTAATATTGTCGAACCGGTTACTGAATAATACAATCTGTGTGTATAATTTTCTTTACGACATTTATCAGTTCTCCTGTGAGGTCTACCAATTTAAAAAATGTGTTCATTATTTTCTTCATATTTGTCTCATTTTTGGCTACATTCATAGCTTATTCTTCTTCTTCCTCTTATTGTGGACCATTCATCTTTTTCTTCAAAAGTTTTATCCTCTTGTGATGTTGACGACCGGCTCCTCTTCCATTTTTTTTTGTAGTTTCCTTTGCACCTTTGTGGACGATCTTGTTGTTAACCATACGATCTACATCATATCTCATGGCTAAATAACTAAATACCTCTATTTTTAGCAATTTCAATATATAATTACAATTCTTTTGGTTTCCTCAATTTATAGTTTATATTGTTTTATTTGCCACATCGAAATGTATTAACCAATTATGTATATTATGATTATCATGACTAATATGATACGCCTAGAGTAATTTTGTTTTTGCTAAATGCATAGCTGTTTAATTTGAAATATGATACATAATGTCTCCTGTCTACAAACCCATAATGTTTTGATTATATATATACATGCTTTAAATTATCGATTATTCAATTTATTATTTATTCCTGTATTTTATTTCACAGTTTTAATTAGATAGAATGTAAGTTATTTCATCAATAAATATCTTGCTGATGTTATCTCAATTAATAGTCACCCAAACTTTATGAATCTAGCTTCCAAGAAATCGTTTTAATAGTCCATCTTTTGCATAATTTGTGTTCAATTTCATTTCGTCTATAAGTTAACAACTGAAAAATGTATTAAATAAGTAGATAGATCAATAAATTTCAATTCGTGATGGATGTTAAAGGAAAGAAAGAGAAGTATTTAATACAATGTACCATTTTTAAAATGGAGTTCCCCAGGGTACTGGTTTGGGTCCTATGATTAATACATATAATTAATCTTATCAATTTTGCTTTTGAGGCTATCGCTTTGCAATATGTTCAAATTTGGCATACCTTAATATATTGCAAGTACCTATTTGGACACGTAACTTGAATAATTTGCCGATTCTACCATATATATAAATGACGACGTTGATTGTCGGTAACGTATTATAAATAAGCTTATGTCTGATAATTACAGCATCATTGTCGTGAAACTAATCGTTAATTTCGCCGAAGATATCAATATATTTTCAGCGGTAATTATATTTTATAATACTCTTAAAATCATACACTTACAAATCGCTGCTGGCTTAGTATCAATTAAAAAGTAAATTAAGCGTCAATTACATCTTAAAAAGCGATTTGTATCACATACGTTTTGATTTTACCATTTATCTCATGCTAAATATATTTTACATCATCATCATCATCATCTCGCCCTCAACGCTCCTCTCGGGAGCACAGGGCAGAAACCAGCCTCCTCCATTCAGAGCGTCTCTGCGCCAATTGCGTCACCTCTTTCCACGACATTCCCTGCGCTCTGATATCGTTGTCATAGGAACGGTGTATTGTGAAAGAGGGACGCCCGGGCCGACGGAACCCCTGCGGACGGAAAAACAGTGCTCTTTTTGGCCAACTATCATTGGGCATTCTCAAAACATGTCCCAGCCAGGACCATCGTCTCTCCTGTATTACGGAGATTACAGCAGGTCTCTGCTGGGTGCGCCGGCGCACAACATCATTTGTAACATCATTTACGTACTGTCATTTATATATTATAGAAAGAAATGTTACTTTAAAAATATACAAGTATAGAAAATAAAAATAAAGAATATCTTGGCCTCTTGGATGCAAAATCTAACTTTTGGCCACTGCGTTGTTGATTCAGTATTGATGTATATGCCTAATTTATTTGGATAAACATAAAACTAACATCTTAATTATAATCGTGTTTCATATACCTAATCAAATAATATGTGGATTGTTTTATTTATTTTCCTTTGATAGCGACTATAATTATTAATTTATTTTATTGGTAAACCATTGATTAGTGATAATGATTGTTATTCTATAGAAGAACGTTGAGATTTTTGTCTTTATGTTTTCCGGTGCACGGATAAATTGACTGGAGGCACCAGCGATAAACGAGACGGGGTCCCATTAAATAATTAAGTACTATGATAATAAAACATAGATTTTTATTATTTATTGATACACTTAAAGCCTGGTAGTCTGTTCTGTAAGCTGAGATATGTTTTATGTCTTCGGTGAATTACTGATACACATACATTATTTTTATACTAACGTGAATTCGTCTACCCGTTCTCGTCACGATACACTTTTCTATCCGCTACAAAGTAAAACAAAAATGTATTATCAAATTTGTCAGTCGGAAGGGCCATACGAATGAATACTTAATAGTTTGGAAGCGTATATTCATATATTATTTCATACAATGATATTATGTGGAATTTAATATGAAGATTGAGAGTACAGTATATTGTACAAGTTTTGTCTGTGTTTTTTAAAATTCCTACGTTTTTTATTTAATTGCATTAGCTTTAAGCTGTAATGATTTCAGCAAGGTTTATCTAATTTTATATAATAATAATAAATTACTTAAAAGAAGAATAAATATTCTCTACTTCTGTCTACAATTTATCAGGTCTCCATAATTTTATCTGAGTTGAATTCAGATATCGTTGGAACGTTTTTTCAACGATCTTTTTTTTCAATTTTCAACATATTTGTCTTATCTTTTCCTAGTTTTAGAAAAGCAACTGACAGTAAAGACATTTTTCACCAACTTCCAACCGTATTTTAGAGCAACTAAACTTTCCTCGAACACAATTATAAAGATGGTTGCTGTTATTTGAGATGTAGGTATGCTCAACAGATGTCAAAAATAGAGGTTTGAGACAAGAACTGGTAGAATTGGTGAACGCACCGTAGGCTAAGTGCACTCAAACCAGCCTAAGCCGATTCGCAAGCATCGGAACACCTTTTCTGTTTCATACAAAAGGCAGTTGCACAGTCTGTTGGTTGTGCGGATGAGTTGTCTGTTGGGTAATATTCTTTAATAGTCTCTGTATACCTAAAGTGATAAATTATTTCATGATTTTTCTTGAAAAAAAGGTAATATTTACGTATTCCGGCACATAACAATAAATAATATTGTGATCCATAGATCCATGATCCAGTGATTGACTTTCACACCGTCAAGTCGTTAGCGAGATCGTTGCTATTAGAAGTGCCATTAAGTTAATGCAGTATGTATTATTATAGTATTATTGAAAGATCTATAATATAGTACAACTTGCGCACATGTATTGCGCGTAGGTATAATAATAATACGAAATCTGTATAATATTATGTTGGCATGTATAACACTCATTCATACGGTATCTTAGTCAGCAATAAAATGTATTTAATTATTCTACTGGTAATTTTGTTTGTATGTTCACTTGTTCCGTGTTGTTTTTTTTTCGTTGTTGTTGGAAACATGATAATGAAATTATTCATGAGCTTACGTCTATCAAGAAGATGGTCAGTTTATTTAGCTTATTCTTCCGTTTCACTAGAGAGAAAAACTTGCAAGACAACAGTTGATATTCTACAGTAAAAAATGTAGATCGTTTCTTCACTATTTATACAATCACAGCATTCTCTTAAAGTTTTATAGCATGAAGGGTTTCCCACTACATTCCCCTAGAAGAACTGGGGCCCTATTCTCCAATCTCGATTGATAAATGTCATCTGTGAGATATGTCGATTAATTATCTCGCACGAAAAGTCGAATGGCAGTCTACGACCCTATTCTTGACGCCACTCGAGATTTAAACGGTCGACATTCGAGAAGCTACCGGCAACGTCGCACTTTTTGTATGTTTTTGTATGTGGTCATCGAAAAATGACATTTATTTATACAATTTTTCAAGAGATGGCGCTTTCGTGTGGGGAGACACGTGACGTACAAGATGGCGCTTTTATATGAGGAGTCACAATCAATATCAAACTTTTCGTTAAATTTTTATTTAAACTAAAAAACTTTATAAATCCGGCATCACTTTTTTTTATTTTTATACCGTATGCAAAATGTAAACAACCATTGAGTGAATCACGGCGGTCATTTTTATCAATTTTTGACATGTCGATTGGTGTGACATTCATCTCGATTGGTAAAACACCACTCGACAAATTCTCGCATGATTTCGTGTGACATTTGTCGTATACGACTTTCAAGAATAGGGTTTTGAAGGAATCAATCGAAAGTAATAAAATCTCGATTGCGACATCCATCAATCGAGATTGGAGAATAGACCCCCTGAGCTCTTGTATCATCTAGATTCATGAAACAAAAATGTTTTTTTAATGGGAAGGCTGCCTGTTTGCCTGAAGAGCTTCCTCCAACAATATCCTCCCCTAAATTACAACCTTTAATGTTCCTTCGAGGAGACACTCCTTTACAAACTATGTTCTTACAGTTACGTATTGCTACGTACTAAAATTCTTAACCCTAGAGACAACACTTAACAACTTACATGAGATTAAAGTAAATTTAATAGATAATATTGCATGTAATAAACATCTTGGTAATTCTCGCCGTTTCATAAAAAATAAAACGTACAAAATGTACATAATGCCATTAAAATTGAGGGGTGCAGAAGCAAAATATCTTAAACATTGAAACATAGAAATAATAAAACATTTGGATCGATGTGATTTTGTTTCTACTAGGTACTACCACTAGGGGTATCCAGCAGATCAGCTGCATGTATTAACATGCAAGCTGTCGTCTCTGTTTCAATAACAAATTAAAACATGCATGATGGGTTTCTTTGTTTCTGCACCTCTCAAATATAAAGTACTACAATTTGTTTGAAACATTCCAGCGATAATTTTAAACAAAAATAATGACAAAATCAGACATACGTAATATTTACAATACAATGTAGATTACAGACACCAATCGCCAATTAATTAGTTACATTGTTGTAAACTCTGTATGTATATTATAATCAGTGCGACGCCGTGTCTCTCTCTTTATGTTTGTTATGTGGAAGACATGAACGCGCATATCACGGCCAATACGACCACCCGCATTGCATGTGGGTGGTCGATATCTGTCCCTGTCACTCTATATCTCGACACAATAGTGGCGTCTCGCTCGCACACCGGTTGTAATTCCATCTCGCTCTATACAACGACGCTATCTCTTTTTGAAATAAATCGTGTATTTCGCATACCGATACGTTTACAATGGTGGTGCGGTGCAATGATGACATACCTCACATTTGGAAATATATTACTTATTTTAGAATTTTTATATGAATAATTATTGTCGGCCGGTGTGGTGCGGAGATAACGCTCTTGCCTTTGAGTCACGAGGTACCGGGTTCGATTTCTGGCCAGGAGAAAATGAAGAATGACCTTTTTCATTCTCCGACTCTTTTCTGTAAGTTTTCGAGTGTCTTGTAAAAGGCTAGTATTCCTTAAGCCAGCTCGTACAATTCAGCGATGATGCATGCCACTCATCTTGAATGGCTTGCCTTTTATCGACACGGAAAGGACAACGTACGTATTTATTACGTACAGCTAATTTGCTGGCCACACCACTTATGAGATTTGCCGCAATGTTATGGTAGTAAATTTCTTTTTAAGTATTTTATTATTCCTACATATGTTTTAATTACAAGCAAATAGAATTATCCATCTTCAAGCCACAATCTGCTCAATTTTGAGGAAATCAAGTATATTTTGTGTTATTGTTGTTATTATTTTAACAAAAAAAGGTAATATTCCTCAATAATTCCTCAAAATTTGTGAAGTCTCTGCCTTTTACACCTGGCTGAGAACAGAACAGGATAGCTCAAGGTTCTGCATGAGGGGAGATCATGACCCCCCAGAATTGGGGAACCCACTGCAGAGAGAGTGAAAGAGAGAATTATATTTAGGTAGGTACATGATATTAGAAAATTTACAGAAAGAGCCTATCTTTGCAGGGAAAAATAATTATAATAATAAACTTTATTGCACAATAAAGAGCATATCGCCCTTGAGATGGATGCTCCATTAAAAGGCGCCGAATAAATCGTCCGACATACATACATATATAATTACAAAGTTATAGAATAATGTGATACGAATAAATGATATTATGCAATGGGCGAGTTTATCGCAGAAGTGATATCTTCCAACTAATCCATGAATGGGAATATAAGTATGAATTTCAGTTGCCAAATTTGCAAATTGAATTTGTAACAATTTCGCACACTAGCTATATACTCTATATATATACACACATCATGATAATGTTGTTATTATTATCGTAACATTCTTATTGTACTAGACTTTACTCATAATATTTTTATTTATATGAAGGAACTGTTCTACTATCTATCATTCATTTAAACTCACAATAGACTATGTATACCTAATAACTTTTTTATGAATAAAACTTGAAATACCGAATTATTAGCATTATCGCCATTTTAGCTCCGTGGAGCACCCGACAGAGAACTGGTCTCTCATTATATGGTTAGTTGGAAGACATCGCATTTTAGCGATAAACTCGCCCTCTGTTCCTCTGTATATTATTACTGATATTTTTATGCCACTGTTTTATTTTGCAATATTGTAACCAATGTACAGAAAAAATAAAATAAATATTTTCGGTCGTCATACATATTAAAATAACAATAATAATGAAAATCCCTATCTTATTTTTGTATTCCTATATTAACGTTTCATAATGATTTAGGTATATTTAAAAATGAAGTTTTATATTATAGGACTCAACATGGGGAATATTTCTTTATACTAAGTTTTCAAATTCAAATATATTTATTATGGATAAATATACAGTTTGCAACAATAATCATTTATTTATAATTATACAGTAGTTAAAACATAATACATTCCCTCAAAATTGAGCAGAGCTCGTGCTTAGATGGATATTAAGTTTAAATTTTTTTCGATTAGTTCACTTTCGATCACTAAACACTCGGTTGCGAAGAATAAAATTGTAGTCAACGGAATAATGATTTAATCTTAGAATGAGATTAAATAGAGGAATGGAAGCCGAAAAACTTTCAGAATAGAGTGCATGATACATTTCGTTCTACGGGGATATAATAATTATGCTAATGAATATTTCATTTGGACGTGTCTGCCCCAGGATATAATGATGGAGTAGCCCTTTTGATGATATACTTAATATACCAAGTCTCTTTATTTCCTTCATCCGCTGACCATCAATACGATTAGTTGTAGTAGTAATTATTCATTCTTTATTTAATGTGGCTGCCCTGGGGTGTATCCTGCTGTGGACCCACTTGAAGATATACCTATTCCTCTTCTATCTACTTATCTATCTATACCCTCACGCCGTGGTTCAGGTGGGGTTGGCAGACAGAACGGAACACCATGTTGATATATCCTATTAATTGTGCCGATGCACACGTGGTAGAAATCCATAATTGGGTAATTTGTAGTATTTCTTTCTATTATAAGTTATTGATCACGAGAGAGACGTCTTTCGACGTATAGTAGAAAGAAACACTTGTTTCAAATTATCTAATTGAAATATCCTTACATACTTCTTTCGCTTCCTCCACATTCATCCAGTTTCTCATACACCCACGCCTATTTCTCGATACACGTGATTGTACCACGTAGTTCTAAGATTCCTGCGCTTTCTCACACACCCTCTTTCAGATAAATACGCCCTCTTCGTCATCCTTTCATCGTCCACTCACTCTACATGTCCAAACCATTGCAACTTATTTACCTACACACATTCTATCTACATTACTTCTCTCATAACCTTTCATTCTCATGGTATCCTCGTTCTTCACATTTTTATTTATATACCAGTAATACAAAGCTGAACTACTACAAAAATCTATGATTCACTGTGTCGGTGTTTAGGTAGTAGAAACTGAAATAAATCAATTTGTTTTTTATATATATGAATATTGTTGTATTTTCACAATGTCCTAACTAGATGAAAGACGTCTCTCTCGTCAAATAAACATAAAACATTCGTATTATTTATTTCGTTTTAAAAATCTATGACTAAACATCACACAATCTTAAATCTAAATTCGCGTGTTCTTAAAATAATCATAATAAATGGAATTTACTGCCTCGCTAGACTGAAGTCTGATCTGAGGCAGTATCTATATAGTATAAACATTATGTTGCTCTTAATTATTCAGTAATTATTCTATAGTTAATATTGTTTGAAAAAATAAATAAAAGTCACCTCATTCAGTGAACAAACCTCGTCTAAGTCACAGCTGATCATTAGTATTCTAAATATGTACACACAACTCCTCATACATTATGTATCACAGCACATCTCATTCAGACATTTTATCTATATTATTATACTTACATAATATACTATTTTCTACCAGTCAACCAACATTTGTACGTCATTACTTCATTGTTTTTTCTCTCACTACTTCCTGTAACACGCTATCACAAACGACATCAACGCGCTGACGAACGCAAGAATTTGAATACAGTCATTTTTGGTCAAGTGGAAGTTAAAGTAAAGTATGTTGTTAGGCTAGGAAAATATTTTAACACGACGACAAACTCGTCCTTTATGTATAAGCAATTATTGTTGGTTTAGAATATTTACTAATTTTTTATTGTTTTGCCGGATTTGAGCACAACGTGCAGATGACAAAACCAAGAAAAAAAATAGAAAAAAGGAGTTATCTCGATTGCTTGCAAAATTCAATCGGAAGAAGTGAGAAAGGCGTCCCAACGCTCACAAATTGGGTTTAGACTGGCTTAAGTGATTACTTTCGGTGTCCATGGACAACATTCACTAATTTCGCCATTCTCACTGTCACGATGTAAGGTCACATTGTGTAAACATGGTTCTCCAATCGAGGTATCTCATTGGTTTGAATATTATTGTTGGTTTATAATACTGTGGAATGATTAATAATTAATATACTGTGGAGTTTCCAGCAAAAGAATAAGTCTCGTAATTTTTTCTATAAGTTTTCTAGTGTTATGTAAAAAGTAAATATTTCAATTTAGCAGTCTTCTTCCTGGCACCGTCCCAACTTATTGCCGCTGAAGGCTGTTGTGGTCGGCTCTTCTCGTTCTGAGGTTGTACACTCTTCTGTTTCCTATATCCTCTTCATCCAGGCCATTTCTCCGCAGGATTCTATTGCATTGTGTCATCCAGGTATTCTTTGGTCTCCCTCTTGATGGATGTCGAGGGAGATTTATTGATGTGGCTTTGTTTACAGTGTGTTCCGGTGGTCTCCGTCTTATGTGCCCGTACCATCAGCAGTGATAAGTTAAAAAAAACCTGTTCTGAATATCTTTTATTAACACGGAGAGGATGACACCATTATTTATTATGTACAGTTAGTCTGCTGGCTACTCCACTTATAAGAGATGTCGTGATTGTAAAGATAGATCTCAAAGAAAGGGATGCCTATTTTATTTGTTTAGAATGATGTATCTGGGTTTTTGTTATAAACCCAAATACATCCTTGCACACCTTTCACAGTAAGCTAGAAGCTTGTGTCCTGAAAGGGGAGTTTTTCAGCAGATTTTATGCTTACAAAAACTCATTCTTAGTTTGTTAAATTGTTTATCGATTCGTTTTTCTAGACAGCAATGAGATGTATCATAGACACAATTACTGTATTTATTTAAGACGAAATAAACCTAATATTTGATTAAAAACATACTTAATAATGATATTGATTTTTTAATAATGTAATTTAATCTTTTCTTATCTATGAAAAGAATCTTTGATGGTGGTATTTACCTACGAGGTTCGACTAGACAGTGCAGCCCATGGTAGTTGTTACATACCTGGACTCTCTATTCTATCAAAGCTCAGACCACATAGGACGTCTCCTATAGATAATGTTATTATTTTTCCTCCCATTCTTTTCTTCGATACCCATATATAAATAATAAAAATAATTATTATAGTTAGTTTTTGGTTCGTTTAGTTAAACCAATTTGGATAATTTGTAGGGTTAAAGCTAATAACTTTGAACTCAAATCATTTTTTAACTCTTAATCCTTTTTCAAACTGACCAATGTTGAGTGCATCATAATGTAACTAAATGTTAAATTATATATCGAGAAAGATTGATTTATTTCTATAATATAATTATAGAATATAGCTTGATTTTATTCTGTACTGTAGCTATGAGCTTAATGTACCTAGAGACCCTGGTCCATGACTTTTTGTGTATCCGGTAAGGGATGCATACACTTTCGTAGTGGTAGAACTAGATTTTTAATATTGGTTATACTTTTGTAATGAATATTATTTCAACATTATGGCTTTAGAGATGCGAAGCTACAGTCGCATGCTGAAGATCCATTGGTCGGAGTATGTCGTAAATGAAAAGGTGTTAATAAGGGTTGGCAACTCTTTATAAAGATCAGCTAATAACGAACAAACTAGATTGCCCACAATATCAGGCATCCACGCCTGCTATGACCATCGTTGAGGACAAAACTGAATGCAGAAATGGTAGGGGTCGATCGAAAGACACGTAGGTAGGTATATAGATTGAAACGATTTTATGGGATACCTATATCCTACTGCGAGGATATGGTGAACCTGTGCAAGACAAGTTCTAGGAAGGAAGTTAATTACCAGATTTCTCTCACCTGTAAATGAGTAGGCTACAATTAAAAGCTTTTCCACCAGTTTGATGTTCCACAATAAGATTTAATGCTCTAATTTTAGTTCTATACTATTACAAATTTAATGAGTATATTTTTGGTTAAATGAAATATTAGAACGCGTGAGTACAAGAACACAACGAAAAATAGTAAACCACCGCGAGTGAGCGACCAAACGAGAATGGCTCGCTGGTTAGCAAAACCAATCTCTCCTCACTCATTCTTCCTACATGCAACAATACTATGGAACTTTCCATAAGTTGCTACATGTAGGAGTCACAAGATCTACTACGGAGGCATCACACCTCCACAAGATCAAGTGAGAAAGGACATGAACTGTGCCACATACGTAGAGCGGTGCTGTTTTTCAAATGTTTTTCACGTATTATCCAAGAAAAAGCAGCACGTAAGTGATTTAATTTCTCTCAACAACTTTGTTGTGGATATCTCAGATATAGATTATGAAGTTATCGGTAGATGTGGCTCGATGCGACGAAAAATTTAGTTAAATCACATTTTTGAAAAAAAAATAAAGTTCATACATCCACCTACAATATTACTTAGGAATGTCGAAAAGGAATGCACCCATTCATTCATTGTCTGCTTCCATAGAATGTCAATAGAGTAAAGGTTGTCTATTATTTTCTCCATAGAACTATACATCTTAATACAGTATAATCTTCGTAGTATCGTATGCAACATTTGACTTGATATTATTAATGTATGTAATAATAACATCATAAACATAATATTATTATTGTGTTGCATGCATGTTGTATTATGTAAATTTTGTGGAATTATGTTGTTTACAATGGCATTCCACGACAGCCAAACAGTTAAGCTTTGAGTTTTGTAAGGCAGTATTGTAAAGAACTCCTTACGCGTTCGATTTTGTTGGATGTTTTTTACATCAAACGTGTTTGAAGTATATGCTGTCAAGCGAATTCTACTCATATCTACTAACACTATAATAAGTCTTTTGTAATTTGTAACATTTTTAACATTAAATTAATACAGTCCCATTAAACCATATTTTGGTTTGTCTATGCCTCTATGGGTTCTGACAATACTAATATTTTTTTATAGCTATAGGCTTGTTTTTTTGATAAGTGATCTCTTAAATAGGGCAGTCAGGTCAGGGGACAAACTGCATACTATAAACATGCAAATGAGGTCTTCAGGATAGATGGCATACATTATCATTGCTGATTGGAATGTGACGATTTTTATTATCAAATCTGTTGGACCATGTATGTATTCCTTTATGACCGATTTTTGTATGGTTATAATATGTACCATAAATAATAAGTATATCGAACACCCTGTGGGCAGGTGGATCAAAACCAAGAGACTTTGTATGATGTTTATATTAAAAGCCTAAAAAAAACTTAAAAATCCGCATCTTTCCGGCTTCGATTGAGATCTTACGAAGCAAAATAATTTAGGCAACATTCGGGCAACAACTTAAAAATTCATCAATCTGTTCATAGCACTGGTTCTGTGTTTTACATACAAATTGTCTATATCTTTATATCTAGGGATTTGATTTACCCATTATATCACCACGGAATTTCTAAATAGTGGGGTGATTAGTGGAATACCAGCATCTAATGAATATACATGTCGTCTTTTCGGTGCCATTAGAAATAGATCATTCAGTATATGTGGCGTAACTCATTGCTGAATCTAAGATTATCGAAGATTATGTATCATTATTTAAATATCTTTAACATTACAATATATCCCAAATATGATAATTATAGTCCAAGTAGACCAACTGCTTCTAATGAGCATACAAGTTGTCCTGTGTGTGATAATAAAAAAACAGACCTTTAGATTTGACGGTAGATCTACCTCATCGTTTAATGTCCACCTTTCTACGTACTATTTGCTTTCTTAGACTTATACAAAAAGGCTTAAAAAATCAACCAATAAGAACGTTCAGGAGCAAACTAAAGACGTCGCTCTTCCAACAGAGTTTGCCGCGCCCTTGATAATGATACTCCGTTAAACTGCGCCGAATGAATCATCCGTCATATTGGTTCGTGCGAACCGGATATGTAAAAAGTTCGAATAGCCACCGTTTTATTCTGTTTGTCTTGATATTGTGTACGATTCGATTGAACTGTTTAAAAACAGCTTTGAGGCATGTTTGATAATAATATAATAAAAATAAAATACCAACTATTTCAATTTTGTTTTTAGTGATTGATGTCATGCTTATGATAATGATATTAAAATAATATTGTAATTTTATTGGTTTTACTGTTTTTACAATTACCAATTATGTCTTTATTTCTGTGTTAATCATTTTGAACATCTTACTCGGAGGCATTTGGAATATTTAATTTTCGATGCTTCCAGATCATTCAAGAACAAGTGGTATGCCTCAAGGAGTGTCTATATGACCATCATAATATCTATCTATCTATCTCAGTCTATAGGTCTTACCAAGACTTTTCCCACGACAAAGTTAGGCGATAACATAAAGGCTATCCTCTCCGCCCTACAAAATGTAAGACATTTAGAATGGGTGAGATCGGCTTGGCCAAAAGTTGTAATTACATCCCAGTAGAATCTGATCTCTTCTTAATAAATAATGTAGGACTTCGTCGCTAAAAATGTTAAATGTGTGTTATTTTACGAACCCTCTTACATAACTCTGGATGTGATACAAAAAAGAGTAGAAAAACATTTTATTTCATCGATTGCACAGAATCTTTTTAAGATAATTTACCTTTATTATATAGATAAGTAACACTGTATAATTTTTCTCAAAAAACCTGTTTCAAAAATTAAAATTAAACAATAATTTTATTCTGTCTCGTTTCGTAGTGTTAATATGATAATGGTCTCTTTCCTAACTATACTCACGTTTTTCATATCCTGCAAATTTTAAATTATTAATTCTTACCAATTTTATTCTGTTAATCTCAATTTTGAAATGTCAAATTTCAGTAAGTTTGACTAATTGATGTTTTTTTTCTTGTTTCAGAGGGTGGAAGATTGGAGGCCGAGTTACGTTATACGAGACGAGTCCTCGGCGGTCACAACGATGGAGGTTCATCAGGGGATATGCCGAGCACCCATCAGCTTACAATTCAGGCTCCCAGTGATCCGTCGATTAACGTGCTTAGCGTTAAAGCGGTGCTGGCACACGAGAAAGCATTACGCATCGCCACATCGGTGACCGTGCAAATGTTTGATATATCCTGGAGACTTAGGGACATTTGTGCTGTCTCCGGGATGATGAACTTTGACTATGAAGCTATAGATAATATATTTAGACTTTTTATGCCATGTAATATCATCACACCTTTGGATTGTTTCTGGGAAGGATCTTCACTCCATGGACCAGACTATCCTGTTACCATTCCGTAAGTTTATTGATGTTATTTTAACAAATTTAATAATCAATGTATGAGGTTGTTATGTATGTAAATTCAACACAAGAAACTACCAAATAAGGCTTAGAAAAGATAACGTCACCTTATTTAGTAGTGTGTTGGACGGGACTTGAACCCGCAACCCATGCTTTTCGCGAGGTATCTTTTGTAATATTAAGCTACCGGGTGACATGTCTTATAGCTATGGTAGTTTCTTGTGCTAAATGTACGTTCCGTAAGATTTTGTTTATCAATAATTTATCTCAAAAACATGCCATCTTCATTTTTTGGAGTGTTGATGACTGCCATTATTACCTATTATACTTTTCTAAAAAGTGATGTAGCAAATAAAATTACTTTCTTTTACAAGTTGGTGCTATATTTTTTTGTAAAACAGTAAAATCATTTGGAGCATGATACAACAAAACCATTTCAACCACAAACATTTTACTCACTTTGTCAACAGTAATAGAGGCACTGGAATCAATTGGACAAACTTGAACCCTATTCAACTTGTACAAGAAACGAAGGGGATGGATTACAAGTTCTCCTTTTCGTCTTTGGAAGGGAATATGAAGAGAGCTGGGATCACCACTGCCTACCAAGAGAAACCTTGCTTGGATCCCAAGAATCCTCTTTGTCCAGAAACAGCACCAAACAAGATATCACAACAGGTAAGAATACTGAAATTATATTTTAACATTTCAATAATTTTGATTGTTTTCTATTGTCATTTTCAAATTTGTATCTACAATTTTATTCAAATGATGCTTATCTTTGATTGATAAGGGATGTCAGATGATATAAACCATATCATCGGTGGATCCATGGACCTCCATATGTAATTTTTATCAAAAATTAAATAATGATACTAAATTATGAGTCTCGTCGAGCCGCTGGATCTTCTGATGAAAAACTCTATATGCTGAGATTTTATTGAGAGAAATGAAAACTCTTACTTGCTGATTTTTCTTGGATTATTCGTAAAAACTCACAGTACTTACAAATTGATTATGTGATTAATTTCGAATAATGCTTAGAGATTCAATATAAGTACTATAGAATTTCTAAGACACCTTTCACGTAGCCAGTTAAGCACATAGGAAATATCATCCAGCAAAACAGTTCTTTCGATCTCCTGTAAAGTCTTGACTCATAGAAGATTTCATGAATCCACCCATGTTTCTGTATATATTATGTTGGATGATTTATTCGGCGCCACTTAATTGAGCATCCATTTCAAGGACGCAGGAAACTATCTTGGAAGAGCGATGTCTTCAATTTGCTCTTGAACGTTTTTATTGATTGGTTTTTGCGAAGGTCCTCGGGGAGTCGGTTCCAGATGATGAGTCTTGCGATGCCAAAAGCCCTGTCATAGAAGCAGGACTTGCATTTTTCATAATGTGCGCCAAAGCTCTCTGCAGAAACCATTAATACGATAAAGATGATAACCATGCTGGCTGGGTATGGTAATTCATATTGAGCTTTATATTAAGTATAGTAGTCTCTCAACAATTCAAGATGTGTATTAATTTTTGAATTGGTCAGTTCCTGCCTAGCTAGCAGTGTATGAAAAAATAATAATAACTATAACTAAATTGGGAGCAAATTATAGAATAGAATCTCAAAGCACCGCCCCAATTGCTATAAAACGAACATCGAAAACGTAATTTTATTATTATTCATGGCATACGATATTTAATTATTAATAAATGATCCAAATATGGATCAAAATAATGTTTCAATCGATCAAAACTATTCTACATTACATATATACATATTATATACATACAATATGTAATAAATGATTGGGTAACAATCTCATGACTAGAATTTTGTAACAAGCAGCATGATCAAGATTCATATCAGTGATGGGGTGTTCACATTTGGCGAATATCGCCAGGCGAATTTCAAAATATAACGCCAGGCGAAAAAACGAAATTCGCCGTACGCCCATTGATCGTCACACCTGTTCACCCAGTCCACCGATATAGAAACGATCTGTCAGATGCGCTTTGATTTTGACACTGTTTTCAAAATGGCGTCGAGATGGAGATCGCGAAGTGTTTATTTTTAGTCGAAAATGTTATAGTAGAGGTTAAAAGGCGCCTTTTTATTAAGGAAACAAACGCCGCAAACCAACAACAAAGATAACAGCTGTCACGAAGCGGGAAACATTTATAAAATTTATAGGTTATAAAGTTTTTACCATAGATATGAACGCCGCGCACATCTGCGCATGCGCAAATCGTTCAATCGGCCGAAAATGTTGGAAGGTGGTCAACTCGAGACGATATCGTTTCTACTGGTTTTTATCGTTTCAGGCTAGCTGTCATTTTGTTCACACGGTTCAAATGGCTGGCGATATTTTGGTGCCTGGCGATATTCGCCAAAGTGAGAACACCACATGACGGGACTAGACATTTCACATAGGTCTTGCTTTGTTGGGTTACAAATGTTACAATCATTGGTCTGCTCTGCAACGAGTTTGGATTTTCTCCATTCCTCCCTATTCTCAGCCAGTCTCTTCAGCTCTACGTGTGAGCCACAGTTCATGGATGTCCTTGAGAGTAAAGGAATAATATATAAATAAACATATTAATTATGTGAGAACGTATTTTTTCAAGATTATGTATCTTAGGTTTAATTTAATTTAATAATATTATATTTTAATTTAATAATACTCTTTAATAAGGTTCCTTAGATTTTCAGAATATTTTGTGCCGATAAAAACTTAAACGGTCAAGTAAACCAATAAATATTTTAAATCTAAGTGTATTTCCTATTATTACATATTATCTTTAAACTCAAATTAATCGGTAAATTATAATTTGTTTATTACTCGATGTTCAAAAATAAAATTCAAATTGATTCCAAAGTTGAATACGGTGACACGCACATTAATACATTAGTTAAGGTACTCAATGAAGTTCGTCATTTTCGTATATTGTTCATATTATTTTTGATATTTTATTGTTGTGTTTACTTCTCTAGGCGAGAGGATCATCGATGGGGTGTTTGTAGTCAAATGAATTCATACACACACGTGGATATTTTGGCGGGCCAGCCCTTCAAGTTGTCGATGTGGACAATATTTATTTGTCTGTTGAGTAGTATTTCGGATAAATGGAAACCGGGTGGGTGGTGGGTCTCTTTCAAAATGGTCTCCAGTCTGTTAATTTACTACTCCAATTACCGCGTCCTTTCTCCGACTTACGTGTCCAATTCAAAAAACAAAGGTTCATAAAAATTTCAAACACGATGATTTAACAGTCGGGTATGTTGACGACTACAATATTAATACTTTAATAAATGTACCCAATATTCGCCTTGTGTGGCGATTCCGTGGTATTAAATTATAAAGATATAAATCTTTTCGTTCCCCTGCTATCAAAACACCGCGGTTTCAATTGACTCATTCGGGGAAACGTCTCCATTCTACAATATTTCATAATATTCTGCAACGAACGTAATAAATTATACAACCTGCCTAGTTTTAAGAATTATTTTTGTATACTGGCAATAATAAAAAGAAACTAACACAATAATAATAATATAATACCTACTATGTATGTACCTATTTTATTCTATTGTGTTTGGTTCTGAAATGGAACACTTTTGAAAAATTACCGTAGCTGATGAGTAGCGATATCTATGCAATTTGACGTTTTGTTCTGTTTTCAAATTTGGTTTTTCTTTTACCTTACGTTCGACAGATTATTTTTTCTTTGTTCGTGATATTTTTCGTTTTTATTTATCCTTCATTCTTAGGTTCTTATTTTGCATTTTTTTAAATATATTATCAACGTACAGGATCAAAATTAAGACATTGCTCTGGCAACAGAGTTACCCTCTCCCTTGAGATGGAAACTCCCTTAAACGGCGCCGAAAAAAATAATCATCCGTCATCATCATCATACCTACTGATGCTGATGTATTTACTAGATACGTTTTCTTGAAATAGGTACACCTCGATTCAATATTAAATTTTTGTCATTGCGTTTAGTTTTTAGATAGAAAATAATATCAACCGGTGTCAGTTAGTTAACTGGGTACCCCATTTATGGGACATATTGTGATAGTATAGATGGATACATGTATGTATTTCAAATAATTTCTTATCTATAAAGGTACACACATATTACAGTATTAATATATGTATACATTTTATCCGAAATACAGCAAATATATTATGGACATGTGGAACGAATGGACGAGAAAAGGATGACAAAGAGGATGTATTTATCTGAAAGAGGGCTTGTGAGGAAGCGTGGGCGTCCGAGAACCACTTGATCAAATTTTCAAGGATGGCCGTGTGTTGACTAAATGGTCGTTCACATTTGTTCACTTTCAGTGATCACTCCGGATGATCCTCCAAGATGAACAGGTGTGAACGGGCGTTTCATCAATAGTGATCACTAGCGATGACGGAGGAAAGAGATTACCACTCGTCATAATTTTGATGAAAAGTCCTTTCACTGAAACGACCATAAACAAGTTTTATCATTATTTGTTTTATTCTTTATGAATTTGTATTGAATGTCAGAATCATGTACAAAATTATTATGCAGTCGAGTGCAATATTAATTTATTTTATGTGCTATTTTTCATTTTTGAATTTGTTTAATTATTTTTGTACGAAAATATGTTAAACTACATACAACATGAGTGAGAGTGTTGACATGGCATTGAAAGCATAGGATGAACAAATGTGAACAGACGTGTTCAATGAACAGGTTTGACCCTGACACTCTGGATGATCATCCAAAGTGAAGCAATGGAAATGCTACTTAAGAAAAATTGACGTGCGCGTAAAAAAATGTATAAAAGTAGAAGATGCGAAAGAAATATGTAAGGATAGATCTATATGGCGTTTCATTCTCTCTGCCTACCCCACTTGGGATACAGTATAGTACGTATAGGTACTATAGAGTAGTATACTATCAAATTCACAATTCTCAGAATTACCCTGCCATCATAAAGGGTATAAATAAGAGATGCTCCCGTGATCTTATGTAAGTAAAGAAAGACGTGAATTATTGTGGCCACCACGTGAATAGATCAAATTTTATTTTTGTCATTTTATAATACATATCTATCACATCGGTATTATTATTATTTTGTTATTTATCTTTCTTTATTTATCTCTTATTTAAGCCATCAGCCGAGTTCTATTGGTTGTATCTCGGAGAATACTTAATAATTTCACGAACATTAGAAACTATGTACATACTTAGATATAACCTATTTGTGTGTTTTTTTTTTATTTTTTTTTTTATTTTATTTTTGTGTTCTTCTATTCACAAAGATACTACCTTCCATGCATTCACGCATCATCTACAAATAAGATATTATGAAAAGGTTGTTCGGTTACCTGTTTGTGTTGTATTGTGTTCTACTGCATTTATTAAAAATGGTTTTCTGCAGAATTTTGACTTTGTTCTTTATAAGAATAATATCTTCTTTCTGATTTATATTATTTTTATTCAAACCGTCAAACTCAATTATTTCGTCAATTTTAAACATTCGACATTCAATCTCATCATTTTCATTTTTTTTTTAAATATATTATGTTTTTTAATAATAAATATAATTTTATTAAATAATAATAAATATAATTTTGACATCCGAGACTCCCAAAGTAAAAAATCATGGACAGTTCCCAGCTCTTGCTTTTTCCCGTCATGATCTTGTTTTTATTCGGTACCGTGTAAAATGTCCTAAACCCAAACCCAAAATCGTTCAGGTAAGAAGTTACCGAAATGTAGACGTTGAACACTTGATCGACGACTGCGTGAACCTGGAGTGGAACAATGTCTTTTCTGCTGGCTCGGTTGATGCGAAGGTTCAAATTATTAATGATTTCCTTAATGGTCTGTGTAACAAGCATGCTCCTATTAAATCTGTACGTATGAAGCACCCTCCTGCACCGTGGCTTACTACAGAGATAAAGTCCTTGATGAAGAAGCGCGACCGAGCCAAGTCAAGGTATGTCAGATCTGGATCTCTTCTCCATGGGGAGTCTTACCGCACTCTCCGCAATCGTTGCAATCAATTGTGTAGAAACTCAAAGCGTGCGCATTTTAATCAAATTTTCAGTGGACGGACTCCGGCCGATATCTGGAGGAGCCTGAATGCCGTGGGGATGAGCCGACGAGATACATCCAATAAGTTTCTGGACATGGATCCAAATTCTCTCAACAAACATTTTGCTGCTCCGCCATGCCCTCTCAACCTAGCCGACAAAAATGCAACCATATCCGATATAAAAAGTCTGCCTCCCCTTGGAATACCCGTATTCACTTTTTCTCATGCTTCTAATGCCTCTGTACTAAAAGCTATCAACTCAATTCACTCAAAGTCTGTTGGTGTGGATGGCATAAGTCTAACTTTTGTAAAACCTATTCTTGACCATATTCTTCCCTATATAACTCATGTCATCAATTTCTCTCTAGATACGGGCACTTTCCCATCGATTTGGAAAAAGGCATGTATTATTCCTCTCCCAAAAAAGACTGTGCCTTCCTCAGAAAAGGACTATCGCCCCATTTCAATCCTTCCCATGTTCTCTAAAGTCATAGAAAAAGTTGTGCACGAACAACTGTCGAATCACCTTACATCCAACAGCATCCTTTCTCAGTTTCAATCCGGTTTCCGTACTGGCCATAGTACAACAACTGCCCTCGTCAAGGTCACGGATGACATTCGAGGCGCTATGGAAAACAAAAAACTCACACTGCTTATATTACTTGACTTCAGTAGCGCCTTTAATTCCGTTGATTTCGACATACTTCTTTGCCAGACTCAAACACTATGGTCTCTCTGAGTCGGCACTCTCTTGGTTTAACTCATATCTAAGGGACAGACAGCAATGTATCAAATCTTCCGATAACTCGACATCTGATTGGTTGCCATTGTTGGCAGGTGTTCCGCAAGGAGGAATTCTTTCCCCTCTATTATTTTCACTATTTATCAACTCTGCGATCGAACACCTTATTGTCCAATACCATCTTTATGCTGATGATATTCAAATATACTCACATTTCGACCCGGATCAGGCCTCAATCGCATTCCATCACATGAACGATGAATTGGACCGCATCGCTCGTTGGGCGCAGCAAAATGGACTCCTTCTTAACCCATCAAAGTCCCAAGCAATACTAATAGGCAGTCACCGCCTACTTCCCAAGCTTAATACCTCTTCTCTCCCTACTATAACTCTTAACAGCACAATTATCCCTTTCTCAAAGAAAGTAAAAAATCTTGGTGTACTTTTTGATCAATGTCTGTCTTGGGGTCTGCAGGTCAATGACATAAGCCGTAAATTTTTCTTTAGCCTTCACTCACTTAACCGCCACAAACATTTCCTTCCAAAATCAACCAAAATTATCTTGTGTCATTCATTGTTATTACCGCTTATAGACTATGCAGATGTGGCCTACATGGATCTCACCAATGAACTGAATTCCAAACTTGAAAGATTGCAAAATATATGCATTCGTTTTGTATTCAACCTAAAAAAGTTTGACCATATAACATCCTACAGAAACGAGCTTAAATGGATAACTATCTTACAACGACGCAATCTTCACGTTCTTTCTCTGCTTTTTAATGTCCTTTCTAACCCATCTTCTCCTAATTATCTCAAGACTAATTTTACCCCACTAGCATCTCATGGCTTACCTCTCCGTTCTGGTGCCCAACGCACGCTATCTATCCCAACTCATCGCACTTCTTTTTTCACAACTTCGTTTACTACACATGCTGCTCGATTGTGGAACGGTCTTCCTTTACATATCAGACTCGCACCAACTATCTCAATCTTCAAGAATAAGGTGAAGCATTTCTACCTCACTCCTACTTCCACGCCATAATTTCACAAAATTCCTGATTTTCCCTTCTTTAATCCTCCTGTTCCATTTCCCCCCCTCCCTTTCTCCTTTGTATATTTGTATGTGTGGGTGTGTGTGCGTATGTATGCTTGTGTGTGAATGGCTCTATGCATGTATGTATTTATTCGTATGTATTACATATTATATTATTTATCTATATTTATGTATGTATATATTATACTTAACACGTACATCAAGTACATTATACGTTTTTTTTTATATTTATATTTCACTTATTTGTCAAAGTTGGGTTGATTGGCAGAAATCGCCAATAGGCGATAAATCCGCCCTTTACATGTTAATTTATGTGTAATAAAGTTTTTATTTATTTATTTATTTATTTATTTATGTTAAAATTTTGCACAATTTATTCTTACTCACATACACACCGCGCCCTTGAGATGGGTGCTCCATTAAACGGCGCTGAATAAATCATACGACATACACAAAAACCATTCCAACCACTATTTAGTATGTAATACAGTATCACGGCATACCTAGTGAACTAATTGCAAGTAATAAATATACAGATTATCCTCTCCGTGTAATATAACACATTCGATAATAAGATTTAAAAAATAAGACATCCGGGATGAGTGGCATGGCTCATTGCTGGATTGTAGATAATAATATTGTCTTATACCTACGTGAGGTTTTACGAACTATACCCTCACGCCGTGTCCCAGATGGGGTAGGCAGAGAGAACGGAACGTCATATAGATCTATCATACGAACACCCGATGAATTCGATAATTTCTACAGGGACATTAAATTTTACTGTTTTCATTTGTTGATGGTTGCATTCTTATAAATCTTTTTTTAATAATTATCTACGACTTAAGCCTCTCACCTGTAATACAATACAAAAAAAAACAAATCATAATTTTCTTTCACAACATAGTTGGATCAAGACAAGAACAACAATTGAGAAAGAATAGAATAATAATAGTAATAAACTTTATTGCACAATAAGGAGCATACATAATTACAAAATTATAAAATAGTGTGATAAAAATAAATGATATTGTGAAATGGGCGAGTTTATCGCAGAAGCGATATCTTTCAACTAACCCATAGGAGTGATAAAATATACATAGGAGTGAAATTTTAAGATTTATGACATTAGTCAAATCAAATGATTCTATTATGGAAATCAAATGAAAATATTGTAGTGTCGATTATAGAATTTCAATATTATTTTTTTGTTTTTCTCAAAACCTTCTGTTTCATTATGTACCTACTCAAATAATAGCAACGTTTGCAGCTCTGCAAGCCACATTTTTTCTATATATTCTCATACATACCTTTACAATAATAATTCTCTTTGATTATCAACGTGTCGAATTTTTCATTTATTTAAACGTGTATTGTTATTTTTCTCACCTTTTCTTTAACTCAATGTCAAATGAGTCGATAATAATAATGAAAAAAAAAAACAATTCAATGAATTATGTACACTAGAACAATATTTTTAAGAACAAATGGATCATATTTCATCCTTAAACTATTCCCCTGTTTTGACTGCGTTTGTCGTTTGTCATCAGCTTTTATTTGTTTTCGTATGTTTCATTATTTTGTTTTATAGGTGGCATTGTTAGAATATTATGCTCTAGGACTGGTTTGATTTTATTTTTTTATTTACTTATTTAAGTAGGTTGTGTTTGTTTTGTGGCTGTGTTAATAATTTATAGCCCTTCTTCAAGTATTTCCATTGTGAATGTAACAATTGGTTATAACAATTTGGCCTCGCATAAATTCAAAGTACCTTGTAAATTAACACTATGAAGGTGGCCTTATGATCGGTACTTTATTTCATATTTCTGCATATCGGTAGGTCTCTTATGAGTTCTTATACATTACATAGGTCTGGAGCGAGTTCTTATTCATCAGGTCTTGTCTTTTTCTTCTCCTTGGACAATTAATAGTCCCACACAATTGTGGGATCCGCCTTCTTTGTTTTTCTTCGCCACGCGGTTCTGTCCAGTGCTTAATTTTGTATGACAATATTGTAGTACGAACTCTTATTCTTTAGGTCTGGTACGAGTAGGTACTTATTCATTAGTTCTAGTACGAGATGTGACGTAAATAAGATTTCCTAAATGGAAAATGCTTGCTTTTATTAGTTTGCATAAAATAATTTTGAATTGGTAGACCTTAGACAGCGATGTTGGGATCGCTGGGACGCCTTTCTCACTTCCTTCGCTAGTATTTTGTAGGTGCAATGTTGTTTCATTGTGCGAATGTGGTTCTACAGTAGAGATGTCTGATTGAGATGGTGATAGAGTGAATAATCGATGTCAAAAAATGAATCACACACTGCCCTAATTGGTTGACTGCCGTATATATAAAGCAAAAAATCGAAAATATTCGAGTCTAATAGACCATTAAAGGATGACGTCACAGAAAAATCATTGAGGGGCATCAGGCATCCCAACACAACAGACGATAACGGTGTAATATTAGGTGGAATGCCTAAAGAATACCTAATAATCAAAAAAACTGTTAGTGTCGATTTTGTTATTTTTTTGTCGTCTGATTTTCTTTTTTTTCTCTTATGGCATAACATCCTACAAGGATGATTTGCGCAATCTGACTGCTTGCCCCCCAAGCAAAAGCAAATCCATAGACAAGACCACGTGACCTTTAATGGTCTATAATGTACCGAAAGCTCCTTGTTCACACACTGCCCTAATTGGTTGACTGCCGTATATATAAACCAAAAAATCGAAAATATTCGAGTCTAATAATGTACCGAAAGCTCCTTGTTCACACACTGCCCTAATTGGTTGACTGCCGTATATATAAAGCAAAAAATCGAAAATATTCGAGTCTAATAATGTACCGAAAGCTCCTTGTTCACACACTGCCCTAATTGGTTGACTGCCGTATACATAAAGCAAAAAATCGAAAATATTCGAGTCTAATAATGTACCGAAAGCTCCTTGTTCACACACTGCCCTGATTGGTTGACTGCCGTATACATAAAGCAAAAAATCGAAAATTTCGAGTCTAATAATGTACCGAAAGCTCCTTGTAAAGACATGTGTGTGGAGTGTCTTATTATACGGCTGTCAGACATGGTGCCCATCTGCAACAGATAAAAAGAGATTAAAGGCGTTTGAGATGTTGTCCTATAGAAGAATCCTAGGAATATCCTGGATGGACGACATCTCATATGGCGAAGTTCTTAACATAATCAAAGGGTGGAAGCGCCTGCTCAAGATCATCTAAAAAAATGCGCCAGATGGACTGGACATGGACATAATGCATCGAGAAAACCTTATACAAGAAATAATAGAAGGACGACTGAAGGGACAAATCATAGGGAGCGCTCACGCCTAGAATACTTTGACAATCTCTGCGAAGATGACAAATATGAGCTACGGGTTGAATACGAACAGCTGAAGAGGGTTGCACGGGATAGAGCGTAATGGATAGAAAGATGCAAAACTTTGCTGCAAACAAATCCACATTATTGAAACCAGAGAGAAATTTTACACACTAGTATTGAGATAGCATAACCGTAGGTAGGTACTCGTACAATATGTAGAAATAATTAAACTTTTGACATTTATTTAAAATCGTGTTCGTAATCTAGACATATGCCTACCTAATAATAATATGTGTTGTGTATATACAGATATGTAGTTCGTATTTTGTACACATTTTGATTACGATATCGAAGCTCTTAACTTCTGGTTTTAACCTTTTGGTATATAATAAAGTCTTACGTAACACATACAACATTATTTGTAGGCATAACTGGGCAACGTTGATCGAATTTTTAACATAGTTAATTATTAATCCGTTCACTTAAAAATTAACTTCGTTAGATCGATAAAAAAAATTAACGTAACGTGAGTTACAGTTGATTTCAATAACTAAAAAAAAAACAACTTCTCGATAATGTTAACTAAAAATAAAGAAGTTCTTTCGGCGTTTTAAAACAAAAACAATATCTATGATGGGCGTTCTGTGGAACACCCGGCAAAGAATTGCTCTCCCACTCTTTTTCGTGAGTTTTCCAGTGTCCTGTGAAAGACAGGTGATTGAAAAAATAAAGACATTTTATAACTTAAATTCAGCGACAAGGTTTGCTAACCATCATAAATATCATAATTTTTCATTGGCGCGGAGATGACAGCATGCAAGTTTATTACATGCAGCTGGTCTGCTGGCTACCCCACGTGTGGGATTTATAAGTCGCATTACCAATTTTTTCTTGGAATTTCTAGTTAATGCAATATTAACTGATGTAATTAACTAGTTAATCAGTAATGCCCAGTTTAATTTTTTTTTTTGAATGTGCATTTATTTTCTGTATTATTAAAAATCTCAACAGTTAAAGGGAGTTTCAAGAAATTCAAGTATTTTAGTTATTCTTATTTCTAAAACCAAAATATTACGTATTACCGTATTATAAAACTTGACGTGTGTGAGAGATGGGAAATAGAAAAATACAATGAATCTGAATAAGATAGATGATTTTAAAATTACAAGACAAATAATAATAATGATTGAGTCTTGCCACGAAATTGATCTGAGGGGATAATGCGTTTCTCGGTATCTCAATTTTTTTCTTATCGTTTTGGTAGCGACTTTGTCAAAATGTTGTGTAATTATTGAGGTATTAATTTTATGGTTCATTCTTATGATGAAACTTTTTTACAATGTGGGTGGTTTAAGTTTAAACTTTCAAATTTCGAATGTGGTTCGTTTTGATGTCTTCTTTTAATACTCAACTATTCTCAAACTTTTGATTTTTTTTTTAAACTTTACATAATATTTTAATACAAGCGCAAAAAAGGAAGCAACGAATGTTTGTATTTAGGTAGTTTATTCACTAGAGATGGGAAGTGTGAATGCGTTATTAAATATTAGGCAATGTAAAAACAAGATAAATTCGACCAATAATTTATCTGTCACAACTAAAAGGTTGGTGCATTCTGCTATCAACACCGATGTATGCAAGTGAGACGTGGACAGGACTGAAGAAGTATGAAAGAGGTATGAATGCAATAGAAAGGAGAACGTTGAGAAGGATGTGTGGTAAATGTCTCGAGAGATCAAGTGCATACCTAACATTGCTATATGTGAAAAATGTTGAACGAAATTCGATATATTATGATAACCAACATGAATGTAAATAAGTTACTGTGGTTTGGGCATGCGGAAAGAATAAAAGAGGAAAAAGTGACAAAGAAGGTAGACAGGAAGAAGTTGCGCTCTGTCCTCTTTGAATGCCCCGCGAGAAAAACGGGGTGTTGGTTATTTCTATGTGTGTATAAAACGAGGATTTACTGCGAGATGAATGGATCAAATTAGGCCTGCCACTAGCTTAACAGTGATGAAAAAAATACAGACTACGGTGCGGTGAAAGAGCTAGAGAGAGAACAACAATCAGTCATACGGTGAAACTATATAATTATATTTACTGATTACCACCGTCAGAATTAAAGACGCCATTTTCCTCGAATGAAATTTGTATGTCTTCCAAAAAATGTACTTATTTATAATTATATATTTTACAATTAAGGTGAATTTAGATTTGAAATAAACCCAGCCTCAACACCCTCAAAGTTAGCAATAGGTTATGTCTTGAAGATGGGGGTAGATCGGCAACATATATCTCAATTGTCCGAGTCCGAGACTTAAAAAACATGATTTTCCGCACAAGATATAACATTAGAAAAATAATATGTACATTTCTACAGTTTGAGTACCTCCGTGTACGCACACAGAACACAATAAGGACCCCTAAAGTTTTTGTCAGTTTTATTTTTTTTCGTTGTTGTTTTGTTTTGTTCCTCGTTTGAAAACCGTCTTCGTTATTCTTCCGTCTTCTTCCCACCCACGCATTATATTGTATATAACGTGTGTGTATGATAAGGACGATGATATTGGATGTTGTTTGAATTGTCCCGCCACCCACAGTGCGGATGACGCGGTCTCATTTATATTATTTTATACAAATCTCGTGGATAAAATGAACATATAACAGCAATATGTAGATACAATAGGTACATGAAAACACTTATAAGTTTTTAACTTGTTAAATAATCAATCGAGTTCGTCGATAGCCTGGAGGTAGAGTCTCTGCCTTATGAACATGAGGTCCGGGGTTCGATCCCAGGTGCCGGCAAACTCCCCTTTCACGACACAAGCTTTTAGCTTACTGTGAAAGGTGTATAAGGTTGTATTTGGGTTTATAACAAAACCCAGATATATCTTTTTAAAAAAAAAAAACAATATTTTCTTTTACAAACATACAGTTCTAACATAAATAACAATATTACATGAATACACAGCCAAATTAATTACAGTTAGTAAACCAGCAAAATACATCTATACCCGCACGCCGTATCCCGGTAAGACAGAGAGAACGGAACGCCGTATTAATCTATCTTTACATATTTCCTAAACTTCCTCCACATTCATCCAATTTCTCATACCTGCATGACGATTTGTCTTACTCAATACACGGCTGTCCTTCAGAATTTGATCCACGGAGTTCTTGAAGGTCCGTGATCGATTTTTGAAAGTCAAATAACCAGATAATACATAGTATAAAATATACTTTATATTATATAAAAAATACTGCAAACAGCGAATGCTAATGAAGCAAAATTCTTACCAGAACTCAAAATTTTTGGAATGGGATTTACGCCCTTTTAATGAGATTCATATCCTTGACATCCAATACCAACACCAAACCCCTTCTAAGACTAATAATGATACAGAAATTAGAAATAAATAATACTTAGCTTTAGTTTTTATTTTTTATATTTTTTTTCAGCCACCAGATGTTGCTGCGGAGTTATCGGGTGGGTGTTATGGAATAGCAGCCAAGTACATGCACTGGCCAGAAGAGCTCATAGTGGGTGGTGGCATTCACAACAAGAGCGGAGGGTTGAGATGGGCTAGAGCCTTGCAGACTGTTGTACAACTCATGACAGACAGAGAGTTCTATGATTACTTGGCTGATGACTACAAAGTCAAGGATGTTGGTTGGTCTAGAGAAAAGGCTGCTATGGTCCTGGATGCATGGCAGAGAAAATTTTCAGAGGTATGTTACCATAAAAACAGTTTATTTAATTCAATTGCATTATAAAAATTAAGGGCAAAAGTATAGCTGGTCCTCTATAATAAATGAAAGTTCGTAGACTTCTGCGATTACCGGGTGACCATTGAATCTCCTTCAGTAGTATTCAGTATTGCAAGAAGAATCTAAAAATTTTGCAGACATTTTAAGTTATTGCACCCCAAATTTTGTTTGTAAAGGAAGAATATTTTTTTGCCCCCAAAGCTCATTAAGTCATTAAACTTAGTGGAAATTACACAAAGGTGCTAAATAATAGTATACTAAATCAACTTTTGAAATGAACTTTGTGGGAAATGTATATTATATTGAATAACACAAATTTTCATTACGTTGGTATGTAAGTTTGCAGAAATCACTCATAAAGAATAGAATGGGATCATAGAATATGTAAAATTAAGTTAGAATTCATAACTTTACATAGAATCTTTGACAGAATTTGTATATGTTTTCTTCTCTGGTTAAAGTGTTCTACTTACCTATAAATATATATTTTTTCTTTTGATTGCAGGAAATCCATAAGATTGGCCAAGTGGATAAAGATGAAAAGACATACGAGTTCTTTGCATTCTCCACCGCAACTCTCAACGATATCCTCGGGAAATTCACTCAACTCTCCATTCCAAAGATTGCCATTGGATACGCTTGCATTGTAAGTTCAATAATATTGTCTCTTCAAAATTGCTGTATCATAATATATAATGCCATTCTAAAAATAACTTATCCACATTTCTAGGTAAAGATTTATGTACCAACCATCCTGATAATAAATTGAGCACCATTGATCAATAATTTAATTCAGTGAATCTGTCGACAAAAAATCAACTTTAAAACAAGTTGCAGTTAACTAATTCTGAGAATTTAAATTGTTTGGAAGTTAAAAACAAAACAAAGATATTTCAGCATCACCAGCTTTTTAAAAAATTGTTGATGGATATTGTTTTGATTTTTGTTAGACTTATAAGTACAATCAATTTTGATATTTTTGCAGTTGGTGTATGTGGCGTTCTCACTAGTCCAGTGGAAGGATTCAGTCAAATCACAGGCTGGTGTAGGGATAGCTGGCGTTTTATTACTTTGTATGACTGTTATCGCTGGTTTAGGCTTTTGCTCCATATTAGGTAAATTCATGACTTAATAATCCATTCCAAGTATTATTCATCTAGCAAATCAGCACCAATTTTTTAGTACCTTTTCCTGCATAACTTTTCTAATTGTTTGAAATATTTCTAGGAATACCATTCAACGCATCCACAATGCAGATCGTACCATTCCTTGCACTAGGTCTGGGTGTGGATGACATGTTCCTCCTTACTCATGCATATGCAGAGAGTCCTTGTGGAGACAGAGAAGGCTGTTCATCTAAAACTCCAGCTGTTCTTCGCACTACTGGCCTCAGCGTTTTGTTGACATCGCTGTGTAATGTTTGTGCCTTTTTCGCTGCAGCCCTCATACCCATTCCAGCATTGAGAGTCTTCTCCTTACAGGTAATTATTGAAATTATTGTTTTATTAGTTTGTCTGCAAGAAAAGGTATTAAAAAGTTGTCTATAGGTTTCATGGACATAGATAGTTTGCATGAAAATTGTCAAGTGTCAAAACTTTGCATTTTGTATTGTCATATGTGAAAAATAATTGTATATGTAAGACGTAATAATATGTAAGACGAAAGTTTTGTTATGCATGGTTTTAATTGTATTTTTCAATTTATCTGGTATGACTTTCATGCTTTCTCAGTAAATTATGGACTGGTATGGAAAAGTAAGTGGTTTTTTATTAATTGATAGTATACTAGAGGGTTTGTAGTTTGTAAGTATTTACAAAATTGTAAAACTTTGTAGAGTGCTTTACTTAAAAATTAAGATGCTAAGAATAATATTCAAAATTCTTGTCTCATTGAATTTGAAATAATACATTTTGTATTCTTTTTTTATCCAGGCTGCCATCTTGCTCCTGTTCAACATGTGTGCAATGTTGTTTGTGTACCCAGCGATGATATCAGCTGATATGAGACGTCGAGCAGCGAGACGTTCCGATTTGCTGTGTTGTCTGGGTCCTGGGGCACCATGTGGTCCGCGACTTGGTCCTAAAATCCCTGCAGCTGGAAAACTATTACCTCCGAAGAAGGTGCAAGCTGTGACAAGAGCATTACCACCAGATAGACTCCATACTGTCACTAGTGTTGTGGAAAAGGTTGGTCATCCAAGGACACATTATATATAGTTTTGGGTAGATGGCGCTCTTGTAGCTGACTGAACCCATAACTTCTCCAATTTTTTTACAAAATAATAGTTTATCGATTAAGTTTTTATATATTTTTTTTATTTTCCGACTAAAAAAAGTGTTTTTTTATTTGTTAGTTTTGTTTTTTGTGTTAGTTTCTTAAAATTAAGTGATAAATTTTAATAAAATTAAATCTAATACCTACAATTTGTGACAATAAAAATAGTTTAAATGATTTGTATTTTAAAAGTAATAAAAATAAATTAAAGTGACAAATAATATTGTAAATGCGCTCTTGAGGTGATTTCATTACAAAAACAGCGCAATATAAGTGATCCAATAATAATAATAATTATGTATTTAAAAAATAATGGTCGTTACATGATTTTTTAAATGAGTCTAGATTAGAAATAAGCAGTATATTTGTATCATCAAAACGAGTCTAGATTAGAAATAAGTTGTATGCCCGTATCACGAAACTATTGCAGGTCGATAGCAGATGAACTTTCAATTGAAAGTATATGACTACCATTAGTCTACCAACCACTTCTAAATTACGTTTTTGAGATTGATGTGAGTTTTCAGTCCTCCCAAAAAAAGACTTAAGTTTGTTTTTAAATGTCTTCCTAAGCAAGGAACTAAAATATTTTGTTATGACAGTCTTAGCTCTAATTTCAATAATTCAATTTGATTTAATAGGATGGTTGGCGAGATTCTTCAAAAGAACCACTCGATCCTGAGGCAAACACTCATTGTGAAGATGGAGAGCCTCCAATTTGCATTAGTCTCAGTTTGACAAGATTTGCCAAAAATCATTACGCACCATTCCTCATGAAGCCAGCTATAAAGGTAAGAAATCAAAATAATATTTCTGTTCTGCAACAACTGCCATTTATATGTTTAACAAATAAAATTTATCACAAAGGAATGATTTCTAATGAAATGTTTTATTTCTTCACAGGTTTTATCTATGCTGACACTGATAATCATTCTCATAGCCAGTGTTTGGGGAGCTACCAAAGTCACAGATGGTCTACAACTTACAGACATTGTCCCACAAGGAACAGACGAACACAAATTCCTTTCATTACAAGGGAAATACTTTGGCTTCTACAACATGTACGCCGTCACACAAGGAGATTTTGAATACCCGACAAATCAAAAACTGTTGTATGATTATCATGAATCTTTTGTTAGAATTCCACACATAATGAAAAACGATAACGGAGGATTACCGGATTTCTGGTTAACGTTATTTAGAGATTGGTTAATGGATCTGCAAAAGGCATTTGATAGAGATTTCGAAGCAGGATATATTACCCAAGAGAAATGGTACACCAACGCAAGCGATGAAGCTGTCTTAGCATATAAATTACTTGTACAAACTGGTTATGTGGACAATCCCATTGATAAAACTCTTATAACGCATACAAGATTGGTTGACAGTGAAGGAATTATTAATCCTAAAGCTTTTTACAATTATTTATCGGCATGGGCTAGTAATGATGCATCAGCTTACATGGCATCACAAGCAAATATGAAACCAGAACCTAAGGAGTATATACATCTCAAGACTGATTTTGAATTGAAAATACCAAAGTCTCCTCCATTGGTTTATACACAATTACCATTTTATCTTCACGGTTTGAGTGATACGGAAGCAATGAAGAATTTGATTACATCCGTCAGGAATTTATGCACGAAATTTGAAGCAAAAGGATTGGCAAACTTCCCATCAGGAATTCCATTTACATTCTGGGAGCAATATCTTCATCTGCGACCAAATCTAATGATGGCATTGGCTTGTGCTCTTGGTGCTATCTTCATTGTGGTTGGACTATTACTCCTCAACATTTGGGCTGCGATTTTGGTGGTTATTACTCTTGCTGCGATGGTCCTTCAATTACTTGGTACTATGGCCTTGTTAGGTATCAATCTCTCAGCCATTCCAGCTGTACTGTTGATTGTAGCTGTGGGAATAGGGGTCCATTTCACGGTGCACATTTGTTTGGTAAGTTACAAATTCAGTATTTTTTATGAACCCTGTAGAATTTATATTAATTATTTTATCCAATGCATAACCATATCAAAGCAGCTTTATTTATGCAAAATCTTAAACTCAATTCCAAGTTTGGTCTGAACCTTGTTACTTAAAGTTTATAATTATGACATGCAGTATGTGGGATGAATTTTATTTAATACAAGAAATTGTTTTACAGTAAGTTAACCGTAGAAACCTTCTGAAGTGGCAGTTAATAATTTTTCTCATATTCTTTCTTCAGAGCTTCATCACATCTATCGGAGGCCGTGATCGCAGAACGCGTTTAGCTCTGGAGCACATGTTTGCCCCAGTGACTCATGGGGCTGTCACATCTCTTCTTGCAGTAGTAATGCTGGCCATGTCCGATTTCAACTTTGTCACCAGATATTTCTTCTGCATTCTGCTAGCTCTGATAGCAATTGGATTTGTAAATGGACTTGTATTCTTCCCAGTTTTGCTGTCACTTGTTGGACCTGCGGCAGAGGTAAGGCTACGTACAAATTTATATTTTAAAAAAGGACACATCAATTTATTATAGTTTGAATTTTTATATCAGCAGTTAGTATAGTTATGCTATTTTTATAGTTATGTGACTATTTATATGTGAGTCAATATCTGATAACATTTTTTATTTTGTCTCAAGGTTATACCATTGGAACATCCTGACCGTATTTCAACTCCTTCACCCAAATGTTCTCCAGTAAGGACGAGACGAAGTTCTGGACCTATTCCACCACCGCCACACCACTCCAGACAGAGACCTTCTTCTCTGACAACAATCACAGAAGAACCAGGATCACATTCACATTCTTCGCTACAATCTATTGTCGTACAACCTGAAGTGGTTGTAGAAACTACTACCTACAATACTGATACCAACTCTAATTCTGGAAGATCAACACCAACAAATAAAACAACTGTTGGCGGTATCACAACCAAAGTTACCGCAACAGCGAACATCAAAGTAGAAGTTCACACTCCTGTATCGAGTGAACGATGCCATTCCAGAAGAAGTTATTATTCTAGAGATTGTGACCGAAATCGAGACAGGGATCGCGACCGTGACAGAGATTCTTACGATCGTGATTATTACGACAGAGATTACAGAGACTGCAGTAGAGATGTAAGGGATAGAGATCGTGACAGCAGGGAAAGAGATAGAGACAATAGAGATCGAGACAAAGACAGAAGAAAGGAAAGAGATAGTGATAGGACTTATAGAGAGAGTAGAAGGGAGAGAGATAGGATAGAACGTGACCGAGATCGAGACCGTTATAGAGACAGAGATAATCATAGAGAAAATGGTCGAGATTCCGGTCACGAGAGTGACGTGTCGAGACATTAATTTAAAAAATTATTAGTGACACATTACAATGTGCGTTGTGAAGTGACAAAGTGAAAATATATTATTTTTGTAAAGTATTATTATTTTTTAATAAAATTGCTTAATTAGTAATATTATGGACATTTATTAACTTATATTAATTAATAGTAATCTGTGTATGTTTTTAAATATGCACTGTGTTACGTGTGAAATGACAATGAAATGGACAATTTAGAAATTATATTTAATTTATTTAGATATGTTTAAGTATTATGTAGGTAATGTAATAATAGTAATTATTATTTGCGTAGTTAGTTTTGTAATTAATTAGTGATTGACACATCAAATACCTTGAAATGTATTCGTTAATTTATGATGAAATATTATTATAAAAAAATATTTTACAAACTTGAAAAATTGTTGAAGATTATATTACTATTATTATAATCTTTATTCAATTAATTTTAATCTTTTTAGTGGTATTTATACTCCTTATTTAATTATCATAAATTTAAATCCTTACTGTTTAAATCAATTTTGTATTTCTTATTTATGAGCTTTTTTTTCATCACTTTGTATTTCTTAATTTATGAATCTTTTATCTTAAGATATAAATAAAGAAATAAAACAAAATAGACACCATTAGATAGAGAATCGTTGGTTGATTTTGGAAACAAACATATTTGAAATTGCTTGTGATTTCCTATAGACCATTAAAGGATGATGTCACAGAAAAATGTTCGGAGGACAACAACAGAACAAAAACAAAACAAACAAAAAGGTGGTATCTCTTTCTAACTGCGCAGTTCTTAAACAAAAACAAAACAATCAAAAAGGTGGTATGTCTTTCTAACTGCGCAGTTCTAACTATGCGTGAAAAAGAGCTAAAGTACCATAACACATGCTATCTCAGATAGTAAATTATTTCAAAGAGCGTTGTCATGTAGGTATTATTCTTCCAACTGTCAGTAATGCAAAATCACTCAATATTGGGTGGAACGCCTAAAGAATACCTAATATGTAATAAAAAAAACTGTCAGTGTCGTTTTTGTTACTATTTTGTTGTCTGACTTTCTTTTTTTTTTCTCTTATGGCATAAAATCCTACAAGGATGATTTGCGCAATCTGACGGTTTGTCCTCCAAGCAAAAGCAAATCCATAGATAAGACCACGTGACCTTTAATGGTCTATTCTTAAATGACATTTACCTAACCTAACATAACTTAACCTATCTGTCACTTTAAAATATTTAAATACAACATAGATTTATAACTGTAAGGGTGTATCATTTACTATATATTCAGTCAATGAGATTATAACCACAATTTAAATTGTGATTTTAGTACTCTTTAAAATATAATTAAAATTGACATGTCCTTTTGACGCACATAAGCCACCGTAGTACCATGTCACTAAATTTGTACAGTTATTATTATTTGTTAGAATTAATTTATTTTTTGAAATAAATCAAATTTAAAATGTTATTTTAATCTCATTGATTGTACAAGAATGATTCACATTACTGTACTAAAGATTTAAGAAAGATGTTTGCATTTATAGACTGTTTGTATATGCGTAATTTCAGATTAATTACTGGAACGTAAAGTAATATATTAATTATCTTAGGTAATTCAAGATTATAAGTATTACACATGTACAAAACAAAACAATTTATTTATATTAGTGTTTAAAACAATATTTCTTTTACTGTATTCTTTCTAAACATATCTGAATTACTTACTCCTCTTTCTATATACATATATATTTAATGAAATAACAAACATCTAAATTATTTAATGTGTGTTTTTTTTCATTCATTTGTCTCATCATGGCATTCTCCACAAGTGAGATGGTAAAAGTTATAGAAAAGATGGTACCCATTTTTTACTGGGTACTTCGCATATTCAATTTGTATGCTATTCAAATCAATTATTGATCAAACATATGAATATCATGATATAAAAAAAATCTCAATTTTACTATGTATTATAATAATAATAACTAGACAACTCATTTATGATGCGCCGTTTTGTGGAAAATCCACCGCAAGGGCCCATTCAAGAACCATAACACCTGAACAATAGGGTTTTTAACCTCGTCTTGAACACCTCCACACTCTCCAGAGTTCGCAAATCATAAGAAATTTTGTTCCACAGCAACGGACCAGCCAGACAGAAGGCACAGTCAACATAGTTGGCCAGACCCTCCCTACGCGGTACGACAAGTCTATTGACATAGTTAAATATGTCATTTGAGTTGATAATGTTCTTTAATATAATTTTATAATCATTTTTCTCCATTTTGATAAATATCAAACTTAGCGCAAATCAAATGAAAAAATATAATGCACTTATACAATCATCTTTGAAGTCGATAATTACGGATGTTTTCTTTCAATCTACAAAATTCCATCATTTTATTTCACTAACTAAGGATTCTTTTTATCATTTTCATATTATGTATTATATTATTATACACATAAAACTTATGTAATAGTCTTAATAATAATGTAATAATAATAATACGTGGTATGTGTTGTTGGCTACCATAAATACTAATCAATTTGAGATTATAGGCTAAGACATTGTTTAACATTGTAACATAACTTTTAGGCTACATAATATATTATTTACCTTCGATGATTAAATTAATGATTATATTACCTAAACTTTTACTATTACTTTTACCTAGAAACAAAATATAATTATTTAATTTACTTATTAATCATTATTGTTTATAAAAATTCACAACCATTTTGCTATATTTTTTACCTATGAACAGTACAAATTGGCGCAACCATTTCACATCATTAACCATTTCATTTTTTATTTATAGATCTTTTTATACATTATCCGTACATTACGGTTCCTTAATACGCTTGCAATGTGTGACATCAAATAATGTCACATCATGTGGAATATTTCTGTTTTTAATATGAATTGCATGGACTAGTCAGTTCATTTTTTATTTCCAAAATTACTTTATTTTTCAACATATGCATTCATCAATAATTTGTCATGTCTTTACCTTTCTCCGATGATATAGTTTTAAAAATATGATAAGAAATAATATTTTAGTTCATATTAATAAATAATCTCAAAATAGTATGATTTTTGCGTCAAAATTTGCTGTCACATTTTCATAGACAAAATACACTACAAGACTGAAGTTTCTTGATAAATTGTTCCAATAATACATGGTTATATTATATATTACTACTATAGCTACATATAGTACAAACATGTGTTAAAAAGGGGACTCTCTAAGAGTTGCAATCTCATGTGGTACACTTTATTTTTGCACAGGAATATAGACCTTAGATGAATGGCGGAAAGCATATTTTTGTATGTATTTTAGTCAAAAGTTCAGTCTAGTTCTTGTAAAATGTCTGTGAACAATTTATAACTGTCAAAGTTCCATTTCTTTTTTCAAAACAGCTGTTAACATTCCGCCATTTTGTGCAATGATGTAATAAATTTTAGTATTTCACATTCATACATGAACCTTTTGAGTATAATTTAAAACTCGACTAAAATAAATGAAATTTCTCCACAATTATATAAATGCATAAAGATATATTGTTCCTATTTTTATCAAGTATTTTTTTAATCATCCTATCATATTTAATTCATTATCATTTATTATCATATTGCATTCTTAAAACTAAAGAGCAGATAAAATATATATAAATCACAATAGCAATATTAAAGAAGAAAAGTTGCTAGCAACAAGGTAATTCGACCAACAGTTGCAAAAAGAATTATATCCATCAAAACTAAAAGCTAGTGCCAACAATGATGTATGTGAGACTTGGACATGGCTGAAGAAGGATGAAAACGGTATAAATGTAATAGTAATGAGATCATTTAGAAGAATCTGTGGTAAATGTTTGAGAGATAGAATGTGTCATAGGAGAAAAGTGTGGAATGAAATCTGGGATGAAAAAATGAAAGTGAATAAACTGCAGTGGTTTGGGCACATGGAAAGAAAGAACGAGGACAGAATGGTGCTTGGAGTCGTGACTGTCTGTGGATCAAATGGTGAAATTATACAAACCAGATCTTTCAGAATGGACACGTGTTGAATGTACTGATTAGGAGAGCGTGTATGAGGAATTTTATAACAGTGACAGAAGCGAAAAGTGTATGTAAGGATAGGAGTAAATGCGCATCTATTACACTCTACATACCAGAATTCTGCGGTATCCTGGCGGATGGTGGGTCTCCTACAATACATCCTATATACATAATTTGTTACCTAATTTGTATATCAAAATAGTCCTGATTTTCTTCATATTTGAAATTGATTCTTTACTTTTAAGTGTGCAATATTTCCACATTTAAGTTAGTTTATTTGCCCTTTTTGCTTGCCATATCATAATAAAATATTTGGCTTCTATATTTTTTGGTTTAAATGTTGCAAATAACTCCATTCAATTTAGACATTATCAAAAATATGGATTTAAAATTATCATTACAAGACACCATTTTTGTAACTTGGTTTTAAATACTTAATACTTCTATGGGTTTTTTGAAATAAGAATACAGTTATTTTCTTAGAATTAAAAAAACAAAACAGAATATGTTGCCAGAGACATTAAATATTCATTTTGAATATTTAATGCAAATTCCCCTTTCACGACACAAGCTTTTAGCTTACTGTGAAAGGTGTATAAGGTTGTATTTGGGTTTATAACAAAAACCCAGATATATCTTTTTCAAAAAAAAAAAAATGTTCAAGATTAATAAAATTTAACTACAGTAAAGTAGCCACTAAATTTCATCAATTTTTCTATGATTCTTTGAATATAATTTCATCGGTCACAATCATAGAATCATTCTATTTTCGAATTGGGTTACAATAAAAATGGTGTCGCCACAAATACAAAACCAATACTTATTGTTTACAATAATATCATTTTCACTTATAGATACATCTTTAATATCATTAATTAATTAAACTCTCTTCAGTGACATTTTGTTTTCATCATTATGGTTAGTGGATAGTATTTCTTTTAGTTATTTTACTAATATTTTGACCAAAAATCTCATATTAATGTCCTGTGTACAATCCTTTGAATGATACAATATTATTAATCTAGTTGTATGAATAATTATAATATTATTAATTGAGGTATTATAATTTAATATTTGATAGGTGTGTATTATACTTAATTATTTTGTATTTATTATTATTTAAAGATAAATATTATTTATGAAACATTATTATTATTATTTTTGATAATAATAAATAGGAGCATTTATATACTTTAATGTCTTTTTCTAATGTGTTTTTACTTAAGACTAAACTTTGTCTGATGCAGACTTTCCTGAATTGTAACATAATAAAGTGAAAAATCTTTCATGACGTGAAACTTACGCTTGATTTAGCACTTTACACTCAACAACGAGACACGTCTTTTAAGCTAATAGATTTTTATTTCACAATTTACATTCAATTTGGGATTTTCTGTGTAAATTAATATTTTTGTAAAATTTTGTACATTTTTAAAAGTTTACTTAAAAGTTTTATACTCAGATAAGTGTTAACGCACAAATTATAATCGGGATTGCATGGATCAAAAGCGACAGCTTTTAATACCAGCAGAATTTGATGATATATTTTTAAAATAATTTAAGTAGAAGAAATTGTTCAAAAAAAATTAAAGAATGAGTTTGAAGTGTTTTTTGTTTGTTCTAACTGCAGTATTGTAATGAACATAACACATCTAAGTTGGTGTTGCCACATACAAAAACAATATGAAGTTTTGGTGGATAGCACTCTTGTAGCTGCTTGTATACGTAACTTCTCCCTTTAAACTAAAAATAACAGTTAAAAATATCTAAAATACAGTGTAGTTTGTTTGATGGTATAATTTATTGATATTTTTTGTGTTATATTATAAAAATATAAATACACAAATTAAATACAAAAAATACAAATAAAATATAAAAAGCCTGGAAGTAGAGTCTTGGCCTCATGCACATGAGGTTCCAGGTTCGATCCCAGATCCCGCCAGACTCCCCATTCACGACACAAGCTTTAAGCTTACTGTGAAAGGTGTATTTGGATTTACAACTGAAACCCAGATACATCTTTTTAAAAAATAAATCTAATTAAATTTTGTGATAATAATACAATTAATTAAATACACACCAGACCATTTACCAGATAGTAAAAACACAATAAATTATAATGTGAAATAAAAGTAGATATATGTGAGCCCTCGAGGTGATTAGAATTACAAACAAAATGTTTCCTAATAATAATTAATGTCTTCTGTTAACTGAATGAGTATAAAACTTTGACAGTTTACTATTTTATATAATTATTAATATTATTTTATTTTGTACACATTGATGTGAAATACCTCTGACAATCTAAGTTATGCCAATTTTTTACTAAGTGTTGCAACATTTTGTATGATCACTTCTTGATAATAATGAATATTATTTTAGTTGACGAAATTATAAAAATAAATAAAAACATAACCATAAATATATGGAATTTATATATTGATTTCTGTCTTTCATTTCTTTGAATATTACATTCCTGAAAGATTTATAATTACATTGAATTAACCATCTACACATCCGGATATCTCAAGAGATGAAGACTTTAGGAAGAGCCAGAAGGGTAGACCGACAAAAGCTGTCTCATGGGAAAATTATTAATTTATTTATTCATTAATTAATAGCCATTAATAAGCTTTTTACATGCATAAAAAATAGATACATCAAAAGATTTATAAGTACCTACAGATATTAAATTAGATAGGTACAGATATTAGATTTTCAGTCTCCCTGAAGATGCCTTCAAGTATAGGCGAAAATGTTGGGTATTATCTAACCTAACAAAGCGGAGATTAAACAGTGCTCAATAATATATTTTTATATTTTATTTAAAAAAATTAAAAATCGATTTCCACGGTGTAAACACAAAAACTCTTGTTAACAACAATCGTTGGTAGCCTGGAGGTAGAGTCTTGGCCTTGTGAACAGGAGGTCCGTGATTCGATCTCAGGTGCTGCCAAACTCCCCTTTCACGAAACAAGTTTTTAGCTTACTGTGAAAGGTATATAAGGTTGTATTTGGGTTTTTAACAAAACCCAGATATATCTTTTTTTTTTTAAATGGTATAAACTAAAATCAAATACCTCCTACGGAAGAAGAGAGAAAACAAAACGAAAAACACATTCATTGGATGCAGGGGCGTCTTAGGATATGCCGGAGCTCCTGGCGAATCAAATTGTACGCTTTTCAGGCTGTTTATAACGTTTTAGTTTTTCTTCAACAGATGTCAGTAAAAGTCCCGCGTGAGGGCACCGTCGTAGTAAAATAATATGCAGCAAGTGTACGGCCGTGCAATAGTAGGTACTGAATGTAAGGTGGTAATATTGCGTATATGTGTACCGTACCCGTACATGAACATTTTCCCGCCAAAGGGGCTAATTCAACATGGCGGCCGCAATAGTGACTTGGATCATGCGCCCGGTGACCTCCAACACTTCAACTTCTCCAGTTATTAAGGTCTAGAATTGCGTGTAACGTACAACGTAATATTCTCGTCATTCCAATAGACAATGTGTAATATGGAAGCGAAGAAAATGTGCACTTGATTACTTTGGAAATGTGGTTATATATTGTTGAATCCTCGTCTAATGGGAGCATTTCTATCGGTAGATTTTCGCTTATATTCGCGATCGATATTTTCCTTGTAGTTTAGTTTTGAAGCATGCGCTTTATGAGATTCCAGTCGGTCTTCGTCCAAAGATATTCCGTTGCGTAAAAGGAGACATATTCTCAACACCCGTGGCTTATTTTACTACAACCAGTATATAAGACCGTGATATTAAAATGTGCGAATCGCCTAAATCTATTAGACAAAAATCACGGAAATAAACGGTACGCCGATAAACTAATCAATTTATCAATTAAAGTGATAAATAAACTTGTTAACAATGTGCTTTATATTGTATTTAAATCAATTTGATTCCGAAAATACGTTGATGTTATTTTGTGTGTAGTGTATCATCATTTTACTACTACCCAGTACTATCGCATTAGAGTTTGCCGGCATTGGGTGTGGAATTTGAATTTCACAATTTTACTACAAAAAAACATCATAAATAATTCATTCAAAATATTATTATAAATTAAACAAACTAAAAATATCTTAACTCAATAAATTATTAAGATCATTACTTATTTTAAAACCTTAAATCTCCCTGCATAAGAAGATCTGTATACAATCGTTGACAAAACATGATAAATAATTTTGCATTGAGTTTTTCGCGATGTTTAAAATTATTGCTGAATTTGTCCTTCAGTTTACCTTTGGTATAAAATGTCGCGTTTAATTGCATGTTAAATTAGAGGAAATAAGTGCATGTAGTTATTTTTGTGACTCAATGGTTTGATGCATTTTGACAGCGCTGGTTGACTATTGGATAAACCATATACATATTCAGGAATACGTTTTTTTAATATTTAATTGTGTAATTATTATCATGTTTTGAATACGAGGTTAACCAATGTAAAAATAAACGCGATAACCCGATGTACATTGTTCTAAAATGTTATCTAATTATCATTTGTTATCTAATTAATATTATTTTCACAATGCTATTATTTAGAAAAAAATATATGATTCTTAATTATATATACGTTATCAGTCTTACATAAAAAGTAGTTACGTGATTTTAATTATGTAAAATATTTAAAAATATTATCAATTACATAAGAATTTTGCAAAATTAAAATCAAATGCAAATTCCCGCCGAATTTATTAGGACTGAATTTTTTGAATAAAGAATATGAATTCCTGTTGATGGGCAAAATTACTGATAAACAGTTTTTTTATGTCTATACCACAATGACATGTCCCACAAGTGGGTTAGCCAGTATATTAACTGCATGTCATAAAATGTCAGTCGCCCTCTCCGTGCTAATTGAAATATTCAAGATGGGTTTCATATCTCATCGCTAGATTGAAAATGTCCAATATTATTCTGTGTTATTCTGTGTTATTTTTAGTATGAATTAATTGATTTATTAATTTTTTATTTTATTTTTATAAATTCCCATCTTTTTACAAGTGGGGTAGTTCGCGATTAGATTTAATAGCTATTCTTTCTAGGTGATCGGTACCCCGATGGTAAAATCTTGGATTTTCAACCGAGAGATCCAGGTTCATTTCCTACCGCTGTCGAATGACTCCACCTTCACGACACAAGCATATTACTTACTGAGAGACTGTCTTGGATTTATTTCAATTCCAGATTCACATTTCATAAAAAAAACTATAATAACAAACAAACTGTACTCTTACGTATTTTCAATACTTTCTCGTTAGCACAGGGTTGATAATGAACCTCATCCAGTCAGAGCCATTCTGCTTCATTAATATTGTAAACTGTATCTGTTCACAATATTTAGGTTCTTTATAAATTATGAACATTGATTTTATATTAACACAAATATATATTTTAAATAATAATTCCTATTATAATTGTCGAACACAATTTGTCAATCACGTAGCCTAACAGTGCAAGTGAAGGTCGTATTAATAATGCGCGCGTTCCCTATAGGAAGCTAACCTATATAGACAGTAGCGTATTACTACTCAGTCATTATTTATTTATTTATTTATTTATTCAATTTACGGCTCATATAGCCATTTACAATATATATACATATATAAACATACAAATTCACCACTGTTATCACCGCTGTTTACTTGTAAACAAGGTCCAAGGTTCACTTAACCTGTTCAGTGTACAAAGTCCATACACTACAATAATAATATGTTGAAATAACCTCTTTCCTCCTATTTAACCGTACACTAATTGTAAGACAATGACAATTATTTAAAAAATCCGCAACGGCGATTTTGACCGGCCAGCCCTTCAGGTCTACCTATGAAGACAAATTTGTTTTGAATATGCGGATAAATACGAGTCTAACACTTTCGAAACATCCGAGTGTGAGGTGGGTCTCTCTTCAATGATCAATTAAATATATTTGGATTAATATTTGAGTTCGTCGGTAGCCTGGAGGTAGAGTCTCGGCCTTATGAACATGAGGTCCGGGGTTCGATCCCAGGTGCCGGCAAACTCCCCTTTCGCGACACAAGCTTTTAGTAGCTTACTGTGAAAGGTGTATAAGGTTGTATTTGGGTTTATAACAAAACCCAGATATATCTTTAAAAAAAAATAAAAATATGTAGGTGTAGGTTTATGAATGGGCATCTGTCATTTTTGAGACACCTGCTAAAAAGGATGGGTGTTATGTATTTTAGATTATTAATTTCGTAAAAATACTTTTCAGTAATTCAGCTGAAGTATTGAGCTTTCTGAAAGTGCTGAACGATATTGGATCCTAAATGAGATTGCAACACCATTCACAAATAATACTCATCACCTACGGATTCCAGTCAACCTTATGACCTTTTGCATTTTGTATATGTACTTACCTATGTAATAATATCTAATATATAAAATTTTCGTATCACGGTGTTTGTTATCATACTCTCCCGAAACGGCTGGACCGATTTTGATGAAATTTTGTCTGCTTATCGGGTAGGTCTGAGAATTGGCCAACATCTATTTTTCATACCCCTAAAAGTTAAGGGTGGTCCACCCCGATTTTTCAAATTTTTATTTTTTGGTCAAATTTTTATTTTTATGGTGAGGCATTAAAAAATACATACAGCCCTAAATTTTCACCCTTCTACCATCAACCCCTATTTTTTAAAAGCGATATTAGTAATTCAATAATTTTCAACTCTGGTCGATATTTATAATGTATAATGACAAATAAATTATGTAAGTATATAGCTAAACAACGTTTGACGGGTCAGCTAGTTAATATCTAGTAGCTCCTTTAGTGATCTCCCATGATTGTAATATTTTCACAGGACATCATGGGAGAATTAACTCAAATAATGTTGAGGTTCTAAGATCATACATCATACATACCATCACGCCGCTTCCCTCGCGGGGTAGGCAAAAAGGATCGAGTGCCGCTAATTCCTTCTATCCTTGCATACATCTTCCGTCACTGTCATACAATTCCTTATGTATGCTCTCCTGTTTAATGTGCTCAAGACGTGACCGTCCTGTAGGATTTGATTTAAATGATCTTGCCATTTGATCCTCGGACGTCCACGTCTCCGAGCACCATTCCTCTCAGACAAATATAATTATCTTCAAGGTCATTCTGTCCTCATTCATTCTTTCCACGTATCCAAACGTTAAGGTTCTACATTTTGTATATAATTTAATTTCAATGTTTTATTTTGATTTAAATTGCTATTATTATTTGATGTTATATTTAAAATTTTATTGTTAATTTCATGTTGTTTTCAAAGTTAATTAAATTCCAAGATTATTTTGTAATACTTATTTATTTATTTATTTATTTATAAATGAAAACAATGAACAGCATTATAGTAAAAACCTTTTCGCTGTCATTGTACCGTGTACGTACACATCAAACAATCAAGACAATAACAAAATATAACAGAAAAATACAGACACATAGAATATCTATGACAAATATATATGTAGAAGAAAAAGGAACACCGGTTTAAGATTATGTAAACATAAAATGTTCGTCGTAGCAAGATAATTATATACTACACGCAAAAATTAACAGTCAATCGTATAAGAATAAATTGTAAATTCTCAAAAAAAATTATGCGGAATCACTACTTAATTAAGTACAAGATAATATAAATGATTTTTTAAATATTATTTAAATAATAAATAAATTTAATATAGGTATATAACAAGTAAATATGTGCATATGAAAATTGAAATAAAACTTTTAATATTTAATTTAAAAAAAAATTATGAGTGTCACCACATTATGTTCATCATAGTTGTGTCGTGGGCACAAAATGCATATAATTCGTACTTGCAAATAAATTTAATTCCCTTTCACGACACAAGCTTTTAGTAGCTTTCTGTGTGAAAGGTGTATAAGGTTGTATTTGGGTTTATAGCAAAACCCAGATTTACATTTTTTTTTTAATTAAATAAATTTATTTCAATCTTTTCAGCAAACCGAAATAAAAAAAATAAAACAATAAAATTTAACAAAATGGGTGATTGTAAAAATGTAACAAGTTTCTCAAATAGTTTTAAGTCGAGAACGATAGTTGTTGTAGTAGTAAGTTTTATGTATTAATAAATATCAATCAGTGTTTCTCAAATAGAAATAATAATATTATTATCATTATTGTTAGTTTGTGTGTTGTGTGTATAAAGATCACAATGTGGTTTAGTTGGAAGGAAACTGTTTTCGTTCTTGCTATTTTGGTTATGATGTGCACAGTGAGGGCGGATCAAGATGAGGATATACCACACAATGAGTAAGTAAATTAAATATTTATTTATATATATATTTACATGCCAAAAAGCGGAGTAACCAGCGCAAAAACTTTAAGTAATAGACATAAATATTATCCTGGCATGAAAATAAAAAATAAGATAGGTATATTTTGAACTACTCCAGATTAATTATTCCAATTGATCACACTCATCCATAGTCAACCTATTTGAATAGGTATTAACTAGGTGTTTGAATAGGTATTAAAATAGGTAAAGAATTGGTCTCCCACTCTTCTGCGTAAGTTTTCGAGTGTCCTGTAAAAGGCAGGTGTTCGAAAAAAATAAGACATTTTACATCTTAAATTCGGCGATGAGGCTTGCCACCCATCCTCAATGTCTTGATTTTATATTGGCACGAAGAGGACAGTTTGCATGTTTCTTACGTGCAGCTGATCTGCTGGCTACCCCACTTGTGGGATATGCCGCGATGGTATAGTATTAGTAGTAGTAATGTAGTAGGTATTAACTATTACCTAGTTAATACCTATTCAAATAGGTTGACTATGGATGAGTGTGATCAATTGGAATGATTAATCTGGAGTAGTTCAAAATATGTTTGACATCTACACTTCTTGTAAGTAAAAAATCCAGTTCCCGACATCCAATTGTGTCAAAAATTCATAACATAAAAAAATAAGACATTCAGGATGGGTGGCTAACATACTAGTATTTATTGTGAACAATATATTATTATATTACAATTTTATTTTAAACATTCGTAATATCAATGGCCAAAAAGAGCTCTGGCCCGAACGTCCCTCTTTCACAATACACCGTTCCTATTGATAATGATGAATATGGACAGGATAGTTTTCAATTTAATTAAGTTTGTTTTTTCAGCAATACAATTGCATAATTTATTGATACGTAGACAAGAAAGGCAGACCCCACCACCATGTGGGACTAATAATTGCCCAAGTAGAAGAAGAGAATTTATTGATACATAACATGTTGACAACGTGTTGACATGTTCGCCGGTAGTTCTCGCGTTTTCAAAAAGTCAGTTTTGCAAGTTTTAAGCGGCAATTAATACTCTTATAACAATAAGATTAATATCAGTTTGGGTTTCTCTGCATCTCAAATAATTTTCCCTTTACTTCCTTCCTTATCTTTATATTTTCATTTGTGACACTGATTCATATTTTCGTATATGTGTATAGAACAGGTAAGTAGGTTAGGTTGTGATGTGAATGACAGCACTGATTGTTTAATATTATTTATTGAGTAACTATTACATTTGGTAAGATCGGACAACTGTTGTTCATGTTTGTTTTTTTTAAATTGTATTTATGTAAACTCCTGTCTATCAATTTCCATTTTTTTTCTCCTTTTTTATTTTAATGTGACAACCTTATGGGCTTTGAATATATTACAAATTGTTATAATGTGTACACTTATAAATGGGGCAATGTATTGATTCCTTATTTGACTATATTGTTTTGTTATTATGTATATATGTTGTCTGTAGTGTACTGTTGATGCTAAATAAATAAATAAATAAATAAATAACGAAAAGTGATTATTCGGATGCTAACAATGGGTTCACGACTTCACGGCATTTCATTGTCACGGAGAGGATGACTGGCATGTGTATTACATGCTAGTCATCCTCTCCGTGGCTACCCTAAATTACCTAATGTAATAGACAGACTGACAGACAGACAACCTATACAGACTGCAAAATTTATCAATGATTTTTTAAATAATTTTTTTTATTGACACATTAATCATCTTTTTCTCAATATTGTTTAACAGTAAGTTTGCCTCTAGGTCTCAGGCAAGCCGCTGATTACGACGGCTTCAGGAGATGCCTGAAGATATATTTGTTTACAAGGTTTTACACATGACACAATATTTTATTTTTTAATTTTTGGACAAAGACTGAATGTCTGCTGAACAGATTTAGTTATTTTGTATTTTAATTATTTTATAATAATGATTTGTTATTATTTTTGATCTCTCTGACGACTAAGTAGTAGTACTCATCATCATCATCATCGCCCTCAACGCTCCTCTCGGGAGCACAGGGCAGAAACCAGCCTCCTCCATTCAGAGCGTCTCTGTGCCAATTGCGTCACCTCTTCCCACGACATTCCTTGCGCTCTGATATCGTTGTCATAGGAACGGTGTATTGTGAAAGAGGGACGCCCGGGCCTACGGAACCCCTGCGGACGGAAGAACAGTGCTCTTTTTGGCCAACTATCATTGGGCATTCTCAAAACATGTCCCAGCCAGGACCATCGTCTCTCTTGTAGTAGTACTATGTAATTTTAAAATGGTGATCCTAAATAATGTAAAGCGCCCTTGAAGTGATATTATCACAGTACGGCGCTATATAAATTATTGTCATATTAATATTATTAAGTTTTTTTTTCATGCAGCACATTTCAATACAGATGAGGTTACAGCATTTTAAAAATCTCGCAATTTTTAATTTGGTATAATTACCCAACTTATTCAATACTTTTACTAAGTTTATTCGATAAATTCGTGTAAGCTTTTATTCCTTTGCCGCTGCCAGATACTCGAATCCGTCGGTTAAACAAATACCTAGCTAGGCGGTTAATTAAATGTAGACATTTAACTAAATAACTAAAAGAAGTCAAATAGGATGTTTAACGCAGCGTTTGACAATCCTAGCGCCACAGTGCTGAATAAAGAAACAATATTTCAACAATCGGGCTAGCTTCAATAGGGAGAATGTTTAACCTTTGGCACGTCACTGTGATTCAATGGAACTGCCAGGAATTCAATTGAATGCCGGTGTTTAAGAGAGAACAAACGCACATAGTCGCTAAATATTTTTTGATAAAAAAAATTTTCGTTTTAAAAACTGAAACACATTCACAACAAAAATATAAAATGTTATTTCTTTGCCTTTTGTAAATGTCTATTTTTTAACCACAACATGAAAACAGCGACTTTTTTAAATCATAAACAACTATATTTTACTCAAATCATTTTTAATTATGTCTAATTATAATTAACCGATCGGTATGCTAATTTTAATATTTTCAAGAAATTTTAAATTTACATACATAGAAGCAATAAAATTGTTTGGAGGACTATGGCGGAATATTTTTATTATGTGCTATACGTCATTTTACCTATTCATGATATTTTGCTTAAATAATTTTTCCTCTTAATAAAGCACCTAGGCATTTGGTTATCAGGCTAATTCAACTGAAGCCAGCAACATATTATTGTATTATATAAAGTAGGTAGGTATTAAATATTTAGTTGAATAATAGAAGTTTGTATTGAGGAGGTAGTAAGTATAATGGCAATAAGTTGTATGTTTGTTGTATACCTTTATCCATTTTAGTAATCCCCGGTAAATCCCTTTATCCCACGTGCTCCTTCTACTCCTTTATTTTATGTGTGGGCAGTTCAATTCAACAAACACATACATACGTACACACCCACACACTCACATATACACATTGTGAGGTAACATGTTATCATAGATCTACCTACCACTACGAATATCTTCTTCTCCATCGGAATCTCAATTCTAAGGATCGTGACCATCATGCCTCAGTCTATTCACCATCTGTAGTGTAGACTTGTAGAGTAGTATTTATATAAGAATGCCCTGCTCATAGGTAAATGATTACTAACATATTATCCTTCAGTAATGAGTATACTACACACACCACACAATGCACCAGCCAATCACAGTGATGCTACTCGGTTACTAATACAATCACGTGTTCTGTATTACACATTACCTGTGACTGTGTGCGTAGCGGTGCTAGGGCACTTTTAAAAAAAATTAAGTCTACTCTGAGTTGTTTCCTTAGTACGGTTGCTCCATCTTATTGGTGCTTGACTCGGGCCCTTTCTTGTCTTGCACACACTGTCGAGTTTTCACATATTTATACAGGTTTTCAGGCAACCAAAATATCGCAATTTAAGCTATCTGCAGATAGCTTATTTATAAATGAGAAACTCGTAAAATTAACGCATAAATACCACTCAAAGGACAGAGGACACCAAGGCCCACGTCCTGCGAAAGAGCAACGATAGCCCAAATTGAGTTATTGGCATTTAAATAAACCTGTCTTTTAAAATTAGACACTCGAGAACTCACAGAAAAGCTTGGTGAGAGACCTATTCTTCACCAAAGACCATCACAATTTGATATTCAGTAAAGTCAAAATTAGACATTCGACTATTCGACACATCGCTATATCGAGTGGATAGGACATGTTTATGTAAAAAGAGGGAAGTAGAGAATGAAGGAGGTGAATGGTGAGGATTGGTGATGATAATGATGATGATGTGTGTGAAATGAGTGAAATAATACTTTGAAGAAGTTATTAGGATTAGATATGGGCTTAGTGATGGAAATATTTGTGGCGGAAAACTTATTATTAATTCTGTATAATAATACAGGGTAATTGGGATTAGTTCGATGAAATCGGGGCTTTGTAATAAATTTATACTATTGCGCTTCTATACTATCAATGCATATCCTACAAGTGGTGTAGCCAGTCGGCAATATGCATGCAGTTTGTCCATTCCATTTCGATATAATTATAAGACAATTAGGACGGGTGGAATGCCTCATCGCTCAACTGTAGATATTAACTGTCTTATTAACCGTCTCGTATTTTCGTGGAGCAACAGTAATTAGTTGGTCTCCCACTCTTTTCCGTAAGCTTTCGCGTGTTCTGTTAAAGGCAGATGTTCGAAAAAATAAAGACATTATTTTTACACCTTTAATTTAGCGATGAGGCTTTCCATCCATCCTGAACGTGTAATTTTTTTGTTGTGCACGGAAAGGATGGCTTGCGTGTTTATTAAATCCAGCTGATCTGCTGGCTACGCCACTTGTAGGATGTGCCGAGATGGTATCAGAGAGATCTGATATTTGTAAAACATCACGTTTTATTCATTTAATGTTTTCAGCTCAGCAGCGATATGATGTGCCATCCATCCTGCATACCTATCTAATTTCATTTATGGGACACTGTATGGTATGAATACTGGCTACCCCACTTGTGGAAGATGTAGTATAGGTTGTCAGATAGAAATGAAAAGCTGATTTTTCAGACTTTTTCTGTTAATTTTTTACATACTCTGTCGTCTGAAAATGACTTCTTTCAGTACTCTATTTAAAGTTCTTTACTGAGTTTTTATTTGAACACCCTGTATATTGGATATAATTATTATTTTGCCGTATTGTTGGATAAAAACTTTGGAAATCCGATAAGAAATCTCCGAAACTACAATACTTTAATGATATGATGATAATATCCTAACAATAGATCTCTTTATCTCTCTCCGATCTCCCAGAGTATAACTCGCCCTCTGTTTATTGATTGTATTTAATTTGAATGTATACCTTTTATGTAATTGTTTGTAATCAATGTACAGTAAAGAATGAATAAATAAATAAATAAATAAAAAAAACAGTATTAGAATAATTACACGTAATAAATATGCAAGTCTTCCATGCCATAATATTCTATCTATCTTTGTATACATAAACCAGTTAAGGTCCCGCGGATTAACGAAGCATTTATTCTGTCACCAATGGTACCAGAAACAAACAACAATCTATATTAACCATCTTTATTTCAGAGTTGTGAATGTTACCCATTCTGAATATCTTCATCTTTTACAGGCACGGAGACAACAGTTTGCGTGTTTATTACGAGATGAGATAGTATGAACGAATAACGGCCGGTCTCAATAAGCGATCTATCTCCGAACTTTTGTTAAAAATCGATCTATCTTTCCGTTTTCCCGTTTCAATTAACATAGCTGAGATAGAATCGCTATCCAAATTCTCTATCTATCTTTCGGAGTGCTGCGAGTTATAGAATGTATGGAAATCAACGAAAATGCGTTTCAATATCCTAACTCAAGTTGCTTGTCGTATCCGTGGTAACAAATTTTTATATGATTTTGTTATCGCCGGATTTTGACAGATTGACAGTGGAGTTAAGTGTTTTGACTTTTTGAGGTTGATTATTAGAATTATTCGAAGCTGGAGTATTTTATTCCAACGAAGATCCTAAGAAGCAATACCTGAGAATTGATTATATGTCCGAACTTTCGAGCAAAGGGTTCACATACCGGTTCCATTTGAACAAAACTGAAGTGAATAATTTGTTGACGGAAATAGTGCCAACACTACGTGTAACTTCTTCTCGTTACATATCTTATAAGCATCTTTATTCATATGTTATGTCCACAGTTGATACATTATTCTTTAGTCATTTCATCATCATCTAGGATAGATAGGAATAAATAATAAAGTCTAATATGTAAACATTTTTTGGTTTTAATTGATAGCTTAATAAATATTTAAACATGAAACACAACTAATTTATTATTTATCCATACATTTATATATACCTATATATTTTATTTTACAAAAATACACGGCACAAGCCTTTACCATGTTTGGATACAATTATACTAATATAAACAACGATCGCTTCCTGGCAGCTTTCTTCAAATTCTCCCACTTCAGTCGCAGCTGCTCAGAGCATCGAAAATCTCCCGTGTCAGCAGAATATTGGCTCGCAATCGCCTTCTACGCCTTTTAATTTGTTGTTGGTTGCGTTGGTGGATTTGGTAATAACCGATATTTGATTATATCCAGCCCCTCAGGCTGCCCACTGTGACGCCTCCGGTGTAGACAAACTTTGTGCAGTATAGAATTCGGATAAATGGAAGTCCCCAGACTTCTGCGCTATCCGGGTAGTCGGTGGGTCTCCTTCAATGTATATCTAACAACAACAACACCTGGTCCTTTCCAAGAGGTTTTGCTTTCACCTGAAATTTAAGGCATTTATTTATCAGATATACAACAAGGCTGGTGTTATTTCTTACAACTGCACAGAACTGTGACATGGATTCCAGCATACAATATAATACTACATATATTATATTATATGATCATTAAAAAAGAAAACAATATTATCACTTACATTAAGTGATGATTCCATATTAATTTCGTTATTTACAAATGCAGCAGACAATACACGCACCGAAAAAGATGACACGACGAGAAATGAAAACATGAAAATCAACACCGCCACACGGTAACTATGGTAATCGGAAGGAACAGCGATAGGAACCCTATCTATCTCTGGCCACTTACTTTTTCTTTATTGAGACGCGGGTCGAAGTTAGATAAAAATTGGAATTTTATCTCGGATCGCGTTGACAAGGCTACCTCGGTTATGTTATTGAGACCGGCCGTAAATCTATCCTATGCCGGAGAGTTCGATATTTTTTATGTTTTTATTTCGCTTTTCATTAATACTTACTACTGTATAAAGTAATATATTACAGATTAATACAAGATTAAACCACTAGATTTGTTTTTATTTTCTTTTCATTTTAGAATAAACAAAAGAGAAGAAAGTTAAGCATTTTATTGTGTACCTACATATCATGTACTCAGCGTGTAGAAATGGTTGTAATGCTGTTTGTCGAGTAGTAATTGGATCAATGGTCAGTGGGCCAAATATTGTTCTTGGCAAGACTCTCTTTCCAATCTAAACCAGGGTTTCCCAACTAATTTGTTGCGGCCGTGACTTGTTAAAATAATGAAAGATTTTTTTTTAATCTGTAGTAAATTAAATTACATTACAGAATTATAATTTGGTTTATTTTAAAAAAACACCTTTTATGACCGTCATTTAAATTTTTCCCTCACCACACTTTATTTATTAATACATCAACGGCCCCATTGGCCTTTTAAAAGTAAGGTTGTCGGTGTTTAGGTAGTAGAATTCCATAGCGAAATAAATAAAACAAGTGTTTTATTCTGCTATTGATTTATTCGTCGAGAGAGACGTCTTTCGTCTTATTAGGACGATTGACAATAAGATGAAAGACGTCTCTCTCGTCGAATAAATCAATAGTAGAATAAAACACTTGTTTTATTTATTTCCCGATATAAATTATAATACATTAAAAATTGCAATCAATGACAATAATTACTATAATGCTTCGTCGGTCTCTTAATTCTGAGGATCGTGACCATCATGCCTTGTTCCATAGACCATCTGTCTCCACCTTGAGCAATCGTCTACCATGAGAAGGTCCCCGTGCAGTGAGCTCTGTGTAGGCTCTTTAATTTAGTCGCTCCATTTTGCTGGTGCGCGGCCCCTTCTACGCCTCCCTTTCAGAGCACCAGTTATTTCCTGATCCACATCTCAAATGGCTCCAGCATCACATCTCAAACGCCTCCAGTATCACATCTTAAATGTATCAATCTTCGCACGCTTGCAACGTCCACGTTTCAACCCCAACAAAAATATGCTGAACTCTAAGAGTTGGTGAAAGGGTCCAATACAAACTGTGCCTTACGGTCTACAAGGCTTTGATTAATATGGCACCTCGGTCACTTTCTGAGCTCCGTGTTCTCAAAATTCCTGCAAGTAGACGCCTTCGCTCAGCAGACATCCACCAATAGGTATGCTGGGGGAGATCAATAGAGCCAACAAGTCCTGCTTCTAACATTGGGCTTTTGGTGTCGCAGGACCCGTCATCTTGAATCGACTCCCCGAGAACCTTCGTAAAAACAAATCAATAACAACGTTTAGGGGCAAGTTGAAGAGATCGCTCTTCCAACATAGTTTCCCGCGCTCTTGAGATGGATGCTCTATTAAACGACGCCAAATAAATCACCCAACAAACATACCAAGGTCAAGATTTGATAGTGAAGATAATTTATCCGACAACGAGAACTCTCGACAAATTCCAGTTCCAGAAAATGTTGAGATTCCAGAAATGGATGATTCAAATGGCTTAAGTTCGGAAGATGAAAAGACATCAATTCCCAATAGAAGGAATATATGGAAGAAAGACGAAATGTTGAAGACACCAAGTGAGACAGTTTTCTTGGGTAACTCTGACCTTCCTCCAGAATGTTTAGATATCGAAACACCTATACAATATGACAAATATTTTTTAACCGATGACATTTTAAATGATATAATTGAACTCTCCAGGCTTTATTCTATGACTCAAAGACCAGAGAAGCCTTATCACTTGACAATAAAGACAGAAATTGTTCCTTATCATTTGAACAAAAGGATACAATAATACTAAATTGTAGAGGAATAAAATATCTGTTACTGCATGATTGTCCATATATGAACACAATTATTTTTTTTAATTTTTCACTATAAAAAAATATTTTTTTGAAAAATAAAAAAAATACGTGTAGTTTATTTTTATATTTTCTATCTTATACATTTTTTTTACCAAAAACATAAAAATCATGCAGAAAGGGGTTAATCTATCTTGATCTTGATCATACGACGCACGATGGGAATATGGTTAAAAACACCGCGCTATCGCTACCGCGCGATCGGTATGCGCGTATTTTTGCCCAATAGTCACTTCGCGCGTCGTATGATTAAGATTAAGATCGTGCTTAGATTTTGTCAAGAGTAGCCCTGCTGCTGGAGCCTTTAAAGTCAAATGCTGCTTTGGTTTTATACATTTGAGCGAATTATTATTTTCTGCAATATATACGAGTATAGTGAGTTCCATTGGATTGATCTGCAACAAGTTTGGATTTTCTTCTTCATTTTCCCTATTTTCAGCTATGTACCACAGTTCATGCCCTTCTTCACTTGATCCATAAAGGTGCCTCTTGGTCGACCTCTACCATTTCTGCCTTCGGTCTTGCCCTCCGTAATGGTGAAGAGCAGGCATGGGTGGATATTTCTAACATAACGTCATACAGATCTATCCTTACATACTTCTTTCAGTTCCTCTACATTCGTGCAAATTCTCATACACGCACGCCGATTTTCCTTACTCAACACGCTACCGTGCTTTTGATCTTGTCCCCTATTATTTTCTATACGATTCGATTGCGCCCGCACGACAAAAACATTGAGAACTCCTGACCTGAACTAATCTAAAATAACATTGTACATATACATTTTTATTTGCTGAGTAGTATTTTAGTCGTATTTATTTTATTTTTATTGTAGTTTTCATAACCATATATTTCTTCTATAATAATCAATATCTATTATGTTGTGTGGGTGTGTGTTGTGGAGTATACGTTACGTATGCGTGTGTGTGTGTGTGTGTGTGGAGACGAGTCTGAATTATAATAAGAGTGTGAATAATATAATATTATTTCATTTATAATCTGTTTTCTGTTCGATTATGTAAATGATCGCCCTAGAACAGTGTTTGCCTATTTGAGTTGCACTTTTTTTAACGAGGCAGCACAATTGCCCTCCAAATTTTTAAGCATTATACAACCAGATAAATCTCTATGGTTTATAATATTATGATCAGTCATGATCACACAAAAAAATTAGCAGCCTAATTCCGGGAAAAATTCCCCTATACCTACATATATATCCGGGATATCAAAGGATTATGCTCAAAACGTGGATTCAAAACATCAGCATACAGTACCTGAAATATCTGTGTTCAAAAATTTTGAACAATTTTAAAATTATTTATTATAATAGACATTTGAATTATTAATGTGCAAATTTACCAATAAATCTATATTTTTAGATGAACTATTTATAAAAGATTTCGGTGTCACCCCTTAAGCTGACATAGCTAAAGGTATTATTATATGTATGAACGGGCCTAGAATGTCAAATATTTTTTATTTCTCCTGCTAGTTCTGTATATTTGCGTATTTGTTTCTACGACGGTTATTTGTATATATTAGTATTTGGAACAGTGATGTCTATTAGATACGTCATTTTGTTATGTTAATTATGAAATACTAAATCAACCTTATGATGATGTATTTGTCTATCTGTTATATGTAATTGTTTTATCGTTATTTATTTATAATTTGTCATTATTATTTCTGTTTTTAATGAAGACATTATTACTTTTGTGGTGCTTTTACTTAGTAAACATCTCTAATACAGTGATAATGTATGCAAACTCGAATGTAATCATACAATCATGTATGTCATCATCATCATCATCATCGCCCTCAACGCTCCTCTCGGGAGCACAGGGCAGAAACCAGCCTCCTCCATTCAGAGCGTCTCTGTGCCAATTGCGTCACCTCTTCCCACGACATTCCTTGCGCTCTGATATCGTTGTCATAGGAACGGTGTATTGTGAAAGAGGGACGCCCGGGCCTACGGAACCCCTGCGGACGGAAGAACAGTGCTCTTTTTGGCCAACTATCATTGGGCATTCTCAAAACATGTCCCAGCCAGGACCATCGTCTCTCTTGTATTACGGAGATTACAGGTCTCTGCTGGGTGCGCCGGCGCACAGCATCATTTGTAACATGTTCATACCATCTGACATCCAAAATCCTTCTAAGATGTATGTAAATGCATAATATATAATATGGGTTTTGTTATAAACCCAAATACAAACTTATACACCTTTCACAGTAAGCTACTTAAAGCTTGTGTCGTGAAAGGGGAGTTTGCCGGCACCTGGGATCGAATCACGGACCCCATGTTCACGAGATCGAGACTCTACCTCCAGGCTACCGACGAACTCTTTTGTCTGTAGATTTCTTTCTGTGGTCTATGATCATAATTATTGTGACAGCGTATAATATACATAATTATTCAGTTGCAACCTTGTTTCTGTCTCTCTGTCAATAAATAAATAAATAAACAACGACGTTTTTTAACTAAAATCCCTGATTGCATTTACCCAGCAGGGTTACTCTTGACAAAACTAAACACGATCTTAATCTAGTCTTGATCTTGATCATACGACGCACGAAGGGACTATGGTCAAAAACACCGTGCCACCGCTAACGCGCGATCGGTTTGCGTGTATTTTTGGCCAATAGTCACTTCGTGCGTCGTATGATCAAGATCAAGACTAGATTAAGATCGTGTTTAGTTTTGTCAAGAGTAGCCCTGCTGGACCAAGTTGGAGGCCAACAGAATGTTTTACTTTTTTACGGAGAAGACGATAATGTACCTACTGATGTTCATTACATGTTGAAGTTAATTCAATGGCTACCCCTCATGCGGAACTTGCTGGGATTGTTTATGTAGATAAATGTTAGGTATATTTATATAGAATTATGTGTACCACTATTACTTTACCAACATGGCATATTTCAGAAGTGGGGTAGACAGCAAACTACCTGCAGCATGTAATAAACATGCAGATTGTCCTCTTCATGCCAAAATAAAAATAAGACATTCAGGATGGGTATCATGTCTCATTGCTGAATTGTAAATGTCGTTATTTGCCTTATATTTGGTATTTTACGAACCCTTGCCTTTTACATTACATTCAAAAAACGTATAAACATTATATTTTTGTATATAAAAAATATTCATCTTCTTTGTGTGATGTTTCACTATTCTTCTAAATTTATAAGTATATGCAACGATCCCGGAAATTGTTGAAATAATTTCGGACGACTTTAACCGGAAATGGTCAAATTAGCGAATTATTCATGCCGCTTCAGGGTATAAAAAAAGTGGTAAGGTAAATAAATTATTGCTACAAATTTGCGAAAGTGGCGAGAATAATATTTTTAAATTTTGACATAGGATGTGATAGTACTTAAACGGCAAACAATAATGAAAAAATTACAAGAATCAAGTCCCGATCCAATTTTTTGAAGTTTATTGTCATTCATAGTTGACAGACTGTGGCCAACTTTATAGGAAGTTTCAAGTCATATTGTTGTTGTTGTTCCCACCACTTTCCCCTGGATGTTTCAAGAGCAGAGCTACTATATCATTCAGACTCAACGAAACAATTTTTTTTCAAGGGAAGGCTCAGGGTTTGCCAGAGGGACTCCCCCCGACAAAATCCTCCTGAAAATTACAAAACCCTTAATTTTCCTTGGAGAAGATAGGTACTCACTTCAAGGCACTACTCACTACTACAATATTCTTACAGTTACGTATTGCTACATACTAAAACTCTTAACCCTAGGGACAACACTTTGCAATTTATTTTCTAGTGTTAGTGCAATTAGAAATTTACTTACCACTATATTCACCCTTTCATGTATACAGAACTCTACTTGCAGAATGGGAAAAAAGGAAGAAAAAAATATCGCAACCAAGGCTGAAGGATAGTGGAAGGATGTTATGTGAAAAAAGAAGAAAATCCTCCAAGCGACAAAAAGTTACAACTCAAAAAAATACTTTTTTATTAGGAGCATTTTTATTTATCATCTTTGTACTACTACTATACCATCACGACATCCAACAAGTGGGCTAGCCAGCAGACCACCCACATGTACTAGACACGCGAAATGTCCTCTCTGTTCCAAAAAAAAAAAAAAACATTTAGGATTAGTGAGATACGTCATCGCTAAATTTAAGATGTCAAATGTCTTTTTTTGAACTCCTGCCTTTTGCAGAACACTAGAAAACTTACGTGAAAGAGTCGAAGATGTGTTCTTTGCTGGGTGCTTCACGGTGACGGGGCCATGGTTGCGTAAAAAAGTCGCCGTTTGCGATTTGCCGGTTGGTCGGTGCGGTCGTTTGATCACACCTTCTGCGAGATAAATATTTATTCTTTTTTTCTGCTTTAGTAAGGACTGTGTCCTGTCGTTTTCGGTGCCCAGCTATCCCTCCATCGTTTGGGTGGTCTTCTTGGGGGTCTACATCCTATTATGCACTCTTCTCCTGCTATCCTAAACACTTGATCTGAACTTGCTCTCCCCGCATGATCTCTTCAAAAGCAACATCATACTTTTCCCATCGCGCAACATCTTTCCCAAAACTGAGAACCTTTTACCGCTCTGTACTCGGCTTGCGCCCCCCTTAGGTAGAGCCCTGCTTGTAAGACAATTAACATCTACAATTCAACCATGAGGATAGCCAACCATCCCGAATGTCTTATGTTTCTTTTATTGACATGTAGAGAACAATAATAAAATACTGGGTGTTTATGTGTGGGTAGGTGGGTGTATGTATTTATGTATTGTGTGTGCGTGTGTTGTGTCATAGGATTGTATAATTAAATAGAGTAAGAGAAATAACCAAAGTAAGATTCTTAAAGTAATGTTATAAAGCGCTGAGACAAAGTGAAGTTAAAAACTGACTCAGTCTGTCTTGGTACGGGATCATGCTCAGTTAGACAGATTTTATGACATATTATGTTCTTAACATACTGTTACATAAATAAATAAATAAATGAATAAATATATCTGCATGTTTATCACTTGCAGTTCCTTAGTCTTCTGGCAACCCCATTACGTTCCGTTCTCTCTGCCTACCCCATTTGGGAAATGGCTAGAGTTCGTTGGTAGCCTGGAGGTAGAGTCTCGGCCTCGTGAACAAGGGGTCCGTGGTTCGATACCAGGTACCGGCAAACTCCCTTTCACGACACAAGCTTTTAGTAGCTTACTGTGAAAGGTGGATAAGGTTGTATTTGGGTTTATAACAAACAAAACCCAGATATATCTTAAAAAAAAAAAACGGATTATAGATGTAGATGAAAAAAATAAAAAAATAATAATATCATTTGAGAAAAATAAATGGAATTAACGAAGCATTAAATAATAAATTAATTTGTTTGTTCATATTTTTTCCCTCGCAAAAAAAGCTATGTAGGTATACATAAAAAGGATAGCCGAATTAATCACATTTTTTGAAGTGTGTCGAGGAAAAAAATAATGTTGGGTTAGTACTAGTAGTAGTAGTAGTAGTAAAGGGAAAGAAAGAGAGATAGAAGTGAAAAAGAGAGAGACAGAGAGGGCATTAATTCTATGGAGCTGCAAAAACCTTACGTTGGTGTGACACAGGGCGGGAGGGTGGAGTATAAGGGTGGGATATTGATCTAAAGGAGACCCCGCTTTCGCTCCTGGAATGGGGTCTAAAACCAACGGTACTGTACCTACAAAAAAAATACGGGAAAATAATACAAGGAACTTTACATATTATATTATTATTACACTAATTCTTACGTAGCAATTACGTTTACGGCTACGTTTTTTTAAGATATATATCTTTTTATTTTATTTATACTGTACCTACTACTATACTATACCATCACTGCATATCCCACAAGTGGGGTAGCCAGCAGATCAGCTGCATGTAAGAAACATGCAAACTGTCCTCTTCGTGCCAATATAAAATCAAGACATTCAGGATGGGTGGCAAACCTCATCGCTGAATTTAAGATTGATTATGTAACAGTTTCAAGACATTTTGAATATTTGGAGTATTCCACGATGCACTTCCGTTACTTTTATTCCACGATGCACTTCCGTTACTTTTATTATTTAAATCGCGATTACTAATGCTATTTATTCTATATGGATCATACAGTTATATATAACAATAAATATAACAATTAATTACAACAATGAGCTAACCAATCAAGATCCCTTTCTTACCAACTAATTAACATAAATTAGAGGTAGGAACTTTATTTGATAAAAAATGAAAAAAATATGCTAAACATACATAAAACAACACAGAAACACAAATGAAAAAAAATAAAATATAAATACATACATATAAGTGATGTAACGAATGTGTGATTTTGGATATTTGCGAATGCGAATATTTGTTGCCGACATTCGCGAATGCGAATAGCGAAAATTTACTTGCTTTTAAATTTCTACAATTGCTCAAACATTAAAATTTCTACCCCCCCCCCCGTCGCCGAATTTTCGAAATGCTATAGAAATTTTAAATATTTCAAAACTCTTCGGTTTTCTTAAAGAATATTTTCTTGCAGTACCTTTTTCCAGGTAAGTATTCGGTATTTTAAATATCTGATACTTTATTACCAAAATAATTTTCGCAAAACATTCGCATATTTTTTTGCGAATATTGGCGAATGCGAATACCAATATTCGTTACATCACTATTTTTTTTTTTATTTATTTTATTTAACAACAATTATACAAACATGACAATACATATACTATTTATTTATTTATTCCTTGAAAACACACAGCAGACAACAACTATATATATATATATATATAATGTACAAGGTAGAAAAAAAATAAAACATTTCACTCAGTCGTCATTCAAAAACCGTGCGTCACAATTAATTTACATTATCTCAATAAATTTATTATTTGATAAAATTTAAATCTAAACAACCTCCTTATAGAGACAAGTCTCGTGTAAAGGAGGGTTATAATACATATAGGGGGCTAAGACATAAAATATAGGTATTTCATCTTCCTCTCTTTTCTGTAAGTTTTCGGACGTCCTACTGTAAAAAGCAGGTGTTCGAAAAAGTATTAAGACATATTCTAAACATTTTCATTTTTTAGCACCTTTCTTTTTTGATGACGTATGGGAACCATCCTGAATATCTTATTTTTTATAGCACTTTTGGGATATACTCGTACCATGAAAGATGGCACTTCTAGAATATTTATTTATATTTCATTTATTTACAAAGATACAACAGCTTTACATATAATAATTATATAATATACCTAGTATTAATTTTTAGAACGCCAATTGTAGTATCTTTTCGTCTTTCACTTTTTCGAAAAATAGACATAAAAAAGACATTTTACATGTTAAGTTCAGCGATGAAGTTTGCCATACATCCTTAATATCCTAATGTTTTACTTTTGGCACGGAGAGGACAGCTTGATTGTCTATTACATGCAGCTGATTTGATGAGTGGCTACTCCACTTGTAGGTTATGCCGTGATGGTAAAGTAATAGTACATACATCATATAAAAAGATAGATTTAATTTATAGATTTATTCTGGTAATTATGTGATGAATTTGTTACCCCTGTCCTGGGAGAAGGACGTTCCCTGTGTAATATAGACTCCTACCGCTCCCTCGCAGGCAGGCAGGCAGTAGGGCACCTTGAGGAGGTGGGAGTACCAACTGAAGAGCATAGAATAGAGCGGAATACAGATGATCGGAGCAGACTAAAGTGAGGTATACGAGTACTTTTATTACTATTATTTGTCTAGCTGTATAAAAATTAAACGTTATTCTATATATATTTTGCCACTGTTTAGTGACCATCCGCGATGAATCGTCAAAAGTGACAAGACATCCTGATAGACGAAACATACAGGGGAAAGTGGTGGGAAACCCCCATAATGTCTGATAGAGATTTCATCTCATGAGAAAGTTACCTAGAAGTTAATATGAAATTATCATTTTTTTTTTTGTATCGAAATCAAGAAAACCAATCGAACTGATCTCCAGTACTGTGCGAAACACACAGCACGTGGAGATGCGTCAAATATATCCTCCAACTTGCATGAGACAGCAGGGTTACTCTTCATATACATAATCTAAATACGATCTTAGGGTAATTTTGTCTTGATTTTAATCATACGACGCGCGAAGGGACTATCGTCAAAAATACCGCGCTGCCTCTGCCGTAAGATTCGCATGCACGCGATTTTTGACTCTAGTCACTTCGCGTGTCATATGATTAAGATCAAGCCAAGATTAAGACCGTATTAAGATTGTGTTAAGAGTAACCCTGCCGGGCACAACTAACACTCCAACAAGTGTGGCATGGTCTATGCTGCACCGCAGTCACACATAAATTATTAATACTATACTATCAAGGCCATATCCTACAAGTGGAAAAAACAGCAAAATAACTGTTTGTAATAAACATGCAGATTGTTCACTCCGTGCCAGTAAAATTCAATTTAGGTGGCATATCTCATCGCTGAATTGTAAAAATTGGTTGTCTTATGTGAGGTTTTACGAACTGACACGTTTTTACGAAAATGAGACCTGCCGTTTACAGTAAGACAACAAAAAATTTACTATTGTATACTGTGTAGTTTACAATATTGTAGGTTCTTTTGAAATTACGAACACTGATTTTATATTAACACAAATATATATTCAATAATAAATCCTATTTATAATGTCGAACACAATTTGTCAATCACGTAGCCTAACAGTGCAAGTCAAGGTCATATCTGTATTGAGCGCGTTCCCTATAGGAAGCTAACCTATATACACAATAGCGTATTGCTACTCACTCATTATCACCACTGTTTACTTGTAATCAAGTCCAAGGTTCAATTTACATGTTCAGTGTACAAAGTCCATACACTACATTTACAAAAAAGAGTGGGATTCCTTTTCTTTACAGAAGATTTCAAAGGATACTTTATATAGGTTAAAAATTATCAATAAATATTTCTAAAAGTAAATTATTATGAAAAAATTAAAGCGTACGCACATATTTCGTACATAAATTTAACCCAAAAAACATAACTTAGAAAAGACAACGTCACCTTATTTGGTAATTACCCCTAGCGGGATAAATACCAAATAAAAATAAGGTGACTTGAACCCGCACCCCATCCTTTTAACGAAGTGTGTTTTGTCCAGCTAAGCAACCAGAAGAAAATCCGAAGACTTCGACATTATCTCATAAATTATTTAATTAATTTACATAATATGTGTAACCTCATACAATGGTTTATTGTAATAACAAAATTCGCGTAAGTATAATATTTCGATTCAAACGCTTTTATTAATAAATAAAATAACAGTGATTTAATTTTTCAAGAATCATCTATAATTTTCTCTGGCGGAATCTGTGTGGCGCGTAGTATCATATATAGGTAATATAAAATGTTTGCATATATAGGTAGATGATATAGGTATACAAATTATAGGTATTACACCTAAACAGCCATATTCACTTATTCAAAACGAAAATATCTTCTTCTACTTCTATTGCTTTAGTTAGGACTTATTGTCTCGTTGTTCTCGTAGCTCGTTCCTGAGAGGTGAATGTCCAGCTGTCCCTCCATCGTTTGAGTGTTCTTCATAGTGGTCTGTTACCTGTTATGTATTCGTCTGGTGCTATCCTCACCACTCGATCCGAACTCGCTCTTCCCACATGATCTCTCCAAAAGCGTCTTCTTGCTCTTCCCCATCGCACAACATCTTCGACATCTCATATTCTCCTTATTTCCGAGTTTTTTACTCAGTCATGAAGTGTTTCGCTTGCGATGGGTCGTAGAGTCTTCATCTCAGTGGTTTTCAGAAGGCTTTTTGTTCTGGTGGTGTCAGCTCTTGTTTCTATGTCGTATGTCATGATCGGTATTGTTCCATGATATGTTTTATTTATTTATTTATTCTTTTTGCACATCATCATTACATAACAGTGTTAACAAAATAATATAAAATTTTAAAAACTAGGACGATGTGCATAATAAAACATGATTAGCACTCCAATCATGTTTTATTCTGTTATCGAAATCGTGTTATCCATTTCCTTGCATTGGTTAGTTTTGGGGATCCATCGTGTTCCAAGACTAGGTTTTCCAGGCTGCGAGGTAGGCTGCCGACCTGACCCAAGAATCTTCCTTCTTTTGCGTACGTGCATAACTTATAACTCGCAAAAATTTCATAATGCGATTCTTGATAAAAGAGGCAGTTTGGCATCACTCAAGAGACATCTACTGGTTTAGATACAAAAAATTAATGAAGCAGTGATATGAACCACAAAAATTAGAATGGTTGCAATACTTTCAATCTACAATTAATATTATCCATCATGAAATACTAATACTTAGGTATGCTGGAACAATATCTACAAATGAAGCTGTCATTCTGTTTTACAAAAGAATGTTTTGTGGAAGTCTAATTAGATAAAGCATACCTCGCGATAAGGATGGGTTGCGGTTCAAATCCCATTCGGGGCACTACTAAATAAGGTTGTCTTTCTAAGCCTTATATTATTAGTTACTACTATTAAAATGACACCATATTCTACTGGGACCATTACAGCTTTCGGCCAATGCGATTCCAAAGAAACGGAAGTACGGTGAAGAAATGATAGTTTCATGTGTAAAATTTACTTATCTATAGATTATCCTACTGCTCACATAGGTTATGTACGAGGTGTGACTATTAAATAACAAGATTGACGCTGTCACAGGAAAACTGCGCATACGTGATAGCTTTTTGACACAAAGTATCTTGAAGCTCGTGGGCACCATTCAATTCATAATTGCTGTTTATTTCACAATATCAAATATTTAAAAAGGTAGGTTGTGAATGTGTTTACCTTTTTGAAAACAAGCAGAAGAGAAACAACAGTGAACAATAATAATCCTCACATAAATATGTTAGTCCATCTGTATGCTTCTTCGTCTGAGTCGCTTTCCTCAATACTGCAGGGTTTACTCTTGAACCGATCTAAATACGATTTTAACCTTATCTTGAAGAGAGAACCACCCGGATACCTCAGGAGTCGTTAACTCCTACTTATCCGTATATTTAAACCAAAATTGTCCTCACAGGCGGGCCATTGGGCAAGCCTGAAGGGTCGGCCGGCCAAAACCGCTGTCTTGGGAACCTTTTATATTACTTCTCTCTTCAACATCCCTGTTAAGCGGTAATAATGTTTGTTAGATATATTATCAATATCTAATATTTTTTTGTGTATGTATCACTGGTGTTTGTTGTGTGTGCAATCTTCTTTGCATATCCTTCCCCCACTCCCTTCTTTATACCCCAGTGTGCTCACATAATTGTTACCTACAAAAAACTCTCTTCTGCTGAAAACTTTGGTGATGTGCACACGCATATCAGTCATATATCAAACAGTTTCAATAGTGTAATTAAGTGATTGTGTTTAATTAAAGTAATTCAATGATTAAGTGATTGTATTGAATCAAAGTAATTCAATGATAATAATAATCAAATAGTGATATAAAAACAAACAATTATATAAGGTGTTTAAGTGCAATACAAGAAAGAAAATAGAAATTTGGGGTGAGTTACAGCCTCCTATACACAGTCCTAATTTCAGTAGTGATATTTAGCCTTTTAACCGGAAAATATTCTACAATGTTTATTGAGGATAATACATATTATATGTACAAGAAAAAAAAAATAATAAGAAACAAAGTAAAACAGAATAACATAAAACAAAAAAAAAATAACATAATAATAAAAGATATACACAAATTGATGAATATCAAGGCCAAGGTGAGGTGTCCAGATACGTGCAGTTAGGCGTTCAAAGGGCGCGAGCCTGAGAGTCGCCAAATGACTGTTTATATATTTATGTATTTATTTAAAGCCAATGATACATTTCAGATAAAACATATGAGTAGGAACAATATTTAAGAGACAAAAATAAATTAATGCAATATTTATAATTTTAATATTGTTTATAATATTTTAAGCCCATTAGGTTGTCATAATATATTCTTCTTCTTGAAATTCCTGACGATCCTGGGCCAGTCTGATGAGGGTTGCTGCATCCGGTATTCCAAACCACCTGCCGCAGATTCTTCAGTGCCATGATGCTCTTTTACGCTCCAAAGCCCGTCTGCCCTCTATCTTTCCCTCTACTATAAGCTGTAATAAGATTAAAATAATGTAATTTAAAAATTAAGAACAAAACACTAGTAATACTACTCGCTCGTCAATGGTAAAGGTTTACCGAAATCGATCGCGATTTTAAAAAATCAAGTAACGGATGTGCATTGTAGAATATTTAAAAAACATTCAAAATGTCTCGTAACTGTTACATAGTTAATCCTTCTAAAATAACTGATACAAATAAATAGTATTGAAGAAATAATAGTAGACAAATACATCATAATAGACCCGATTTAGTATTACATGATACACGTAATAAAATAACGTACCTAATAGACATCGCCGTTCCAAATACACATAATATACAAACAACCGTCGCAGAAAAAATACGTAAATATACAGAACTAGCAGGAGAAATAAAAAAATATTTGGCATTCTAGATCCGTTTATATAATACCTTTAGTCATGTCAGCTACAGGGGTAACTCCGAAATCTTTAATAAATAATTTACAAAAATTAGATTTACCGGTTAATTTGTATATTAAAATTCAAAAATCTATTATAATAAACACTTGTAATATTGTAAAAAAGTTTTTGAACACAGATATTTCAGGCACAACGCTGGTATTTTGAACCCGCGTTTTGAGCCTAATCCTTTGATATCCTGTATATCTGGATAGGTGAATTTTTCCCGGCATTAGACTGTTAAGTTTTTGTGTGATCATGACTGATCATATGGAGACTTATCTGGTTGTATAATGCTGAGAAGTGTGGATGGCAATTCTGCCGCCGCGTTAAAAAAAAAATTCACAATTAAAATTATACTATAATCACAAATACGAACATACCAATCCTGCGACAGCTGATAGTCTTATTTTTTGACAATTTAATGATGATTATTTTGCAGTGCTGGTTTTAATCTAGTATGTTGCCTCACACAAAATATGAAGCTACAGAGGAAAATAGTATAAATACATAACATATTTGTTTCAGAAACATAAAGCATCCCCTAAGGCTCTACCGCTTTTGACAATATACATGCATATTATATTATATACATCAGCTATTGTTATACAAAATGTATATCCATATTAATATTACTAACGAACGTATCGTCGGTGGATCAATGAGACCTCCTATGTGCATTTTATCACGATTTTACAGAAGATCAATAAACTATTTTACATTTACATTTATTTATTTCCCACAATATCAAACTTAACTATTACAACAATCAATACAACCAAACATTTTTCTTTACCTATTTCAACCTAGTATTATTATATTATTATTATATTACTATTATTATAAAATCATTTTTTTAATTGCATGTGAGCTTTCACTAATTATCCAAGAAAAGCAGCACGTAAAAGATAAAATTAAATTTCTATCAATAAGTTTTTCCACATATAACTTAACGTACCTATAGGTTATTATTTTATTGGTTGACGCGGCTCGACAAAATGAAAAATTGGGTATCAATATATTATCATTTTGGTAAAAATTGTCACATGGGAGGTTTCATGGATCCACCGACGATACATATCTACATACTAATATATTATTACTTATAATGTAAACTTATAAGTACATTATTGTTCTGTTTTGTCGCTTTTCATAGCTAGTTACGCGGGTATTTATTTATTTATTTTGTTCTTTAATGTAAATGTGTACAACAATAATTTATTTATTTATTTTGTTCTTTAATTTAAATGTGTACAACAATAATTTATTTATTTATTTATTTTGTTCTTTAATGTAAATGTGTACAACAATAATTTATTTATTTATTTTGTTCTTTAATGTAAATGTGTACAACAATAATTTATTTATTTATTTTGTTCTTTAATGTAAATGTGTACAACAATAATTTATTTATTTATTTTGTTCTTTAATTTAAATGTGTACAACAATAATTTATTTATTTATTTATTTTGTTCTTTAATGTAAATGTGTACAACAATAATTTATTTATTTATTTATTTTGTTCTTTAATGTAAATGTGTACAACAATAATTTATTTATTTATTTATTTTGTTCTTTAATGTAAATGTGTACAACAATAATTTATTTATTTATTTATTTTGTTCTTTAATGTAAATGTGTACAACAATAATTTATTTATTTATTTATTTTGTTCTTTAATGTAAATGTGTACAACAATAATTTATTTATTTATTTATTTTGTTCTTTAATGTAAATGTGTACAACAATAATTTATTTATTTATTTACCTACCAAATAAACGGCTAATGCCTTTTACAAAAATAAAAAAATATACTATACTATATTATACTATACTATACCCTCACGCCGTGTCCCAAGTGGGGTAGGCAGAGAGAACGGAACGCCAAACAGATCTATCTTTACACACTTCCTTCGCTTCCTCCACATTCATACAGTTCCTCATACACGCACGTCGGTTCCTCTTACTCAACACGCGGCCGTCCTTGAGAATTTGATCCACGTGATCAAGCCACGTGGTTCTAGGACGCCCGCGTTTCCTCACACCCTTTCTTTCAGATAAGTATATCCTCTTTGTCATTCTTACCTCGTTCATTCGTTCAACATGCCCAAACCACCGTAGTTTATTCACGCGCATTCTGTCCACAACAGTCTTCTTGCATCCGCTCATTCTTCTAATATCATTCTTCTAATTCTTCTAATATCATTCTTCTAATATCTCATTCTTCTAATATAAAATAAAATTATTGAAAAAAATATGCATTGTTATTTTATGTGTGTAAAAATCAAAAAAGATCAAAAAAAAAAAAAAAAAAATCAAAAAAGTGAACTTCGCTTAATTGGGACAGCCGCTTAATTGGAACAAAATGCCCAAGTCCCGATGTGTCCCAATTAAGCGGAATCGACTGTATTATATTATTGTTTCATTTAAACTTCTCGTTAGAATTAAGTTGAACCAATATCACAAAAAAAGATCATTATTTTTAATTTTAAACAAGGTAAAACTGGTCCTACAAAAACTATCAGTAATAAGTAAATAAATGGTTATTAAGTAGGTAGGTAATTAATTTTTTCTTTTCTTGATAATAAATTTGATATTCAAATGTATTTTTTTCCTGTACATTCTAGTGTAGTTATCCTCGGTTTTACTGATAAAACATCAAATTGACACTTGCAGATAACGAGTACTTTCTGATAAATTGTAACTTATTGATTGATGGTTCTTGGTGGAATTATGCAATTTTAATAAAATAGTTTAGTTATTCCACTGTGTCTTCGCTTCGACCCATTGTCATTGCTGACAATGGGTCGAAGCGCACCGTTTACTCTAGCACCGGCCACTTTCCTTCTTTCAATGTCCCTATCGCATCTTCCATCCCTTGTAAACATACTTCCCAAATATACATACTCACTTACTTGATCCAAACATTCGTCACCAATTTTAATCTCGCAAATCGTTTTTTCATTCTCTCTTTCAAAAACAAGAACTTTCGTCTATATAAAACAAAACAAAAAATACACATTTCACATCGAATTAAAATAAACAGTAACAAACTAAATAAACAACAATTTAATAATAAAAGAAAACTATACATAATACCAATCTTAAAAAAATAAATATACTTAACAATATAAGTAACAGTGTATACAAATAATAATAATAAAAAATACATAATTATTCCATGATTAACAAAAAAAAAAACAAAGGAAAAAAGTGTAATTTTAGAAATAATAGACAAGATTAGAATAACGTCCCCGGTAAGGAATAGCACTCACACTTTCACAATCCACCGTTTCCTAATTTCTTTTTTGTTTGGATATCTGTCCCAAATGGCTGGAATGATATTCATTCTACTACTACTACTATACCATCAAAGCATATCCCACAAACATGCAAGATGTCCTCTTCGTGTCAATATAAAATCAAGATATTCAGGATGAATGGTAAACCTCATCGCTGAATTAAAGTTATAAAATATGTTAATTTTTTCGAACATCCTATTTTTACAGGACACTCGAAAACTTACGGAGAAGAGTGAGAGACTAATCCTTTACCCGGTGCTTCATTTCTACATATTTATGATGAATTCATTCCTACGTATTTATTATTATGGATTATGTTTTGAGATCTGATTAAATGAATTTTGGCCTACCATTTAATTAATTACAGAGTGCCCTCAAATGTCTAGAATTCACCGATGAAACACTAATTCTGAATGTCTTAATTTTTATTGACACGAAGAGGATTATTTGCATGTTTATTACGTGCACTTAGTCGGCTGGCTACCCCACTTATGGAATATACTGTCATAGTATAAATAACATAAATACTATTATATCGCATAAGCCATAAGCATGTAGCACCTAGACCCGCGAGAATTTGCAAATAATTGCCCTAGTCGAGAATCGAACCCGCCGGGACCTCGCAAAACATAGAAGCGTTACATCCATGCCATTTGACCATTTAATAATCTTTGTCATCTTCTATAAATGGTAGGCAGAGTGATACTTTTACACACTGCGAATAAGAGCACACAAAACAAACTGTTGAACAATCAATTTAGCCAAGTATTTATGGTTGGTACCGTCAGTTCCCTGCAAGACCCTTATTGGTACATACTTCACCCTTGCTGATGTAATATATATATATATATACCTTTATCACCGCTTGATAGTTGAAACAGCCAGTTATCTGAATGGCTAGGCGGTTATACTGTGTTCACACGGGGCGAATATAGAGCAAGCATTCAAAGTATTGTCCGCCGTTTGAACCATCTGAACAGATGTTCAATAAGTTTATCGTCTTATTTAAGCACCTTTTAACTTTTGTTTGCTCAACTATGTTGATTTCTCCGTATGCACATGCGTAGAAAGGTACTGCATCTATATCTATGTATGGTCGAAACTTTTTATCGTTAGTTCGTTAGTATGTAGTTTGCGCTCGTACAGCTTTTTCCTATCGCTTTTGTAATTTTTTCCTTGATTAAAAGATGGAAAAATCCTCCAGTGCAACATTTTTGACCAGAGACACACACTCCGCGATTAATATCTCAATGTCGGCCATTTTTAGAATTACGTTAAAATCAAAGCGCACCTGACAGATTTCGGTGGACTGTCTGAACACATTATTTCAAGTTTTAGATTTAGTTTTTTATGCAATCGAAGTCGTTCTGTCATTAACGTAATGTTTAACAATCCTAGCGCCACAGTGCCAAATATAGAAACTAAATTTCAACAATCGATCTAGCTTCGATTAAGCAGAATGTTGAACGTTTTGCGCGTTATTAGGATTCAACGAAACAGCTATCATTCAATCGAATGCTGGCGTTCAATCAACTGCCTAGTCATTTATTCATGTGGTAATCTTACTATTGTGCGGCAACAGTTACTTACCTATACTCGTATTATAATATTTCCTTGTTGTTTTATTGAAGAGCCGTATTATTATTTTTAGTGTAACATTATTATTATTATTTTATCTTAAAATTTCTCTAAGCTTCAGCAAGGAGACATAAATCTACAATAAACGTCAAAGAATTCGCAACAATTTTCATCATCCTTACTTAAGAAGAATGTCGTAGTTATTTATTTACCCATACGCCTTAGTTCTATTTACAAACACGAAATAGATATTAAGTGCATATTCTAATAAATACAGAAAAAAAGGGAAAACTTTCTAAGATCAACTATCACCCATCACCATGTGCCACAATTAATTGACAGACTATATTAATTGTGTTGTTGCACACTAGATAGAATTCCATAATAAGGTAAATTATTGAAATAAGTGTTTCTTTCTACTATAAGTTATTGACCACAAGAGAGACGTCTTTCGAGTTATCAGGTCGATAATGACCTGTGGGTAGAGGGTAATTTTTCCCGGATCATTTTCGTTCCGGGTAAACGGGAAATTTGAAAATGAATTTCCCGGGATTCCCGGGAATTAAAAAAAAAACTAAATTAAAGGTTTGGCTTTTTTCCCGGTAAACGGGAAATAAACATTAAAGAAATTTCCTGGGAATTCCCGGGAATAACCCTCTACCTGTGGGCCTAGTCAAAACACATTTAAGCGTTACGTTTTCGTTTCGTTTTCGTTCGAATGTAGACGACGTTGCGAAAACGTATCAATTTTCGTAGTTACTTGTGTATTTTAGCTACGAAAATCGACACGTTCTCGCAACGTCATCGGCATCGACACGTTCGAACGAAAACGTAACACTTAAATGTGTTTTGACTAGGCCCACTGATAAGTCGAAAGTCGTGATCAATACCTTACAAAAGAAAGAAAAAATTGTTTCAAATCACCTAATGATAGACTATTTTTACCTAATGTGGAGCACACGGCTATCAATTGATCTACTAGTCTTTTCCATAAGATTTTGAGTGTTCTGTAAAAAGCAGGTGTTGAAAAATATACTTTATATCTTAAATTCAGGAATGAGATATGCCACCCATCCTGAATGTCTTATTTTTTGTTGGCACATTTGCCTTTGACAGGACATTCAAAAACTTATATAAAATAGAGGAGATTATTATTATTCTTTGCCGAGAATTCCACGGAGTTAAATTAATTAAAATTATGTACATAAGTGGACAAACTAAAGCTGATAATTTTACGTTGTGCCCAAGCCCAGTTAAACAATAGTAAATATCTTCGTTGCATATTCAAAAAGGGGTATGTGAATTTATAAATGTTTTGAAATTTCTAGAATAAACTGCTTATAATGACATTATAAACATTTTATGCCTAAATCACTCGCAAACGAGTGGATGGTCTGGAGAAGAATAGAATATAACCATTTTTTATAAAGTGATTCTTAGTATCAAATATTAAAATTCAATAATTAAATAATAATATCACATGCCAATAAAAAGTCGAAACAACAATTTTAATGCCCTAATGAACAGTTTTAAAAGAGTATGCCTAAATAAAAATGTTCGTTTGAATATACAACGACGATATTCTAAATAAAGTTAAGGCCGATTGATGAAATCGTGCATGACAACAGTCAGTGGTGAGTGAAATAATTTAGGGTGAAGTGCGTGAGGATATTATGATAAGCATTAGGACGTGATGTCTTCTGTGAGGATAGCAGAACCTGCGTGACTGGAATATGTACCATGGGTATCCTGGATACAAAGCTACTATACGACAACCAAACCATCCAGCATAACGTGGTTTGGCACAGTGACAGGACTACCTACTGGAGATATATTTGTGATGAGCATAAGGGGCGTTCACATTTGTTCACTTTCAGTGATCACTCCGGATGATCCTCCAAGATGAATAGGTGTGAACGGATGTTTCATCAATAGTGATCACTAGCGATGATGAAGGAAAGAGATTACCACTCGTCATAATTTTGATGAAAGGTCCTTTCACTGAAACGACCATAAACAAGTTTTACACTTGCGGTAGATGGCATTATGATCAAATTTTCAAATCTATATACTATAATTTACTATCACAAACAACAACAAAAATAATATGGTCTCAACAGGATTACTCTTGATACAATCTAAATACGATATTAATATTCTTAATCTCGTCTTGATCTTAACCCTAAAATGTGCGAATTAACTATAGTCAAAAATATTTGCATACAAATCCCACTATTATGGTTGTATTCTGTAACATAATTACTACAAGAATGTACCAGACATTGGTGTATACATTAATATTGTTATGATATTTATTGAGTATTATCAAATATTATCAAATATATCTTCTAATTTCGTTAAAATAAAAATATCATTAGACGTTTGATTGGCATGCACGTATTTTTTACTATAGATATTCGCGCATCGTAAGACTTAGATCAAGACAAGATTAAGATTGTATTAGGCTTGTGTAGTACATGTACTAGGTACTATTAGGAACTAATTCCCAGTACTGTACTAGAATGAACTATTCCGTATATTATTCGCTCTTAGTTCTTTTAGTTCATTCATTCCCAATCGGACAGAACTAAAGTAATGCCAGTGACGTTCGGCATCTCCGCTCGGCGCCACTCGGTTTATGTCGGAACTTTAAACGAGTGCGAGTGAGATAGTTGATGTGATGATTCTATAAAGGATATAGTGCCTTCTCTTTTGCTTCTTATTAGTTCTTTTAGTTCAGTGACGTCAAAGAACTAATAAGAAGCACCAAGTACTGTACAAGTACATTCTAGTAGGTAGTATTCTAGTACAGAGTGGTAGATAGACAGATTGGTGTTAGACCTTTTTAGTGTTTTGTTTTGCTATGAACATTGAAAATGGCGCCAATAAGGACGAAAAAGTATCATTATATATAACTTATATAACGGTGTTGTAAGTTAGTAGACTTACTTAGTTAAAATATTATCCCTTATGAACGTCTCATAAACATATAAAATAATAATGTAGTAGGTACCTACTGTCGATAGCAAAATTATTAAAATTTATTGAAATGAAAATACTACTACTACTACTACTATACCATCACGGCATATCCCACAAGTGGGGTAGCCAGCAGATCAGCTGCATGTAAGAAACATGCAAACTGTCCTCTTCGTGCCAATATAAAATTAAGACATTCAGGATGGGTGGCAAACCTCATCGCTGAATTTAAGATGTAAAATGTCTTAATTTTTTCGAACACCTGCCTTTTACAGGACACTCGAAAACTTACGTTGAAGAGTGGGAGACCGATTCTTTACCGGGTGCTCCACGGGATGAAATGAAAATGATGAAATGAAATGGAAATGAAAATCCAAAGCCTGCAAATTATAAAGTAAAATAAAATATTCTCTGAATTTTCTCTTTGTTAGTTACTAAGTATTGATTTTCATAATCACAAAATTACATAAATGTGCATTTCCTATGTATGTACTCTGTATGCATCCTAAATTCTTATTAGTACATGTACTAATTAGTATAATATGCATCCTGTATTCTTATTAGTACATGTACTACATTCATGACTGAATAATTATGATATGGAAATATTCAGTGAACTAATAGTACTAAAAGAACTAGAAGTACGAACTAGTTCCGTAGGACAATTGTACTAGATCAGATCGCTCCCAAAAATGACCGAGCAAGAACAAGCCTAGATTGTATCAAGAGTAGTAAGTAGTAATCCTACAGGATTCTAGAGGTAATTCTAGTTTCATTTTAATATGACGAGCACCTCCCTATGAACGAAGGGTTGTCGTTCTCCCTTCGCTCTCTTTTCCACGGATCCATTTTCTCCATGATGAAGAAAGTTTACAGATAAAATATTATTATCGCATCATTTAAATTCAATAATAACTCCTCTTCTTAAAATCACGGGGTTTTATTTTATGGGCTGTCGTTAAAGGATTTTTCGTAAAAAAAAGTTTTATTATTTTATTTTTACTGAAAATATTCTGAAATTAAAAAACAAATGTTTTTTTCTACTACATAGTTTTTTTTATTGAGAGATATCTTTCGTCTAAAAAGGACTCTGTCAATCGACTAATGATAATAAGAGATTGACAATGTGAGGTAAATTGAAACAAGTCTTTCTTTCTACTGTGAATGAGAGAGACATCTTTCGATTTGTCAGGTCATTATCAAAGATTAATCTCTCTCGAGATCAATAATTTATAGTAGAAAGAAACACTTTGTGTCAATTAGGTCAATTGAAACACACGTTTCAATTGACCTAATTATGGAATTGTACTACGTGTGCACCAACACAATAAATAGAATGATAATGTGCTTGTATGACGAAAGACGTCTCTCTCAGTAACAAAACATATAGGAGAAAAAACATTTTTTTTTAATTTCATTGTGGGATTCTACTACCTAAACACCGGCAATGTGAAAAGAATGAAAAGAATCATCACCTCAATGTCGGGGGTTGAAAATCAACTTTGGAAGACTAGTCGTGTGTAGAAGCTGAATGATATTTCATTTTTTTTTTGTATGTGAGATATACAGTTAATCCAGTATTTCGTGGAGTCCCCGGTAAAGAATAGACCTCCATTTGTTTTTTTCTATAATATTTTTTTAACCATCATTTTTTAAATAATTTATTTTTATTTTTGTATTTTTTCAGGGTCAAAAACTGGGCACTCAAGTTTGGTGTGGATTTATGGGAATTCGGAAGGCACTTCACCAAAATGAACCAAATACAAAATGTAAGTAAAAAAATATATTTTATAATCTTACTACCTTTTTAAGAGCTTAATTATTAGGTATTTATTTTTTACAAGGTAAGTACATCAATACTTCTAGGTGTTACATGTATATGTGTTTAGTGCATTGTATATGTGTATCGCCGAATTAGTACACATAATACAAGATTCATATCATAGTTTGGGACTAGCTCGGTCTGTGTGAATTTTCTATACGAAAAAAAAAAACTCATTCTGGAGACTCGTCTGGTCGACACTCGAGAGAAGTGTCGTTAATGTTGTCCAATAATAATAATACCAATGTGTCGAACAAGGTAAAAATAATGGTACACGATACCAATCTGATAACATCACTTACGTATGCAAGTGAAACATGGATGTGGCAGAAGAAGGACGAATGTGAAATAATTGCAATGGAGATGCGACCGCTGAGAAGAATGGTTGGTAAAACGTTGCGTGATATAGTGTAGAATAAAGATATTAGAAGAATGAGCGGATGCAGGAGAAGTGTTATGGATAGAATGCGTGTAAATAAGTAACGATGGTTTAAACACGTGGAATGAATGGATAAAAAAGAGGATATACTTGTCTGAAAGAAGGGATATAATGAAAACCAAGTGGCTTGATCTTGTGGATCAAATTCTCAAGGACGGCCGTGTGTTAAGTCAGAGAAATCGACGTGCTTGTTTTAGAAATTGTATGAATGTAGAAGAAGCGAATGAGGTATGATGATAGATCTACATATATGGCGTTCTGTTCTCTCTGCCTACTCCACTAGGAACACGGCGTGAGGGTATAGTATAGCATATATTTACATGCTGTATTTTTAAGTATCAAAAAAGTACGTTTTTATTATGTTTAAACATAATAATGTTTATACATGAACATAAAACATCAGCAGTATCACGTATAGGTACAATATTACGACAGGTATGTACTTATTGTGTTAGTGTGGAGTAACAAAACATTCAGCCAGCTATTGAAATATCATCGCAACACTTTATTTTTATAACTCTATACAACAATAGAAAAGAATGGAAATCGAATTCACTTTAAATTTTAGAAAGAATACTGTTACTGTTATTTTTCACATTTTGTTTTTGATCATTTGCAGTGAAATACGAGACCTACACCGCATAATAATTTTATTCTATTCTATTCTATTCCCTCACGCCGCATCTCAAGTGGGGTAGGCAGAGAGAACGGAACGCCATAAAAATCTGACCCTACATACTTCTTTCGCCTCCTCTACATTCATGTAACTTCTCATGCATTAAGATTTCATTTAAAATATGTGTATTAAGATTTAATTTAAAGAAATATTTAGTTACCTAATACATTTTTGTAGTAGTTAAGTTTTATATTTCTGGAATAAATAGTATAAAATGTAAATAAAAAAAATATCAATGTACAGTAAAGAATAAATAAATATATAAATAAAATAAAATGTCATGCAAAGAGGTACATGACTATATTGACACAAGACGCTCTGAATGATGAAGGTTGGTTATCGTCTAGTTTTTTTTCGGGTGTCCGGGCGTCCCTCTTTCACAATACACCGTTCCTATGACAACGATATCAGAGCGCAAGGAATGTCGTGGGAAGAGGTGACGCAATTGGCACAGAGACGCTCTGAATGGAGGAGGCTGGTTTCTGCCCTGTGCTCCCGAGAGGAGCGTTGAGGGCGATGATGATGATGATGATGATTTTTTTCGGAATTTGAATGGCGAATGAATGAATGTTCTTTAACAGTGAAAAACATCAGTTTTTTTTCACCGTTCATGTAGCTTCAATAAAACCGTCCTCGACCCTTCAGTACGTACATAATATGTACATGTTGGGTATTTATATATGTATATGTTGTACTAAACAACCATCTTCTCCAACCACCGCACTCCCACCTCTTTGTCCGTCTTTATACAACCCTTTCCATCCCTCTACGATTGTTTTCACCTACGAATTCCACTTTTTAAAGTATCATTACACAAGCAATGTTCAATAAAAAGGATATAAACGAATTTCAATTATCTTAGAAAAGGTTTTATTACACATGCAATAATTTCTTTCAAGATTTGAAATTTTTTCAATCAATGGCAAATTTAATGAAGACATTACAAGATCGCAGAGCTACACAAAAATAAAATAAAGACAATTCGCACAAATATCGAGCTAGTCCCAAACTCAGATATGAATCTTGTATTATAGGTACTTACGCGACGAAACACATATAGTAATGCCCTAAACACATGTGTACGTAACACCCAGTCCCAGGACAATTTGAAAAAGGTCATTCTTCATTTTGCCCTGGCCGGGAATCGAACCCGGGACCTCCTGACTTAAGAGCGTTATTTCTGCGCCACACCGGCCACCAAATATTAATGAAATTCCGTTATAATATAACGTATATATGTATCATTTTTCAATTTAAGGCATTAAAACTTTTTCTTGTTAGTATGGTTAGTTACATATATAGCCATCATTTTAGAGCAGCTTACTTTTCTTTTATACGTGTCTGCTTTGGATGTTTTGCGGCTAGCCTAAGGCTGTTGTACCTAATACTAACAGGAAACAATGAGTAATGCGGTTATGAACATCGAAATTCTGTAAATAGTTTTAATCTCATAGGTATATATATGTATATTTGTCACTCTGGATGATCGTCCGTCATAATCCATCGACACAATTGTCATTTTGGATGATGATCATCCGCGATGAATCATTAACAGCGAAAAGTGTACCTTAACGTTACATCTTTACTGAATATTTGGATGAATAATGGATAAAAGCATTCACAAGCTTACTTATTTTCAAGAAAAACTCTAGCTTTTGCTGAAATGACTAGGTATATACTATATAAACTTAATAAAATAAATTGATTATCTGGAAAATAAATGTATAGCTTGAGTTGACGTTTATTTTGTAAAACTCTCTATTAATTTATGTAAAAAAAACGCAAATGATTCAAATATTACGATTTTTTTAATAAAAGAGTAACCTGATTTAAACTTACAAGGTCATCCAAAGTCTCAAGAGTTTGAATATTTATTTTAATAATTTATTGACCTGGTTTCGACTTACAGAGTCATTGTCAAACTCACGATCATGCAGTGTATCAACTTGCAACATTTGTAAAACTCTCTATTAATTTATGTAAAAAAAAAACGCAAATGATTCAAATATTACGATTTTTTTAATAAAAGAGTAACCTGATTAAACTTACAGGGTCATTGTCAAACTCACGGTCATCCAAAGTCTCAAGAGTTTGACTATTTTATTTTAATAATTTATTGACCTGGTTGCGACTTACAGAGTCATTGTCAAACTCACGATCATGCAGTGTGTCAACTTGCATCTTTATTACATGCAATAAATCAGGCAGTGACGTGATGGTACGGAAACTCCAGTTACATACATTCGCTGTAGATAAAATAAATAGAAAAACATACAAATACGAGTATATGGTGATAGATATGTAAACATATCGTCCCTCTTCTGACTAACAGTCGTATCTGCCTAAATGTAAATTGTTCAGGAGAGCGTTTTTTTGTGTTTTGCCGTGTCTCATAGTTATATGATACAGTAGGGTCAATTCTGAATCTTGATGAACTAACTAAACTAACTAATAATAGTTGACTAATATTAGTCATTATAGTACAAATTCGTATTCAGTATTAGTTACGAACTATAAACTCGATAACCACCAAGGGCAAACGGTAAAATCTATGGGACAAACAAATATTAGTCGGTGATGCCGCAATAAAAAATGTTTTTCACGTTCCAATTTACACTTCTGGCAACAATTTAATAGTTGTCGCGCGTGAAAATTGTGAAATGTCAGATTTGCCGGTATATTTTGACGTTCGCATTTGCGTCGGTGGTGGTATAATTTTACAATTTATAGATGCCAAGAGTTGCGAGGACCCTAAAAATATCCATTTTTTACTTTTAATATTGAAAAAACAACTTTAAACTTCCAAAATATAGCAATATTCTGCGGCAAAATGACAGCAACTAATAATATTCGCACTTAAAAAGTCGCGAATAAAATTCTGCCAAATACAACTAATTGTAGTTGTCAGATGTCAACTAAAATTTCGTTTTGAATACGAAATCCATAGATTCTCGAAATTTATAGTTGTACTAAGGTGTCAAAATGAACTAGCTAACTAAATTAGTTTTAGTACTTACGGAAAACTGTGAATACGAATTTGAACTAAATATTACGACCTGTGAAAGAGATGGATGTTGGTGTCGAGCTGAATGGGTTTCGGGTGAATGCATTGATGTACGCAGACGATTTGGTGTTAATGGCTGAGAGTGAAAGGGACCTACAAGAGATTGTTACGTGTGTGTATGATAGTTGCAATTTGAATGGTTTGAAAATGAATGTTATGAAGACGAAAGTTCTTGTTTTTGAAAGAGAGAATGAAACAACGATTTGCGAGATTAAAGTTGGTGACGAATGTTTGGAGCAAGTAAGTGAGTATGTATATTTGGGAAGTATGTTTACGAGGGATGGAAGATGCGATGGGGACATTGAAAGAAGGAAAGTGGCCGGTGCTAGAGTAAACGGTGCACTTCGACCCATTGTCAGCAATGACAATGTGTCGAACATGGCTAAAATGCTGGTGCACAATACCATTCTGGTACCGTCACTTACGTATGCAAGCGAGACATGGACGTGGTTGAAGAAGGACGAAAGTGGAATAAATGCAGTAGAGATGCGATCGTTGAGAAGAATGGTTGGTAAAACGCTGCGTGATAGAGTGAAGAATGAGGATATTAGAAGAATGAGCGGATGCAAGAAGAGTGTTGTGGACAGAATGCGCGTGAATAAACTACGGTGGTTTGGGCATGTTGAACGAATGAACGAGGTAAGAATGACAAAGAGGATATACTTATCTGAAAGAAAGGGTGTTAGGAAACGCGGGCGTCCGAGAACCACGTGGCTTGATCACGTGGATCAAATTCTCAAGGACGGCCGCGTGTTGAGTAAGAGGAACCGACGTGCGTGTATGAGGAACTGTATGAATGTGGAGGAAGCGAAGGAAGTGTGTAAAGATAGATCTGTTTGGCGTTCCGTTCTCTCTGCCTACCCCACTTGGGACATGGCGTGAGGGTATGGTATAGTATAGTATAGTATAGTATAAATATTATGACTCAACTATCTCCTTACACTTAGTTAGTGCAACTAAACTATTTTATGATTCAGAATTGGCCACAATGTAAATATAATACATTTTTTTATTTGTACCTATTCTTATATATCTTAGAATCATTTTTGTGATGAAAGTTTGAGGAATTAGTAGATATAACACATTTTATTAAGAGTAATTCGTAAATACGACAAAAAATCAGAAAGCTATTCCAGGATAACGATAACAGTTACAGGTGTAATTTTCAGTGAGAACATGCAGGGCTCGTATACATACACATTGGTGATCATAACTTGATTTCGCCAAAATGTCAGATACGACAGTTAGTCAGAAGAGGGACGATATATATGTATCATCATTTTAGAGAGAAAAGTGTTTTTCATTTCAATTCGAAAAGTATCTTTCTGTTGCGGGGTTAGTATATCATTGTGTATGTGTGTTTGAATGTGTAATGTAGGTATAATGACAGAGGCGGTAACAATATCAAGATATAAAAATGACAAAGGGACAAAAATTTTAGGCCCAGAAACACAGTATTCTATGAAGATTAATTGAAATAAAGTATATCAATATTAAAATTTACTTTGCTCCATTGACTTTGAATATTATGATTATTTTCATGTTAATCTTATAACAAGAAAATTCATTCTTTCTGTTTAAATTCATACATTTTTCATGCCATTTGCATATTTCAGAATGACCATAAAAAACCAATCACATATCTAGATTGGAGTACCGCGTTTACACAATGTAACATTGTTCAAAAACTAGCGGAAGAAGTGAAAAAGGCGTTCCAACGTTTACGAATTGGCTCTAGGCTGGCTTAAGCGTTGGGAAATGATAACCAAACACTCGAAATATATTTTACGATCATGTATATATTAAAAGGCAAATATTATATCGTGGCCCCTTTCTCCATTATCCCACAAGTTGATACTGCCTCTGTTATGTTATGTATATTACACACATTTACACATACCCTTTGTGTATATTATTACAGACCTTACACACATATGCATACATACGTATTGTTATGTTTATGTAAATATACCCTTACGTCATTGATTAACAACCTTTTTTGTTCGTAGACCGCCAGATGTAACCAGTATAGAGCCTTTTACAAGGTACAAAAACTAAAAGAAACATATAGTAAAATATATTTCTCAATAGCAACTGTTTATAATATATTATTTTTGGAATGTGTCTACTACACAATTTAATCAATTGGTCAAGTGAAATTGAAACCATATGTTTTCTTATACTGATTGATTTTCATTGAGAGAGGCCTCTTTCGTGTTTCTAAGAAATTGTCAATCTCAATGCTCTTGAAAGACGAAAGACGTCTCTTTAAATAAAAGTTCGTCGGTAGCCTGGAGGTAGAGTCTCGGTCTCATGCACATGGGATTTGTGGTTCAATCCCAGTAGGCCTAGTCAAAACACATTTAAGCGTTACGTTTTCGTTTCGTTTTCGTTCAAACGTTGACGACGTTGCGAGAACGTGTCAATTTTCGTAGCTACTACTTGTGTATTTTAGCTACGAAAATTGATGCGTTCTCGCAACCTCGTCTTGTTTGAACGAAAACGAAACGAAAACGTTACGCTTAAATGTGCTTTGACTAGGCCTACTGGTATCAGCAAACTCCCCTTGCACGATACAGATTTTAGCTTACTGTGAAAGGTGTATAAGGTTTTATTTGGGTTTATAATAAAAAACCCAGATACATCTTTTGTGAAAAAAGTCAGTATAGTATAAGAAATCATTTGTTTTAATTTCATTATGGAATTGTACTACCTAAACACTGAAACAGTGAATAAAATATTAGTCCAGAATTTTTAATTTTACTCCGTCGAGTCCTTGGTAAACAATATATTTATGTCTCCTACTTTTTTCTGTTATGTTTCGAGCGTCCTGTAAAAAGCATTTTTCCGTTAAACATCACGTATACATAGACATACTAGACTTGCAGCGCGGTACATTTTTTCGGAGTTTTTGTGTTACAACATCGATGTTCTTCAAGCATTAATTCAAGCGAATAAAAGTGCCTGCGAAGAGGACAGCTGCTGGACAACACCACTACACATATCTTGGGGTGGGATGGTACCTACAATGGCTAAAAAAAGATAATAAATTTTAGTATTCAGATGATTTAAATACATTTAAACTGAATATAAAGAAGGTAATTCAATAAAAAAGTGGTGTATGGGTGCATGAGGTCAAGTGATTGTGTCGTTGATGATGGATTTGTTGTTGTTATTTTTGTTTATTTTATATAATTATGGTGAATGGATTATGTGTGTGATGTTCTACGAGTAGGTATATTGATTAAGTTTTGTCGAATTTGTTTGATTATTAATAAAAACCCTATAACCCCTCAAAGCACGAACACTGCTCAATTTTGAGGGTAAAAAAAACAGAAAGTATAAAGATTTGTATCATTATTTTTCATGTGTTTATTATTATCTCAATAAATATTTGAATTTGAATTAGCAATATATTGACTGACAAACTTTCACAACCGACGTCAGTTTAAAACTGGAAGCAAAATTTGATCGGCCGTACGACCGATTTTTTCTTTGAATAACCGATTACAGTTTAAATGGAATTGCACAACATTAATCCCACAATTTTTCAAAAGTTATAATTTATATGTGGCGCCGTTTAACGATCCGTGATCATCCCAAGGGCGCCGTAAATTTACATCTTCAATTCAGAAGCAACGAGGCATATCACCCAGTTTGAATATCTTATTTTTTTTATTAATACGCAAATGACGTCTCCATGTTTATTACATGCAGTTAATCCGCTGGCTACCCCACTTATGGGATATGCCGTGATGATAAATTGCAAGTACTATTAGTAGTAAACGAATGAATTAACACTATGCATGTATGTATATATATTATATAAGTAAAGATATTGTATAATTATGTACGTAGTTATAGGTATGTATAAAATATTCATCCCTTTCCATTGACCTACAGGAGACAGGAAAAGGTCATTACCCTTGATACATATAAATATTTGTTATTTGTTATTATATATAATAAAACATAAAATTAACATTACACAACATACATATGGATAATTCACACAGATCGAGCTAGTCCCAAAATCAGATATGAAAGTTGTATTATGGATACTAATGCGACGATGCATATATTTAGGTATATACAATGTACTAAACATGTATCATTCATACCTAGAATAATCTATGTTGAAATATCTTTATTTCTCGGATATTTCAGGAGTCCAAGGACTCCTATTTATCCGTTTAGGTGAAGATTTTTTTTAATATTTGGACTCTCTCTATTCTAATACAACTATGCCAGTGTTGGCATCTACGATCCTACCACGTCAGTGGGCGGGGGACCCGGCTGACGCAGCAGATCCCATCTTGAGACCCACACATCTACGAATGTCTTAAAGCGTGAAGCGTTTGTGGCATTTAGAAACACTTCCCAAAACCAGATGGGTCGAGGAGTGTCAACAGTCATACCCAGAATCATTTCCTCTCTTGCATCCATCATCAAAGGACATTCCCAAAGGATATGTTCCGCATATTGAGCTCCTGTCCCACATGTGCACCATGGATTATCGGTCAATGCTAGCTCAAAAAGTTTACCTCTTAACTGCCCATGTCCAGTGATAAGCTGTACGGAAAAATGGTCAAGGGACAAGTATCTCATTCTCAGTCTTTCACGGACATCTGGAAAGAACTTGTAGACAAGTCTACCCGTTCCTCCAGTGGTCCATCTGTCTTGCCAAACACTCATTGTTCTCTCACGAATCCTGCCGATTGCCCTAGATATATCCCTTATCCCGGTTCCTGCTTCAACAGGTATACCAAGATGTTCTAAACGTCTTCCAGCCCTGACACCCCGTCGAGCTACACAATCTAAAATTTCGAGATCTGCCGGTAAGACACCAGCAATAACTGGAAGGCCATCACTTGCAGCCGTTCGGTAGGCACCCGTTACCGCGAGCAGGGGAAGCCTCTGACCTCTAAGCACAGCGAGGGACACGGTACCCACAGACAACTTGTGTGACCAAACCCGAGCAGCGTATGTGATTTGAGGCACATACGTTCCCCTGTATATAGTCTTCACAGCCCGGCTCTTAAGTCCCCACATTCCTCGAGTGAGTTTTCGCAACGTGAAGAAAAGCACGCTTGCTTTTGTGGCAATAGCCTTCGCATGTAGGATAAACGAAAATCCCCTATTCAGAGTGACACCCAGATACCGAACTTCATCGACCACCTTAACAGGTAGACCATCCATTCTTAGCACCGGATTCCTCCTCCGACTCAGTGTCCCCTTCATCCACATGGCGAAAGTTTTACCCGGTGAGAAACACAGTCGACTTTCCCTTCCCCAGGCAAGGATACCCTCAATCGCGATCGAAAATTTATTTTCAATATCTCTCCTGGTCTCCCCCGAGAGAAGTAGAAGAGCATCGTCCGCGTATGCAATAATATGCACAACCTAGAATAATCTGAAAAAGGTAATTAGTTTTCATTTTGCTCTCGCCGGGAATCGAACCCGAGACCTCGTGACTCAAAGGCAAGAATTTTACCTCTGCGCCACATCGCCCGCTTATGTATATTACGTATATACTAAGTCATTGTCAAACAGAAAACTTTGTAAGTCGAAATCAGGCTAATGTACGTATTAAATATTATTAAATATAGTAAAACTATTCCCATAGATTAATATGGAGTTTTACAAAATGAACTCAATCAATTACTTATTTATATTATTTTTTTTTATTTTATGAAATTTATATTTTTTTTTAAATATTGGCCCCTGGGGTTTTCTAATAATATAATGACAATTTATATAGCGCTGTACTATGATAATATCATTTCAAGGGTGCTTTACATTATTTAGGATCAACATCCACATCCATTTTAAAATTGCATAGTACTACTACTACTACACCATAATGGCATATCCCACTAGTGGGGTAGCCAGCAAATCAGCTGCATGCAATAAACATGCAGGCCATCTTCTCTGTGCCAACAAAAATTTAGAGTATTAATTATTATAGTATCAATTTAAAATTATCGTCAGAAAGATAAAAAATCATAATAATACAATACAAATAATAAAAAAACATTAATAACCAATGTTGTCTTTGCATTTTTTTTTTAAATTTGTGTAAACATGTAAAAGGCTTTTTGCCGTATATATTTCTATAAATAAATAAATGTTCAGCAGACATTCAGTTTTTGTCCAAAATTTTTAAATAATATAAGAGGTGTGTCATGCGTAAGACCTTGTGAACATATACGTCTTCAGGCCTCTTCTGAAACCGTCGTAGTCAGCGGCCTGCCTAAGACCTAGAGGCAAACTATTCCAGATCTTCACTCTACCCATAGCATTTAAGGGAAGAAATATCGTAAAGGGAAAGATAATGATAACAAAAGAATTCTAAATCTAAATAATGGTTCAAATGGCTGATGTTACATAGAATAGAATATTGAAGTTTCCTTTTAAACTTGTTTCCTGTTCTCAAGTTGTTCTCTAACAAGCCTCAATCCTCTCCTCGGTGTGAAGATCCTCTTTACTGAGGACCCAACTTCAGAGGACAAAACCAGTACCGACATAAGTGAAAACAACACCCAATGATAGTCAGTGATAATAATTTTGTTCTTATTTTTATTCTTGAAGACTTATATAAGCCGTATATTGCAATGTAAGTCTTCACCGGCGCCCTTGAGACGGTCTTGAGAATCATCCAGAATCATCATCATCATTGATTAAATAAATAAATGACTTTGACTCACTATACAACCCCATTTCTAAAATGCAAATAAAAACATTTATTCTGAGTCTTCATCTGCACAACCAGCAGATTGTGCAAACTCTTTTTAGTAAGAAACAGAAAAAAACAGCAAAATGCAAAAACAGTTATTCTTTTTCATTACCATTCGATTTGAAGCAGGGATTTTACGATGAATAAGATTTATTTCAAATTCCAGTACCTTAAGCCGTTGCTGATTTTTCTGCAATAATGGGTTGGTCCTGGAAAATAGAAAGTGAATGAGAGAGAAACAGATAGACTGGGAGTGAGAGAGAGAATGAGGGAATTGGATAACTTTTCTTCTTCTCAAAAGCCTAGTGGAGTTTTGACTTTGAAGTCGACTTGAAAACTTCCTGATGAATTTTGGATGGGTTTGCATTATTTATTAACAAAATTTAGAAGCATCAAAATTATGAATCTGTGTAATATATTATGTATTATGCACACTCTCTGATTACAACATAACATATTTATTATATGGACATAGGTCGAACTGGTACGAAACTAACATATTATGAATCTTGTATTATGGGTACTAAAGCGACGTAAATTTTGATGTAAGTACTTATTTTTATTATTTATTTATTTATTCATTATTTACCGTACAGTGTTCACAATACACACAATTTTATAGAGAAAATTATTCAAATCAAATACAATCAATGTTTGAGTTTATCGCATAGGTGCAATCTCTCCCAACTAATCCAAAGTATTTATTATCATTTAGTTTATTTAATACCTACTAGCTGACCCAGCGAACTTCGTACCGCGTAACAATCAATGAGTGACAATATTTAGATAATTAAATGAACATATACTCTCTATTTATAAACAATGATTAGTATTTTTAATCTCTTTACAAACTCTCGTAATTGTCCAAGTGTGTCATCGAATAGTGTAAAAAAATAAAATTCATTTAGGTTGAACAATAATTATACTTAACTCATATTTGTTTATTACCTGCTGTACGTATGTAATACATATATGTAGGTGTAGGCACTAATTTATTTTTTAGGTAGATACCTATTCATTTTTAATTTATAAAAGATTAAATAGATTTTTATCAAAATTGAAATATCAGAACCACAGATGTTAAATTGTATGGATAACGATGATTCTAATTTGAAAATGTATACAAAATTTATTCTATAAATAGGCCAATCTATAAAAAAACATCATCGTTGATATTGTATAATTCTCCATATTTCATTTTTATTGAAATTAAAAATGTATGGCGTAAATCATTTTTTCATAATTTTTCTTCTCGGGAATTTGTAAGATATTTTAATAGCTATTCGAGGCGGAGAAGAATCCAACAAATCAGAGATCATTCAAATCGGTACAGCCATTCTTGAGTTATAAATGGTATAACTAACACCACTTTTTTATATATACCTATATATAGATATTATATTATTTTATAAACCTTACTTGTACAAGTCCAATGTTCTGTTTATGAATAAATAAATAAATATAGCTAGCATAGGTGGATATATGATATTAATATATTACGTATACGATTAGGTATTAATATTATTATTGCGGTTAGGCATTATCGTTTGTACGTTTGTAGTAAGCATCATAGTATGCAGTGGTGTAACATGTAAACAAAATTTATAATTATGTTATAATATATAAGGGGCCATCATAGTTCTAATCCAAAAATTTGATCATTCTTCTCTTGTACCATATTAGGTTTCCCCAACTTAAAGGGCCCCTTTAGCAAAATCGATAAAACATTCAATTTTCAACAAGTTTGGTACACAAACTCTCAAAACTTATTGACCCTACGAACATTTTGATTTGATAAAATATGAAAACAAATATTAATTACCAATATCAAACTTTATGTTTTTTTTTTTTTTTTTTTTATTTTTTATTTTTATTTAATGAAAATAGTACATTGAATAATAAATATATACATCTTATGATAATGAGTCACGCCAAATCTAAAAGATTTGTCGGCGTGTTCTCTTATAACATACTTTATACATATATTGACCTAATACGACATTAACCTAAATACAAAAATAATTATTAGTTATATATAAATCCACACTTTATTAACCATTCCTTGACTAATTTTTTTGCAATATTTTTACTCTTGCATTTCTTAATAGATACCGGCATCATATTAAGTATTTTTGGCACGTTATATTCAAATGTTCTTTTTCCGTATTTATTATTGAATTTAGGGACTACATATCCTTCATTAAATTTAAATCTTGTGTGATGCATATGTCGAGGTTTTTCTTTATATTCGGTTTTTGAAAACTGGTCAAGGACAACTCTCTGCCAAAACAAGCCTTTAGCAGATAATACATTTAACTTTTTGAAATACAGAGAAATATTATTTCGCGCCGCGTTGCAAATTTCTTTTTTTACTATAAGTCTTAATATCGATTTTTGTGCGAACATTACCCTTTTCAAATTAGAATTAGTACAATTGCCCCAGCTACTAATACCATATCTGATTAAAGATTCTGCCAAAGACTTGTACACAGTAACAAGTGTGGACCTCGGTACAAAATATTTTATCTTAAATAACATACATGCTATAGATCTTAATCGCTTACAAATAATATTTACATGCTGATCCCACTTAAATCTATCGTCTATAGTTACACCTAGATATACAAATTTATTTACATTATCAAGACATGGACAATCACAAGATATGGGGAGCTCAACATTTTTATGTATACACACATAACTATGCGAAACGATCTTCGGTGCCACACCAGCCGTCGCAATACTTGGAGATCTGACATGCATTAGTTTGGTCTTTTTTGCGTTGATAATTAAACCATAGTCATGTGACCACCTAACTAATCTATATGTCTAAAAAAAACCTCGATTTTAGCTTCATAGTATTCGTTTATAAAAAAGCATATTTCTAAAAATCGAATTTGGGGGTGTATTTGGTACATAAATGCACGAGAATCCTATAAATTTTCATATATTTATTTTAATATTGAGAATATTTAGATAGTTATTACAATTATAGAACAAAAAAAAATCTATTTTTTTGTTTTTTTCATGGATATTGACCGATTTAAAAAAAAAAAATTCTCATATTTTGAAATCAAAAATCACCGCATGAACTCAATTTTTTGTATACTAAAAAAAGTTTGCTAAAATCTTTAGTATTTATATGCTTGATAGTATGAATAAAAAATATACATATTTAACAAATAATTTGTATTTTGATATAACAAAGAGTACCTAAATAGATCTCGTCAGTCTGCAATTTATTTATTTTTAGTAAAAAACTAATATTGGTAATAAATATTTGATTTTTTATTTTATCAAATCAATATGTTCGCAAGAGTCAACAAGTTTTGGCAGTTTTTCTATCAAATTTGTTGAAAATAGAATATTTCACCGTTTTTGCTAAACGGGGCCCTTAAGTGATCACTCTAGCAAAGGCTTCCCTATCCTGCACCAGTCACCTAATCTTTGCCGGGATCTCCACAGGGTACGGTTGTACTTTTATATTTCAAATAAGTGAACATAATTATAGCTTAAAAAGTACTTACACTCAAAAAGTACATAGAATGCTTATGAAAATAACATTGATCTGATTTAACATTGTGTGTTCAAATTGTGAAAAGACATTTTAAACATATTTGGTATGAACAAAAACAATGTTTACTTTTCACTATTGATTTATTACTCAAATTTAATTTTAACTCAATAGTGAAAAGTAAACAGTGTTTTTGTAAATATCAAATATGTTTAACATTGATCTTTTTTCACCCTTTTGTCCAACAACCCTTCAACGCTGCTCACGCAAACACAGGTCAAATATCAGTCTCCTCCATTTAAATCGTCTTCGCGTCTATTGAGTAACTTCTTCACATAAAATTCCTGACGCTCTGATGTCGTTGTCATAGGATCGGTGTATTATGAAATAGATATATTTTGGGAAACCTTGTAGACGAAAGAAAAGTGCTCTTTTGGCAACAACTGTCATTGGATATTTTCGGTTAAACATGACCCAGCTAGTAACATTTAAACTGGCTCATTAATTCGTTGCTCCGTCACTGGGACTACGAAAGATCGTAGCTACGTAGATTGTACTCGTATATTATTATCGTACTACTGCTACTACTAGATATTATTATATTATCGTAGAACGTATTGAAAGGCGTCTGTTACAGCTACGAGACTACGTGCAATACAGAAATTAGAGATGAAACAAATATCCGGGGTAACTGGCTAACGATATCTCGCCTAACTAAAAGAATTTTGCTGTATTTTTTACACTTACATCAGTGATGATGTTATGAATATTATGTACTTAGACAGACACTTCATCTGTACCATCAATAGATTTTGAAAACTTCCCTTAGAAGGAAACAAGAAAGGTGTTCAAACATACGAATCGGCTTAGGCTGGTCTAAGTGGACTTTGACCACGCTACGTTCAACAATCGTTGCTTCAAACCATTATGTTTGACATCTGTTGAGCACATATGTCAACTAACAGCTACCATCTTTATTAATTAATTTATTTATTTATTCAACCAAACATACGGCTCACGCCATTTACAAATATCAAAAAAATAAACCAAAAAAATTAAACACCTGCGCACATATAAATATACATATATAACAACAAAACTATAATATATTTGTTCAAGGTTGTCGATAATACTTACTTTACTTACTTCCGATGGCCGAACAGCCCTTGTAGGACCTTTACCTCCGAAGCAATAGATCTCCAAGCCTTTCTATTCTGAGCAATGGACTGCCAGTCGTCTTTAGCATTGAGCTCCTCCAGATCTCGGTTGATGTTATCTAACAATCTTTGTCTTGGTCTGCCTAACGGTCTCCTGCCCTTGGGTATACCCTTCAGAATACCTTTATTCGCCCTTTCTTCTCCGGATTTAACGACGATAATACATCATTGATTATTATCAATCTTAACACTATATGGCTCCACAGAACGGTACTGCAGACCTCCAATTTACAGGGTACTTTGAGCATATCTAGTGGTTTATAAATGTTAAACGTAGTTTTCTAATTCTCTGGATTTTTCAAAACTTTACCGACCAGATACCGAATAATTTTAGTTTACTTTTTCAGCTAAGAATACATAGATATACACACCTTCATCCTTTGTCCTAGTTAAATCTGAAGCTCATTGCGCTTTAAAGGATCTCTGGCCATTGTTACTGCTTCTAGAACTTCTGGTCACTCCAGTTTAGAATCTGGTAGAATGAATATTATTTATTATCCGGTATCGAGCCAAAGCATTATCCGTTTCATCACTTGAAATACATACGTCACGTATATAGTAGACACGTAGTTGTACTCGTAGTATTAGTAATTTCCCTATCAATATGTTAATTGAGTTTATTCGGACCGAGAGGGGTTGTTTACCCTTAGTTCTAATATCAAGTAGGTAGTAAGTACTATTAAACTAATAATAATAATAATACCTTCATTGCGCTTGCCGTGAAGGAGTAAAAGGGGATGATAGAGGGGAAAACTGAAGAACGTAGGAAATATTGCTAACGAGAAATATGACGAAAACAGTTTGGTTTTGTGATTTTTAAGTAAAAAAATTGTAATAGTTTTTGATGTATTGTATCTTAAACATTTAAAAAGCTGTGAGCTATTTAGTACTGAATCTTGTGTTGTTTTGATTACAATTTATTTTATTGTTTTTAGGACCTAGTATTAATTTATTTTGATGTTTAAATAAAGATCAAAACAGTGACCTAGATGCATTCGACAAACTATTGAAATACCAGTTTTAGGAAATTTACATTTATGGCATGGATGAGATTTTAAAATAAACCTTTTTGAACCTCTGGAGATTCCCATTGCTCCTGTCAAGAGGTATAAGTGGTCTTAGATTTTAATGGAGCAAAATGTCATTGAAAAGGGGTACATGGCAGCATAATAAACTTTGAGAACAGGCAGATTAGCCAATTCATCTGCGTTCTTATTGCCTTCTATGCCTCTATGAGAAAGTATCTATAAACGAACATAATATTATGAATGCATGGCCTTATTTCAAGAAAACACGTTAACACAAAAACGAATAACTATAAACTGAATTTAATATAGGTACAGTAATATACGAGTATACCTTCTTGAATATTTCGTTACAAAAAAACTTGAAATATGTACTTAAATATGGGTTGGTAGGAAGATATCGCTTCTGCGATGAACTCGCCCATTGCACAGTATCATTTATTATTGTATTATTTTAATTATCTATGATCTTTATTGTGCAATAAAGTTTATTATTATTATTTACTACTTCATTGAAGCTTTTTAGTGTCTCCCAACTTTCAATCACAGACCGCTTCTCTTTCCATTTGTATACCAAGTTTCTCCTTCACCCCTACGCTCAGATAGCTACAGCTACATCTCAGCGACACCTCCACATCTCCAAGTCTTGTTATCCTAAGGATTAGGTATTAAAGGGAGAGAGAGAGACAGAGAGAGTAGTTTCTCTTGTTATCCCAGACAGACGATATAACAGCAATCAATCGACTTCTACTTAAGAGCGTATTGGATTATTATTCCAATTCAAAATAGGTATGACTAATATTATTGGATCTACCTCTCTCCAACAAGTGGGGCAGCTACACTGAGAAAAATACCAACGAAATTTCATTACGAGTCATTAGTGATGTAACGAATGTGTGATTTTGGATATTCGCGAATGCGAATATTTGTTGCCGACATTCGCGAATGCGAATGCGAATAGCGAATATTGAATTGCTTAGATTTCGACAATATTGCTCAATCATTAAAATTTCTACCCCGCGTCGCCGAATTTTCAAAATGGTATAGGAATTTCAAATATTTCAAAACTCCTCGGTTTTCTTAAAGAACATTTTATTGCAGTACCTTTTTCTGCAGTCTACCGGGTAAGTATCCGATACTTTTACCGAATATCCGATACCTTATTACCGAAATAATATTCGCAAAACATTCGCATATTTTTTTGCGAATACAAATGCGAATGTGAATACTTTGAAATATGCGAATATTCGCGAATGCGAATGCGAATACGAATATTCGTTACATCACTAGTACGTACTATCAGATTAGGACCAGAGATAGTACAAACAATTCATTTGTACGAATCTATGTATAATTTGTTTGATTTTATTGGCACTAACCATGTGGTAATCGCGAATTTAAGTGGTGTAGTACATAATAAACTAATTCTTAATAATTAAAAACGAATCTATAATATTTACTTTTAGCAAACAAATCATTGGTAAATTGAGTGTACTTATCTTCATATCTCGATTTGACCAAAAAATGTACTTACCGAATCTGTGCACTATGCCATCGACATGGACTCCAAGGAAATATAATTCTGTCAGTAATAGGTAATCACGGTAAAATCTATGAGACCATCCCCTCTTATTTTCTATCATAATAAGCACATAGTTTACAGTATAAGATTTATTGATGGGAAAGGGGTGGCACCGGCGACCATTAAATACATACCAATAATACCCAAGTGTAGATAGATCCTACCTGATGTAGTAATATTACATAGCCTATATACAAATATACAGCCTTATTTATCTACCATAATTGATACTTTTTGAAAAACACTAGTAGTGATGGTGGAAGGAATAATATCTTTGTAGTTTGACCGAATATTGGATACTCGGTAAAATCTTAAACGGATTAATAAAATATCCTGTCACCAGCTTCAGAAACAAATTGAAAACTGAACTCTTCACCAGCGCCCTTGAGACGGTCTAGGGACTGTTAAACGGTGTCAAAATAAAATCATTCAGAATTATCAGCATCATCCGGAAATTGTAGTGACTTGTTAAATTTAGATGTAATCTTGCCGGAGATGGCAACACTGGCATAGTAGTACTGACAGACTAGAGAGAGTTGAAAGATATTAAAGAAATTGTCACCTAAATGGATAAATAGGAGTCTTTGGAGTCCTGAAATATCCGACAAATAAAATTATTTCAACAATTGTTTAATTTAGTACGAATTATGCTGTTTTGTGGAGTCTCTGGCAAGAAATAAGTCTCCCACCCCTTTTCCAAAGTTCTCGAGTGTCTTTTATGGGTAAACGTTAAGAATCATCAGAAAGCATGCTTTAATTTCAGTAGTGATGAGGGCAGATACCCATTCTAAATTTATATTTTTTATGGCACACAGAACACAGCTTGTTTAACTGTGGAATCTTCCAAATATAATAGGTATCTCACTCTTTACTGTCCTGTAAAAGCAGGTATTCGTAAAACGTCACATAGAGACGCATAGAGAATATTTAGCATGAAGGCATACCTCATCGGTATGCTAAAGATTCGATTTTTAATTAAGAGTCATTTTACCTAAGGTTTCAGGCAACAATTTTCAGTAGGCGCAGAGAAAATTATTCAAATAATTAATGAAATAGCTTTATTAATAAATATAAGCCAAAACTTTGTATGCATAAATATTCATGGGTATAAAAAATTAGTATGTTGTCACATATAAATAAAATTTAAGTTGTATTTATTCTATAAATAGAATTTATTTATTTCCGAAATCAAAAACAGAGCGAGTACGGTCTCACGTCCTGCTACTAGGCACGCAGTGGGCCTTCTGAATCTTAAAATTTGTGAAACTCGCTATATTCTTGATTATTCCACATAATTACGTTATATAATATGTAGTATGCACGGTAAACAACATACCATATTATTATATAAATAAAACAAATGGTTGAATTATAAACATTTTCTATAATTTTTTTGATAATGAAATTTATTTTTGATGTGTATGCAGTTTGTAATAATAATTAAGGAAATCCAAGGGTTGTAAATAAATAAATCAAGGTGTATTATAAAATTCATAATATTTTAAGATTAATCTTGGTTTTAAAATTTTATTAACACTCTTGTATTATTAAGGATAATTTGTTTATAATCATCATTGCGACGGTAATCTTCAAAAATTATTTAAACTATATTCCTCGCAGCAAAATAAAACTAAAATGATAAAATCGCATTTATAAATGTTCAAAATATTATATTAATATAAAAAAATAACAACATCTGATCCACAATTTAAAATATATTAAAAATAAAATGGTTGTAATTTTGCTAATTCGTTTGCACGAAATCACAAAGAAGGGGTGTAGAGCCCTCTTTACCCCGGTTGACAGTTTATAAATTTATTAAAATTAATATATTAACTATCAAGCTTGTGGAAAATACCGTGGTGGTATAGATGTTCTAAAACAACATCAAGGACATTTTACATCTTCAAATCAGCCCATCCTGAATGTATTAATATTTGTTGGCACGAGAAGACTGTTTATAACAAGCGGTTGGTCTTCTGTCCCAGTTGTGGGATAAGCCGTGCTGGTATATTATGGTATAGTAAAATAAATTTTGTCTGAAAAGGGTGGATACCAGACAGTAATAAATATCAGTTTCACGTATTAAAACTCCACCCATATATACTAATTCTATTTGCTGTATTACTTTCTTCAACACCACCACTAAAAGTTAATGATTCTTTACGTAAGTTTTGATCTAGATAAAACAGTTTATTTTTTCAATATTGTATTTAGCTAGGTGTGTTCGTAATGAGCTGCCAATCAAATGAAAACAAGTAAGAGAGTCTACACATTATGTAATTTATTATGAATGAACATTTGATACAGGGTGAACTCTAGAAGGCTTGTAAGTTTAACACACGAAACTACCATATATGGGAAACTGCCGCGACAATAGAGAACGATGGGGTTTCCTACAGGACGAATCCGGAGCATGTGACTGTGGTGCAGCACAGACTATGCCACACTTGTTGGAGTGTCCATTGTGCCCTGTCACTTGCACTATGGAGGATATTTTTGACGCATCTCCACCTGCTGTGCGTTTTGCACAGTACTGGAGATCAGTTTGATTGGTTTTTTTTTTCAGGGTTTCGACACGATAAATAAATAATAACCATATAAGGCTATTAAAAGCGAACGTCACCTCATTTGGTAGTGCCCCGGACGGGTATTGAACCAGCAAACTATCTTGTCGCGAGATGTGCTTTGTCCAATTAAGCTACCGGGCGACTTGCCAGAGGCTCTAGAAAGCTTCTCCGTGTGTCAAAAGATAAAAAAAAAAACATTATGAGTTCATTCCATCACGACATTATACACAAGTGAGGTAATCAGCAGGCTAACTGTTTTTAATAAAAAAAATCATGATGGGTGGCATACCTCATTGCTGATTTGAAGTCCTTCAAAGTTTTATTTGAGATGTTTTACTTTTATCTGCCTTTTACAGGACAGTTGAAATCGATGATAAAAGTGGAATCTCTCCACTTTTTTGTTATGACTTTTAAAAAATTAGGCATGCGTTTTTTCCTAAGTAGTGTCTGATAAAAACTAATGACATATTTTATTGAACATTTAGATAAATTTATAAAAAAAAATAACCACATTAATCCCCCACATAGACCATAATTAATTGTAAAACGAAATTCGGGATGCATGGCATGCCCCATCACTGTCGTCGTATTGAAGATGTTCATAATTTTCTATTAACCCTTACACCGCTACGCCATATTTGATTAGCTATCAGCCTATCACTTATCTCCGATTAGATTGCGGATAACGGCATAGTGTGTACACGTTATTCTGATATAATAAATTATAGTAAACAATATTACAATACCTGTTATATTTTTGACATGGGTATATCGTTCAATGAACATAATATTAAAAATCCATTATACATTTGGTTCGGTAGTTGTTAATATATACGTAATAATGTAGGTAATAAAAATGATTGTTGATACGAAAAGTGTGTTTTGTCACTTATGTTTCCATCTATTTATCATTATTACTTCTACAATATTTTTTTCACTTATTTATGTAACCCATTGACAGCGTAGCTGACAAATCGATAATACGTGTATATCGTCGTTTCATATTCAAAAAGTGGTATGTGAAATCATAAATGTTTTGACATTTCGAGAATAAACTGCTTATAATGATATCATAACCATTTTATAAAGTGATTTTTAGTCTCAAATATTAAAATTCAATACTTAAATAATTATATCACATGCCAATAAAAAGTCTAAAACAATATTTTAATATATTTATTGAGTCGACGTCAATTTTGTAAAACTCCATATTTATATATGGAAAAAAAACACAATTGGTTTTATTTTTACTTAAAATTTTATTGAGCAGTGACCCGGTATAGACTTATAAAGTTTGATCAGTTTGACAATGATTTTATAAGTCGAAACCAAGTCACTACTCGTTATTTTTTTTTAAGAACAACTAAAACCTGCATAGTTTGGAGCCACCTTTATTTTATTTTTGTAAAAATCATTGTCTATTCTTAAGTAACTTCTTTTGTTGTCGTTTTATTTTTCTACTTTTGTATTTTAATGTTTTGTTTTTTATTACTGTTTTAACATTCTTTTTAGCTATGCTATTCGAATACAAATGTGCAATCTGTAAATGGGTTAATGTGTTGTATAATGTAATATATTATGTTTGTGTAAAACCTGTAGATGTGCCAATAAATAAAAATAAAAATCAACCAATTGTGTTTTTTCCATACTTAAAGGATGTTATATACTTCAGCATTAGTATGAAAGAGACCATTACCATCTTAATAAATTATGAAGTTAAAACAGCGAAATATTATTGCAATCAATTTGTAACATAATTTTATAAGAAATTTGTACTAGGCTACCAGTGTACTAGTAAGTCTATGATTTTAAAACGAATCTGTTAGTCTCTTCCAGTGTGACCAGAATTGGTAGTTTCCTACTTTTTTGGTAGTTTTTGAGGCATTGGCAACAATAATTAGTAGTTTTTTGGTAATTTTTAGTATTTAGTCGGTAATCGGTAGATAAAGTATCGGGTACTTGGGAAAAGTACCCGATACTTAATGATTCGAAAACAATTGTCGGTACAAATACCGGGTGCATTGTAAAAATGGTACTGCGAGAAAACATTGCTTAAGAAAACCGAGGAGTTTATGAAATAATTTAAATTCCTATACCATTTTGAAAATTTGCCAACGGTGGGTAGAAATATAAGCATGTAACATTTTTCGTTCGAAAGTAGTATCTGGTATTGACATTAACAATAGTCGGTACAAATACCCGGTAGGTTGTAGAAAAAGGTACTGTGAAAAAATATTGTTTAAGAAAACCGAAGAGTTTTGAAATACTTCAAATTCCTATACCATTTTGAGAATTTAGTAGTTTTTGGTCATTTATGACTTCCCCATTTAGTAGTTTTTGAAAATAAAATCTGGTCACACTGGTCTCTTCACCACTGAATTCAAACTTATGGGACACGATGTGAGGAGGGTGTACAGCTGAACACAAAATAATATTTATAACAATATAATATCTAATAATGTAATAATGGTAGCTACCTACATAATATATTACAATAGTAGGTAGTCCATAATATATGAGATAAGTTTGGTATTTAATCATGTTAAATAGTGATTACAGCGAATATAGGGGGGGGGCTATCCTACTGCATATTAATATAATTAAGTATTATATTATACTAGTATGTTTTTATACTGCTTCGCTCAGGAAATAATAAACATCAATTATTAGACAAAATAACACTTGCAAATTTTACATCTAAAATTCAGCCATAATCCTCTTAAAATTCCTTTTGTTCCATCCAACCCTTGGACTATATATAATGTAGGTTAGTTTGTTCTATTCTTTAGTTTTAAGTAACTCTTGCCCTGAAGATGTCGCAAGGTGAAAGCGCTCGGCAAAAAGAATTTAGTCTATATTAATATGATTATTTGACTAAATAATCATACATGAAAATTAAACAGAGTTAAACATTTATAAAACTCATATATTTTTAAAACTCAGTCCCTCTCTGTACCCGGTGTCTGTTTATGCGGACGATTGTAAGTGTGAGTGGGATAGCAGCATTGTTACTTTAATGTGGATAGTCTGTAAATGTTATAAAATAAGTTTGTATACTGGCGGGTGCTATAGTTTTATATTGCTGCATTGTATAGTTATGTGTATGTATGTGTATGTGTGATAAGTAAATGTGACTGCGTTTGAAATAATAATTATTGTTGTATTGCATCGAACTAAATATGATTTTTTGTATATGTTTAATGGCCTTGTGCCGTGTATGTTGTTAAATAAATAAATAAATAAATAAATAAATATTCAGCCATAATGTTTGCCACCCATCCTGAATGTCTCATCTTTTTGTTGATACGAAAGGGCAACTTGCATCAATGCACAGTATAGAATGAATAAATAAATAAAAATAAGAGGACAGCTTGCATTTTTATCACATGCAGCTGGAGCCTAAGTCAGATTGCTCATACCGTCAGTAACGCTACATTATCTCCATGGTAACAACGGTGCAACATTAGCAATTTCCGTTGTTACCATGGAGATAATGTAGCGTTACTGATGGTACGAGCAGCCCAACTTAGGCCCCTGTGGGCCCTAATAATGAGAGCGGAAGCTCTTGAAAGCTGGCTCGCGATCAATAGTCATAGTAAAAGATCTAAACAATTTTTTGTGTTTGTTTTTGGCCTAAAACCTGCTCAAATGATGATTCCTCGCATAAATTGTATCATTTCACTTCTGACTTTCCTTATTACGATACCTATAGAATACCTACATATAAACACAATAATACGAACAGACTAAAATATTTACGTGATCACCCATTATATAAGTAAGAGCGCACACTGTGTATTAGAGATTTATTACACTAGGCATAAGAACTGCTTCCTATTTTGGTACTCTCAACTAATTTAATGTATTATTATTGAATTATATTTAGTTAGCTCCGTGGAGTCCCGGTGAAGAATAGGTCTACAGCTTTTTCCTATAATAGTTTTCGACTGTCTTGTGAAAGACAGATCTTTTTCTTCTTCTTATGGCCCGCTAAACTTGGATCTCGAGGGTCCGAAGCCATGTATGTGCGTCGTCTGTTAAAGTATGGAGGCCTTGTATACCTCCGATGAATGCAAATATAGGACAGTGGTCAGTTATATGCTCCGTTGTCTGGATTTCTCCACATGCACATGTCGGGGAATCGGTAAGTCCCCATCGGTGTAAGTGGTACGCTGTGCAACCGACTCCGCATCTGAGTCGGTTTAGTGTACACTAAAGTTTTCTTGGGAGGAGAAATCCAGATGGTTGTTCGGATGCATCTCTAACTAGTGCCTGGTTTTTTATTGTTGTCAGTGACCAAATCTCCCTCCACTTATCATTTATGTGTCGTTTATCTATGTTTTGCAATTCCATCCACACTGGATGTCTTGATTTTAAGCGATATCGAATGAAAGACAGATATTAGCTATGTTGTAACATGCCTAGCATTTATTCTGTCAACAGTAATAGGCACTGGGTAACTATATTACAGAACGATTTTTTTTAAGAAAAACTAATGTGTCATTAAGTTTTACTATTTTTGATAATATTTTGAAATGAATGTGTACGTCGAGACCAGCAGGGTTACTCTAGTCACGATCTAAATACAATATTAATATTGTCTTGATCTTATTAACCCTACGATGTGCGAAGTGACCATATAGTCAAAAATACGTGGATGCCTATCCCGCGGTTTCTAAAATGATAATCTTTCTTTATTGAAATAATTTTGTTCACAATTTCATACAATATATACACAAAATACATTAAAATATGCACAAAGATATGTCTACCACACTAGTCGTAAGGATGTGTTTTGGCAGAAAAACAAAAGACTTAAAAACAATAGATTTTTCTTAATGAAAATGACTTATTTCCACCTTTTGATTTCCATCACTGTACACACTGAATAAGCAAACTGCGAATATTGGTACAATATGAAAATTGGTTTTAATTACGTGTTTCTTTTATTATTTTCAGAAATATCACGATTGGGACTTGGAGGTAGCAAGAAAGGATGGACTCCTCTTGGTTCGAGAGATGGCTGCAGAAGTTAAAAACCTCATGGACTTCAAGATGAGCGCTGTCATGGTGAGTTGAAAATTTTCCATAACAACCTCCAAATTCCCATAGATAATAATTAGCTGATAATTTATATAAAACGTTGCATGAGTAAAGAATGAGTAAAGAAAGAATGAGAAAAGAGGAGGGTTAGATTATAATTAAAATAAATTAAATAAGTCAGTTTATAAAATAATGGAGCCAGAACAATCATTTAGACGGGAAATCTTGATCCATTCGAGATCTGAAATATGAGATCTCAAAATAAAATGGTTGTCTCTATAATTTTTATTAAATGTTTCTCGATAGGGGATACCTCGATAGATACCTATAACATATATTGTGACAGTGAAAATAACGAAATTGGTGATCGTCGTTTATGGGCTCTAAAAGTTATCATTTGAGCCAGCCTAGAGCCAGTTCGTAAGCATTGAGACTTGATGCCGGTTTTGTCATCTGCGCGTTATGCCCAAATCCAGTTAAACAAAAAAAAAAAAGTGAATATTCTAAGCTAAAAAATATTTTTTCTTAACTTAGGAGAATACCGCCTACCTTGTTATTGTAATGAAAGTTATTGGTTTTCAATCAAAAGCTTCATGAAAAACTTACAAAGTACATAGCTTTTTAACATAACAAATGAAATGGTTTTCTTTCATTTATAATGTAAACCAAACATGCAACAGTCAACTTTACCTACTGTTAATTAATATTATTGTATTTTCGAAACTCCATAACAGACGAAAAAATGTATGAATATGAAGCATATAGAATAGTAGCTTGCTTCACAGAGTTCCTGGTTTAAAGTAGGGCGCCCTATCTACTACTACTACACCATCAAGGCATATCCCACAAGTGGGGTAGCCAGCAGAACAGCAGAATGTAATTGTTCGAGAAAACTGAAAATGCAAATATTCATATAACATCCTGAATAAGACATAAATACCATTACGACATTTACCCCAAGTGAGGTAGCCAACAGACTTAGTGCATGTTATAAACATGTAGATTAAAAAAAAATAAGTCATTTAGGAAGGACAGCACTCCTTATTAACGTAGATTTAGATGAAAACTGTAGATGTTAATTGTCTTACGCATGAAGTTTTCGGATCACCTGCCTTTTACAGGATAGCCGGAAACTTGCATAAAAGAATAAAAGACCTTTTCTTTTCCGGGACTCCACGGGATAAAATTAAAATTAGACTAATAGATTGAATTGTGTAAAAGACACATTCCAAAAAAATATTATAAACAGTTGCTATTAAGAAATATATTATTTCACTATGTGTTTCTTTTAGTTTTTGTACCTTGTCGGTCCGTAAAAGGCTCTGGTTACATCTGGCGGTCTACGAACAAAAAAGGTTGTTAATCAATGGCGTAAGGGTATATTTACATAAACAGAATAATACGTACCTATTTATGTCTCATTAACAGGAACTCCAAGGGATGATTTTATGAAACATTCCGGTAAATCTTGTAAGATTTTTAGACTATATTATTTCCAAACATTTCGGATGGTGGGCAAGTCCGTATGCACATTGTCAAATCAATTCAATTCCACAGTAAATCCAACCATTTTTGTTCAGAATAGAATTTATTTACAGAATATACAATAATTATCCCGTAGAATAATAAATATAAAAACAAATAAACAAAAAAGAAATAAAAACAAAAATAAAAGGTAAAATTTACCATAAAGCAGGCGATTTCGTCGTCGTGGCAATATGTATGGTTTAATACATTTATTTAACCCTTTCACAGCATTCTGTCTAGTAATAAGTAAGTAGGTATAATTATTGTATGTGAATAAAAACGAGAAGACAGTTCTCGTAGAACATAGACACTAGATATGAAATGGATATCCGATAATTCTGCATAACCGGATTTAGTTTCTTTATCAACCCAGATAATAAATAGCTCAATATTCAAACATTTATTGTTTTTCTTATTATATTGTTTTAATCTTTGGTGTGTAAGTTGACATTATCTTTTATATACTGTAAATTTGTAAATTTAACACATGAAACTACCATATAAGGTTTAGCAAAGACAGCGTCACCTTATTCAGCAGTGTCCCGGACGGTACTAGAACCTGCAATCCATCCCTTTTCTCGAGGTGTGCTTTCTCCAATTAAGCTACCGGGCGATATGCCGAAGGCTCCGATATTCTCTCTCATAAACCCCGATAGCAGCTTTTTGTGTAGATATTATTCTGAGATATCTAGTATGAGTACCGCATGCTTTTAAATACTGTTTTTTTATATATATAAATACATCTGTCAGTATATTCGGGCTTCCTCCCTATGGAACCTCACTGTCTTTCAGGCTCTCTCTGTCTGTTCTCTCGGCGCTTCTAGGTTCAGGAAATTCATCAGATGTTTGCTGGGGTGGATATGGGCTTTGTTTCATCGCATTACCAATGTTTTTTTTTAATTTCTAATCCATACAATAAAGGTTGATGGATGTCCCTTAATTGTCATGACATCTCGTTTTGAGATAACCTCTTATGGGATAAGCTTGCTCTAAATATAACAATACGTTATGACAGTTTACCGAATGCTACCGTTGAATATTTGGTTTAGAATCTCTCTAGATATCCGGTATTCGGCCAGACCACTTTTTATGTATTCTCTAGTAGATAGTATAAATACACTCGTGTACAGCGTGTGACCGAAAGTGTAATAAAAACAACATAAAATTTATTATACTTGTCTGTTTATAAATTCTTGCCTCTATAAAAAGGTTGACTAAGGCGCAATATTTCAATGTGCACTTAAAGTGACACTTATCCTGAGATAGCCCTTAATCTGGTTATATTGCTTTTACATCAAATAAACTTCAATATTTTACACCAAAATGTAAGGAACAGATGTGAAGTGACCCTCAGTGATGACTATCAGCCCTTACATCTAAGTATTTTTATCATTGTTATCAAAATTAGATTATTATTATTATACCATCACGGCACATCCCACAAGTGGGGTAGCCAGCAGATCAGCTGCATGTAAGAAACATGAAAACTGTTAATTAAATTAGTTAACAAAATTAGATTGATTACTTTAAATTGATAATAACACCTAGATTTTGTAGTCATTAAGTTTTCATTGTTTTGTATCTTGTAAAATTGTCCACTTGTAATATTTTTTTGTAATCAAAGGCAATAATGCCGTAAATAAATAAAATAAAATTACATTAAATTAAATTAAATTAAATTAAATTAAATTTTAGAGATGATGAGTATCGCCGAGAGTCACTCTACCTATTCCTTAAATTTTGATGTAAAATATTTGTGCAATATTGAAGTTTATTAGATTTGAAAACAATATTAACCAAATTAAGGGCTAGTTCAGGATAAAAGACATCCTAAGGGCTCATTGAAATATTGGACCTTACTGTACATTGCTATGATATTATTACTAATGCAATTAGCCCGGAGTAACGCGAATAAATTCTCTTTCATTTGTCTTCTTGCTCACTGATGAAAAAAATAAGAGTACGAAAGATACATGCCGAGTAAAAAAGAGCAAAAAATAATAAAGTACATATAGTTAAAAAAACAGATAAAAATAAGTATAAATATAATACCTACAGAGTAAAAAGGAGCAAAAAAATAAAAATACAAAATATACCTACAGAGAAAAAAAGAGCAAAAAAATAAAACGAAAAGTACCTACCCACAGAGTTTAAAAGAGTTAATATAAATAAGAATACAGAGTAGAAAAAAAAGCAAAAAAAGATAATTCAAAAAAATATGTGCAGAGTAATAAAAGCAAATAAAAATGAGTATGGATTAGTTGGAAGATATCGCGCTTCAGCGATAAACTCGCCCATTGTTCAAATTTATGTGTTCTGTTTTACACCATGTTTTTTTTCTTTGTATACTAATTTTGTGCAATAACGATTATTACTATACAAAAGATACCTACGGAGTTAAAAAAAAAAAACGATAAATGAAAATACAACAAATACCTACAGAGCAAAAAAGAGCAAATACATATACGCAATAATACACAAGATACCTACAGAGTAAAAAAGCAAAAAAAATTGGAACAAAAAAGATAGCTACAGGGTAGAAATGAATGCGCAAAAATTTGTTAAAGGAATAGAAAAAACATCATATAGAAGTATTGTGGATAGCATTTCCGGAATTTAAATTTAGAGAACTTTAGAAGAAGTAGGTACCAAGTTTCTTGTGTATGCATAAATGTTGTTGTTTGCATTTACCGACAAGCAAACAAACGTACAATAGTGAACCAACAACTATAATAGTATTAATTATTACAAACTTATATGTAGCATAGAGATTATATTATTGTTCTTTGTATTTGTAACAGAAGAAGTACATAGTAGTGAAGTGTGGATAATGTCGGGTCTCTGGAGTTGAAATTGTAATAGAGCCAATTGGAAGTTTCGTAACGGAATTTCGTGATTTCTTTGCATTTTGTCGCCATGATACGGCACCTCGTTACTCATTTTATTGACATCAGTCGACGGATAGTGTTAATTGATGAATAAAATAAACAGTATATAAATAAATAATTTGATAATGATTATTGTATTTTTGTGACTTTTAAATGATTGGCTGGACGACGTATCAAGTCCGCCATTTAACTGAAAATTACTGTTATTCATATTATTGTATTGAATTTGTTAATTACTTTTGTCGGTATTAGTTGTATTATATTCTGATATACCGTACCATCATGATAAATCCTACAAGTGGGGTAGTCAGCAGATCAGCTGCATGTTATAAAAATCCAACCTGTCCTCTCCGTGGAAACAAAAAGTTAAGACATTCAGGATGCGTGGCAAATTGCATTGCTGAATTTAAGATGTAAAATGTCTTAATTTTCGAACACCTGCTTTTTACAGAACACTCAAAAACTTACGGAAGAGAATGAGAGACCAATTCTTTGTTGGGTGCTGTCTATTATTTTTTATTTCATAATATTTATTCATTCTTTACAATTCTATAGAATATTCCATAAATTATATGCAATCAATCTACAGAGAGCGAGTTTATCGCAAAGGCCCGATCTCTTCCAACTCACCCAATTTCTGTTAATAAGGTACTTATAATATTTTAATTATTATGAAAGTCCCGAAAAAGAAGAAGTATCCTACTGATTGGTGTAACTTTTCAAGTGTTCGAAAATAAAGACATTTTACATCTTCAATTCAGCACTGAGGATGCATGCCACCAATACTGAATGTATCCATTTTCATTTGCACGGAGATATCAATTTGAATGTTTATTTTATGCAGTTAACCCCCTGACTACTTCACATGTGGAATAGCTATCCCTTGATGGTAACGATAAAATGTTTTATTTTAAATTATTTCAGTTTTCTTTGCACCCTGTCGCCGTCGCGTCGCACTACTTCGTAACCTACATACACTGTTTGGTCGCTGAAAGTAACTTAATACCTAATATCTTAGTTACACAAAGTCTGAGAAAGCAGGGAGAGATGGGAACAGAAAGGAAAGGAATGGGAAGGTAAGGGGAGATGGCTAATGGCTCTGTGGAATTTATGGCGCCAACAAAACAAATCCCAATATTTTCTACGCCCAGTCGCCCACACGAAGAAACGTACCCGCTAAACCTATAAAGGACTATTCACATCTTATGAAACTTGCATCGGATCCCAGTCGACTATTACAATCCATGTTTTTATCGATACCATCATGACATTTCTCACAAGTGGGGAAGCCACTGAACTAACTGCTTATAATGAATATACAGGTAATCTTCTCAGAGTCAATAAAAAATAAGTTATTAAAGATTTTTGAATTACCTCACTGAATTCAAAATATTTAGGTTGTGTTATTACACAGGTTGATCAAAGCTAGCATTTTCTTTATTTTTTTTATTTTAGCCTTTAATTTTTTTACCTTTATGACATTACTTATTTAAATTGAAATTGATGTTAATACAAGACTTGATGTTAACTCTTAAAAATCTAACTACAAAAACAATCAATTCGCAAGTAAAGTGTTTTAAATATTTTTTATTGGTACTCGAATTACTGAATCACGAATTAATAGAACATTTCACAATGGATTTAATTTAATGTTGCGTTTTTCTTATAAGTAATTTTCTTTTTATTGTTGGTATACGTGATGGTTGCATTTCACCGGGAATTATGTTATTATTATTATTATACATTACTACCTCCTTTTGTATTAAATTGCGTTTCAACAAGCTTTATATTTTTTTACCTCTAGACGATATTTTCTTGCTGCCCTATAAAGTATTGTATACTGGGTCAAGTATAACAATATTAGGTTCTTTTTGAATAACGACACGGATTTTATATTTACACAATATATTCAATAAATAATTCCTATTATAATTTGTCGAACACAATTTGTCAAAACACGCAGCCTAACAGTGCAAGTCAAGGTTCTATCAATTAATGAGCGCCGCTCTCCACAGGCGGCCAACCTATATAGACTACATAGTATTGCTACTCACTCATCATAACTACTGTTTACTTGAAAACAAGGTTCAAGGTTCACTTAACCTGTACTGTGTATCAAAGTCCAAACACTACACTCTCCCCTCACAACCTTGAAAACCTTACTATTCTACTTATTCCAATCATTATACAATTCCAATGCGAGTGACTGTGTTCTCTACTTATTTCATGATTCTATATATAACAACAAAACATTACGAGTACACGCAGACCGACCAGTTCTTCCTTCTGTCCAGGGCCACCAGATGAAGTCTTCCACCAGCCTAAGTCCTGGGTCTCAGCTGTCCCCACCAATGGCTTCCAATCTGACCTGAAAAATTCAGAACCGGTGAGAGCTTTGCCTTCAAACAGGGGGAGGGGACCTAAACTCCTACTATTAATCAGAGGGACTGTCATCCCAATGCACAGATCTCACATCTATCCGATCCATATGTCTCTTCCAGAGCTGACCAGTACCTTTGATTCTAATAAGAAAAGTTGTATTGCCTAATACCTTTTCAATTTTACCTAAAACCATCTTTTCACTTCTGAGATCTTTGACAAGTACTGATGTACCCAAATTAAATTCCTTTTTCCTCCCCGAGACAAATTTCAAACCCCTGGAACTATCTTTATAAGTTTCCTTATTTACATACCTTTCCTCATATCTACACCTATTTAAACATTTACATCTATTGTTATTCCGCTTTTTCACTAAATTCTTAACTATATTCTCAATGTCTATATTAAAATTAACCCAATAAAAATAACTTCTAGCAAATGATTTCATTTTCCCAATAACTGAATAATTTTTACACAAATAATTTATCACAATACCTTTAACTGATTCCGGAATAACAATTCTATCTCTGTAGAATAAATAATCCTTGTACACAGTCAAATGTTCCTTCACATTAAACAACTTCGCAATAGATTCATTTAACTGTCTTTTGCACGGCCAATTATTTTTTTCCACATATTTAACAACTTTTTCCAATTTATAATCACTTTTACTTCTCTCTAAAATTAATTTCGAATTAAAACTATTATTTTTATTTACAAAATCTAATCTTTGTTGCTTCACACCACACGCAAGCGATGCGTTCGCACTGAAATTCGAAATATTTTCAATGGGCTTCCATGCAACAATATTGTTTAATTCACTGCCTTCTGTGCTATGTACTTTGTACCCTATATTATACCTACGCATAAAATCTGTACCCAATATTATTTTATTCCCGCTCTCTGTTACAACAAATTTAATATTTTTTTCCATTCCATTATGATTTATTTTACAATGTTTAATACCTAACACATTCAAACTGTGCCCGCTATACGTAGATAAATTAATTTCATCACACTTCTCTATTATATTATTTTCGTTGAATATTTCTTGCAATTTTTGAATAGATATACAGCTAATATTCGCTCCCGAATCTAAAATACATTCAACATTTTTATTCTCAATTCTTACATTTAATTTTATAAAATCGTTTTCGGTGTCTTGCGAATTATAAATACCTTGTATCTTATAACAATTTTCACTCAAATGCCCTTTAGATCTACATTTTCTACAAAAAAATTCTCTATTAAATTTACATTCACTTTTATAGTGATTTCCCTTACAAATAAAACATGAAACATTTTTATTATGCTTATACCTACTCGTATTTACATTTGAATTTAACCTTGAAAATTTCGACGGTCGATTATTTTTCTTATAATCTGTATCTGTACTACTTGAACTACTGAAACTATTATTGTTTCGCCTGGAAATTTGGCTAATTTCCTCAAAATTTTCTTCCTCTTTCTCTATTTTTCTCTCTAGTATGTGCTCATAACTAGACGCCAAAGCAACTGCTTCATTCAAAGACACTTTATCTTTATCACATTTTAAAAATAACTGTTGTTTAATCTCTTTATTTTTAATTCCGATTATAAACAAATCCTTTATATTACTTTCTAATCTTGTACCAAACTCACAATCGATACTTAATTCTCTTAATCTTAAGGCAAAATCTTTAACATTTTCCGAATGACCTTGAGTAGCCTTGAAAAAAATTTCACGCGACTCAAATACACTTTTTTCCTCTTTAAAATAACCATTAAATAACTGAATCAACTCTTTATAAGACTGTTTTTCCACAGAAGCTGGAAAACACAGATCAGACAGTAGTTTGAAACTGCCTTGGGACAATGATGTTATGAAGAAAGCACGCTTCTTCACATCAGTCCAACTTTCATCATTCAATAATAAGGCGTTCTCCCACCTTGTCCTGTAAGAAGGCCAACTCATTGTCTTGTGACAAAACGGCTCTAAACTTCTCGAAGTCATTTCGGAAAATACCACAAGCAACAACAACCAAGAATAAAAAATAGACTTAGCTGATGAGAGTCTCCTCCAATCGCCCCGGTCTTCTGGATTTCCTTGCAACTGCAATGGACTCCGCCTGGCTGACTTGCAAGAACTCTCCTCTCCTGGCTTCCTGGATCCACCAACTGGCTCCGCCTGGATGCTGGGTGACTCCTGTCTCCCTATGTTGCCTGCACCTTGCCTCAAACTGGCTCCTGAGACTTCCTGTCTCCCTGCTGCTACCTGCAACTTTGCCCAACTGGCTTCTGAGACTCCTGTCTCTTTGCTGCTACCTGCACTGCTGGCTAATCTGGCTTTGGAGACTCCTGCCTCCTTTCTACTCCTGTAGACTGCCTTACAACTCTTTATTTCCGCGTACCGCCGACAAACTTTCGGCGCGCAAAAAAAGACTATTGTTGTGTGTCGACAATATTTTATTTGTGAACTACCGAACTGCGCCACGTATTGTATACTGGGTCAAGTATAACAATATTAGGTTCTTTTTGAATAACGACACGGATTTTATATTTACACAATATATTCAATAAATAATTCCTATTATAATTTGTCGAACACAATTTGTCAAAACACGCAGCCTAACAGTGCAAGTCAAGGTTCTATCAATTAATGAGCGCCGCTCTCCACAGGCGGCCAACCTATATAGACTACATAGTATTGCTACTCACTCATCATAACTACTGTTTACTTGAAAACAAGGTTCAAGGTTCACTTAACCTGTACTGTGTATCAAAGTCCAAACACTACATAAAGTAAGTACATTATACTATGCATTAAACTTTATAGCGTTTAAATTTCACTTTTTTATAAACTGCTGCTCATTTCCGTTTGTTTTCGAGTGCCCTGTAAAAGGCAGGTGTAAGTAAAGCGACACTTTTAAAACATATTATTTTAACATCATCAAGTTAGCGTTGAGATATTATTAATAATTTTTAAAATGAAACACGATATATAGTTATTCCACTGTTGACTTCCGCTCTCATCATCAGGCAAAAGAGATATTATTATTATTATCTTAAAAATGTCATCCTGCACTGAGACCATAACAGCTTTTGGTCAAGGCGATCTAAGCAGGAAAAAAAATGAACCAAAATCCAAAAACAAGCAAGATAGAAAAAAATCACAAAAAACATCATCAAAAAGAAACAACGTAATCAAAGGAGAGTCTCTATCCTGGCGATAAAGTCATTGTATGTTATGTTGAAAATACCAACTTGAACATTCAGGAGACAGGAGAATTTGAGATTATGTTTGTTCTGCTATCCGGTGGGTCAAAAAGCATATAATTATGCTGTTGAGAACGATTGTAAGATATTGGGTCGTAAATGCATAACTCGCTCAATATCATTGGATTATTTATGAAGTCACTCAATGCCTCGCACAATATATAATTATCTAGACCAGTGATTCCCAAAGTGGTCCATATGGACCCCCAGGGGTCCACGGGAGACTCGACGGGGGTCCACGAAGGAATGACTAAAAAATAGGGGTCCACGAGTTGTAAAAGGGGGTCCACGAATCCATAGCTAAAGTATTGGATATTCGGTAAAAGCACCAGATATTGACATAAACAATAGTCGGTACAAATATCCATTACATTGTAGAAAAAGGTAATGTGAGAAAATATTCTGTAAGAAAACCGAGGAGTTTTTGAAATATTTCAAATAATTACACCATTTCGAAAATTTAGCGACGGGGGGGGGGTAGAAATACAGGGGGTCCACCAGTACCAGAAAATTTTTAAACGTGGTCTATGAGAAAAAAAAGTTTGGGAACCTCTGATCTAGACGGTACATCAATATATCATATCCCGGCCCGTAGTCAAAACACATTTCAGCGTTACGTTTCCGTTCGAATGTAGACGACGTTGCGAGAAAGTGTCAATTTTCGTAGCTAAAATACACTATACTTGTGAATACTAGCTACGAAAATTGACTTATATTCGATCGAAAACGTAACGCTAAAATGTGTTTTTGACTACAGGGCCAGACGTCCCAGTATAAACGCAGATGGGAACAAAATAATAACAAACAAATATGCCACTTGCTCTGAATGACTCTTTATATATTGGTACTAGTGATGTAACGAATGTGTGATTTTGGATATTCGCGAATGCGAATGCGAATAGCGAATATTGACTTGCTTAGATTTCGACAATATTGCTCAATCATTAAAATTTCTATCCCCCGTCGCCGAATTTTCAAAATGGTATAGGAATTTAAAATATTTCAAAACTCCTCGGTTTTCTGAAAGAACATTTTCTTGCAGTACCTTTTTCTGCAATGTACCGGGTAAGTATCCCTTACTTTTACCGAATATCCGATACTTTATTACCGAAATAATATTCGCAAAACATTCACATATTTTTTTGCGAATACTTTGAAATATGCGAAAATTCGCGAATGTGAATGTGAATACGAATATTCGTTACATCACTAATTGGTACTTAGAGGACAACTAGCATGTTCATGACATGCTGTCAATCTACTGGCTACCCCATTTTCTAGTGTTATTAATGTGTATATAATCTATACCTATACCTATACCGTTTACCTATAATCTAATTGTTGTCTTATGATAATAGATGTTTAATTTAATCTTGATAGATGTGTGTCATTATTCAAAATTCTGCAGATTCCACATTACATGATAATATTATTACTGGACAACAGCTGAGACAATATTTGGATTATGATGCACTTATATACCTAGGTACCACTACCAGTGGCGGGACTAGTATGTATTTTTATATTGGGCAAGCGTTCGTAATGAAGAATTTTATTATTCCACAATTTAGTATGGAAAATTTAAGAAAATACCCAACTTGAGAACCTACTTCTTTAACCCCTTCCTCCCCATTCCCCCATCACATTATCAAATTTGCGATTCAGTATAAGAATTAGAGATATTTCACGATCATTATACGTTCTGTGCAGCGGTCGGTAAAGAATAAGACTCCCACTTTTTTCTGTAAGTTTTCGAGTATCCCGTAATAGGCAGGTGTTCGAAAAAATAAAGAAATTTTACATTTTTAAATTCAGCAATAAGGTTTGTTACCTGTCCTGAATGTCTTAATGTTTTGTTGACACGGAGAAGATAATTTGCATGTTCATCACATGCGGCTGATCTGCTGGCTAACCCAATTGTGGGATAAGCCGTGGTGGCTTAGTAGTAGTAAATATTTATGTACAATATCAAAATTTACCCAGCCTTTTGAAATTTCTATCCCCATTCAGAACACCTTTGCACCACACTGAGAAAAATACTATCGAAATTTCACAACGAATCATTGATACGTAATATCAGATTAGGACCAGAGATAGTAAAAACGATTCATTAGTACAAATCTATAATATTAACTTTTCGCAAACAACTTGTTGGTAAATTTACCAACGATTTGTTTGCGAAAAGTTAATATTATAGATTCGTTTGTACTATCTCTGGTCCTTATCTGATAGTAGGTACGTACCAATGATTCGTTGTGAAATTTCGTTAGTATTTTTCTCAGTGCAATTGATTATCCCACGACATTCCCAGCAATCTGATGTCGTTGTCACGGGAGCGATGTATCGTGAAAGAGGGACGTGCGGGCCATTGAAACCCTAGCGGACGAAAGTACAATGTTCTTTTTGGCCATCTATCACTGGACATTCTCGACCAAGACCATCGTCTCTCCTGTATTACAGAGACTATAGATTTTTGCTAAGTGCACTGGCACGCAATATCATTTGTAGCATGCTCCTACCACATAACATTCAAAATCCTTCTAAAGGGTCGTTCACATTTGTTCACTTTCAGTGATCACTCTGGATGATCCTCCAAGATGAAAAGGTGTGAACGGGCGTTTCATCAATAGTGATCACTAGCGATGACGGAGGAAAGAGATTACCACTCGTCATAATTTTGATGAAAGTTCCTTTCACTGAAACGACCATAAACAAGTTTTATCTTATTATTTGTTTTATTCTCTATGATTTTGTATTGAATGTCAGAATCATGTACAAAATTATAATGCAGTCGAGAGCTATATTAATTTATTTTAAGTGTTATTTTTCATTTTTGAATTTGTTTAATTATTTCTGTACGAAAAAACGTCAAACTACATACAACATGACTGAGAATGTTGACATGGCAGTGAAAGCATAGGATGAACAAATGTGAACAGACGTGTTCACTTTCGATGAACAGGTTTGACCCTGACACTCTGGATGATCATCCAAAGTGAAGCAATGTGAATGCTACTTAAGATACTTATTTTCCAAACTAAGTATAGATAGATAGATAGCATAACTAGATAGAAAAAACCGTTAAAAAAAATTAAAATATATAATTTTTAAAATATGAGAAGGTACTTTATTAAATTAACTTTCAAAAGAAAAATATGATATTTTACAAGTTAATTAGTAATTCTAGATTCATCTTTGAAAAAAAATGTTTATCTTCAGACTTAAGATCATAATTACTCTGATTTTTATGAACTAAGCTTTAAAGCAGTGGTTCCCAATGTGTGATTCGCAAGACTTACTCAAAAAACTTGATTTCTACAATACCCAGCAAACATGAATATGAATGGAATCCATCGACGATATGTTAATGATCATAGTTGTATTTATTATCATTTTCTTTCACAATACACTGTTACAAGACTTCATTGGGCATCCAGATATGAACTAGGGAAAGGGTGCAGATTATATATACATTCATTCATTCATACCATCGTGGTATTTTTTTCAAAATTGGGATAGCCAGTGGACTAACTGCATGTAATCAACATGCTAGTTGCCCTTTCCGTGAATATAAAATTTAAGACATTCAAGATGGATGGAATATTTCATACTTTATCTTCGATTTCTTCGTCTATTTATACATAGTTTGATTTCATGGACCATAATTTAATACCAATAATTATTTTGCATCTTGATAATATGTTGGTTAGCTAAAAGATCTTGCTTCCAGACAAAAACTTGCCATTTATTTTTTTAACGCGGCGGCAGAAATGCCATCCACACTTCTCAGCATTGTACACCCAGATGATCAGTCACTGTCACACAAAAACTTAACAGTCTAATGTCGGGAAAGATTCGATTGTTTTTGCTCAATAAAGTATTATTATTATTAATTCGTACCCCCTATCAAATGTCAAATCCTAATCGACTTTGCTGGGTCAAAGAAGTCAAATAATCCCTGATCAAAAAAAGGGTAAAGACTAGTACTACTTCTACAAGTATATCATGCAAATGGGGTGCAACATGCAAACTGTCTTCTCCGTGCCAATAAAAAATAAGGCATTCCAGTGTAGTATTTTTTTCTTCTAGGATAAGATCTAAGATCAAAAGTTTAGTTATCAAGACATATGTACAATGAACGCAAAGGTTTAGGAACCGCTGATTTAAATAATAATGTTGGAAGTGGGAGGTACCTACCTGATGCCCTCTTTTGATTTACTGATGAGTTCTTTTACAAAAAAATAAAATAATTTTCATGAGAAAATATTTACAGATGAAAGTAAATATAATGGATAGCGAAGTACCTACCTAGATGATTAAATTCTGACATAAATACCTATATAGATTCATTTTTCTATTTATTTATACCATCACGGCATCTCCCGCAAGTGGGGTAACCAGCAGACCAAATGTATGTCGTAAATCACCTAATGCTGGGTATGTTTCCAATGACTTCATCAATTTGTATTTGTATCACTGTTTTTTTAGTGTGTTTTTAACTTACTTGGCAATCAATTAACTACTACTATACTACTATACCATCACGGCATATCCCACAAGTGGGGTAGCCAGCAGATCAGCTGCATGTAAGAAACATGCAAACTGTCCTCTTCGTGCCAATATTTATATATTAATTGACCTAATTGAATATCAATTTACGATTTTAATTTTTCTTAATCACCTATCCATTGCTTATTATTTATTATTCCTTAATATTATTATCAATCATTTATTATTATTATTTCGAATTTTATATATTATTTCATAATCTATTTATATGTTTTAATTTATGTGTTGTTTATTAATGATTAAAAATTTTTTGACATATATTTGAAATCTGATGAATTTGACTATTATCATGTTGGACTATTTTAAATGGATATTTATTTTAATTTTTGTCTTAATTTGTATATGACATTTTGTCTTTTATTGTCTGTATTCATCAAATTTTGTCCAATCTCTATATATATTGATCTAATTGTTTTATTCTATTACTATTGTTGTTTTGTTCAAATTACTACTGTTTTTGTTTTTATGAATTTGTACCAATTCATTTTTTATCATCTTTATTGTTGTTGTCTGTCAAATTGTTATTTTTTTAATTTGTTATATGTTTAACGTGTAAAAGGCTCACGCCGTGTACAAGTGATAAATAAATAAATAAAATAAATCCGCCAGTCTTCCACTTCATGCTAATAAAAGTTAAGACATTTAGAATAATATGGCATCTCTCGCTATCTCTGCCAGGCCATAAACCATTTTGTAGAACCAACCTCACCTCTGTATAGCTTGAAGTTAGGTTAAGGGACCTACATAAATAAGGTAACCACCGCTGCAGCCGAGAATTTTACCGTCAAATCTATTTATCTATCTTTTCTATCTATCTATCTATTCCCTCACGCCATATCCCAAGTGCGGTAGACAGAGAGAACGGAACGCCATATAGATCTGCCCTTATATATGTACTTCTTCTACAGTTATACAATTACTGATGCATGCACGTCGATTTCTGTTACTCAAAACACGCCAGTCCTTGAGAATTTGATCTACATGATCACCGCTCCTTTCAGACAAGTATATCCTCTTTGTCATTCTTTCCTCTTTCATTCGTTCCACATGACCAAACCACATAAAAATCTACAGAGCTTGAATGTCAAATGCATTTAAAAATATAATACGGCTTTCCATTCTCTCTGGCTACCACTTTTGGGATTCGGCGGGAGGGTTTAGTAGAAGGTAGTAGACAATAATAAATTTAATTTAATGCCAGTTGTTGTCAGTTTAGGGGTAATATGAGTAGGTTGCTGGTAGTATCTACATCTATACAATATTACAATATATGTATGAATTGATGCTGTAGCTATAACAAGTGCCCATCAACCAAAATGGTGATTTGAAATAATTATAGCCTCTTTTATGTTGAGTCAAACATCCTTTCATATTTATGCAAAGGTAACTTGCATATTTATCACATGTATTTAATCTTCTGGCAAACCCAACTAAATGCCGTAATAGTGTGAAAAAATCATAGATTTTTATTTATAATACCTAAACACAGCACTCGTATGTATTTTCATTGATATAAAGTGAGGAACCATTTTTCGGCATTTTTGACAGATCGGTTGGCAAAAAGACGTGTGGTAGATCGCTAAAAACGTTGACAAGAACAACTTCAAAAAATGTCTAATAACATCAAACGAGTCAGGGTTCTAGGTTTCGTAAGGAATTCTGTGGAAAAAATGAGTATTATTTTTTCCAATTATGTCTCCTTTAATAGTATGTGTTAATAGTATTTACTTTTAATAGTATAGTACTTTTATTGTTTACATTTATCTGTGCATTTATTATTTTGTCTGAGCTACTTCAACTTTACCATAGATTTTTATATATAAAATACCTAGATGGAGTACTCGTATGTATTTTCAGTGTAATAAAGTGAGGCACCATTTTTCGGCACTTTTGACAGAACGGTTGGCGAAAAAAAGTGTGGTAAATCGCTAAAAACGTCGACAAGAACTTCAATAATAATGTCAAATTACGTTTATATAAATGTAAAAATGATATATTTTTTATAAAAATGCGAGAAATAGTCCATAAAATGTAGGAAACACCACACGCTTTCGCCAACCGTTCTGTCAAAAATTCATAGATTTTTTGCCTCACTTTTGTAAACGAGTCAGGGTTCTAGGTTTTGTATGGAATTCTGTGAACTTTGCTAAATATTGTTTGTGGTCTTTATCTATGAATGTTGCATAATAAATGTTAAAATGACATAATTATATTTTTGTTTGCAAATATTTTGATTTTGTTGCGAATTTAGCATATTGATTTTATGGTGTATAAGGTTTTGTGTTCTATGAAATGTGCATAAATGTGTTTTTAGTATAATTTTGTTGAAGGCTATTAGCCGTATGATGATAAAATGCACAAATAAATTAATATTATTTACTTACATTATATTATTACTAGCCAATCGAACAATAATATTTGTTGTTTAGAAAAATACATAACAAATTCTATAAAAGTAAAACCATTTAAACTGAAATTTCAAAAAAAACTCATCAGACCCTTAAAAAAGGAATATTTGGATCATGAATCAAGATATCTCGATAAAAATTCGCATGGGTACAGGTAAGACTTATTTATTTCTGATTTCTTCTAAAAAAGGGACATTGAGTATATGTGTCCTTGTTAGGACTGCTTCCTCAATTACAACATTTACTAATTAAATTTGGGAAACATCAGACAACAGCGTGATGGGACCTACCCTATATACATAAATACATACATACACACAAAAACAAATAAATATTTGTGTAATAATTTATTATTGAAAATGGGTACGTACAAATATAAAATAACTATAGAATAAATGTATCCCATGGGGTCCCAGGCAAAGATTTGGTCTCCCACTCTTTTCTGTAAGTTTTTCAGCGTCTTGCAAAAGTCAAGTGTTAGTAAAACAACACATACAAGACATTTGACATTTTCTATTAAAAAAAAATAACACTTGTGATGAGGTTTGTCATCCTTCCTGTGACAGGGAAACTAATATGTTTATTAAAATATATGTAATTAGTCTACTGGCAACCCTTGTAATAAAAATACAATTTGTCCTCTTCGTGTCAATAAGAAATAACACATTTTTAAATAAAATATTTAAATTGAATTACTATGTTCATTTGTTATATTAATTTAAATTACGCTATCGCGATTTCAGTGCACTTGCACCATTGACGAGCTTTTCAAGACTGACTTACAAAGATAGAACTATGAGTAAAATAACAATAATAATAATAATAATTTGAGATAATAATAATAATAGACACTTATAAATACGTACAATAAGTATGTTTTTGTGCATTCATATGCATGGCGTTCTTCAAACATCCAGTTCCGATTGAGGCTTTATTGTAATTGATTATTTATGTAATAACTGATAAGAAATATTTAATGATTACATATATTTATCAAAACTTTTACAAATGCTTCGATAATTCAATAAACCGTTTTTTTATTGTTTCCCATTATTGATCTTCGACTCACACCGACTAAAAGTCTTGCTATGTGTTATTATTATTACTTACTGTTCGCAGTTTATTTGAAAAGTTTAGCACGATTCTTTCATTATATTTTCTCCAGATGTATCGAGTATTGCAAATAATATCACCATGTAATCCTAACCATTATTATATTATGACGTAACCGACATTTGGAACAAAAGAAAGAATAACAGGACTTGTGCTTACGTAATCGAGAAAATCGTTTATCACGAAAAGCAGAGAATGTTAATTAATTATATCTATTTGTATTGCAATGTGTTGCATGCTATTTATTCGCAGTGTCTAGTTTTTTTTAAGGAATGTAAAACAAATAGTGATTTTATTACAGTGAGATCGTTTAAGGGTGTAATTGGATTCATCGCAGACCAAACTTAAAAATTATTAAAAAAAAATATCCTACTAATAAAACTAGAAAACGATGCCGATGAAATAGAAAAATCAGGTAAAGGAGGCAACAAGAGGAGCTTTGTATGAGGCGACATGGAATGCAAAAAACTGCTTTCGCTGAGAGGCGTTAATTTGTGCCTACATAAATTATGGTAACGATTCTCAGCCTTGATGCAATAGCAAAAAAAAAAGGAAAATATAATTCATAATGTCGAAAAATCGTATTTTGTACAAACTATTCAAAGCCTTCCTAAAAATTCATCGAATATGTTCTCAGCTTAAAATTGATTGAAATGAAATTATGAAATTTATCTTTAATAAAAATAATATTATTTTTCAATAAAACCTTTTCTGATCAGTGGAGTGTTGAACCTAAGGCGTCCCCCACTCCCCTCGGTACAAAGCGTCGGCGGCGTCCCGCGTCGTGGTGAAAAGGGATGTGCTAATAATTTGATTAACGCTTGATTAACCCTCTATTATCATTACACCTTCTTTCTTCACATTTTTCTATTTCTCTTCAGACTAGGGTCTTCAAATGACTTTTACCGTAAATTGCACACGTATTTTATATTGATTATATTGACATTAACTTGGTAACATTTTATTTTAAATTATTTTTTCAAACATTTACAATTTTTTTTGTGTTTAGTGACAAAACCTTAGGGCCCAGAGCCAATTCATAAATATTGAAACACCTTTCTCACTTCTTCTTGCTCAATGTTACATTGGTTCAAAACGTGGTTCTCCAATCGAGATGTGTAAATAATATTTTTGTTGTGTACATTTTACGCATGACCAATTTCACGGAATCCGAGCTCGCATCATCAGGTGTTGGTCTAAACCAGTGGTCGGCAAAGTGCGGCTCCGGAACCGCATGTGGCTCTTTGGCCCCGTAAGTGCGGCTCTCACGGCCTAGCCTAGAGTCAAATTAATTAGAGAACGAAAAATTAGAAAACGTGAAATTAGAAAATAAATTATAAAAAATTCGTTGCAATAAAAAAAAAGAATTTCAACATACGAAATTCCTAATTTCCCTAAATTAGCGAAGGTCTAAAATTATAATAAAGGTTTAGAAAATTAATAAACAGATTTGGCTCTCAATTTTTCTCATATTTGGCTCTTTGGCGAATAAGTTTGCCGATCACTGGTCTAAACTATGCGCTGATCTATGATATGGGTCAGTACCTGATGATGCGAACTTGGAGTCAACGAAACCGGTTGTCCATTATTAAACATTATTAAATCAATTTGTAAAGCGCCGTTTACTCATAACATGACCTCAAGGGTGCCGTATACCGCGTCTATCACCCAAAACTCGAAATATATTATTCCACGCAACAACAAAAAATAATTATTTCACTTATTTTAGAGGCATATAACAATTTCTAGACATTTTTAAATAAATTTAAACATAGTAATTCAAGTTTAAATATTTTATTTAAAAAAAAAAATATTAAATAATATATTTTTGAATATATTTTTTGAACACAATAACTTGTGCATATACATAATTATATGTCATCATTAGATAGTTGAATTAGCCAGACAACTGGGTGGTTAGGCGACTAGTTGAACGCCAGCATTCAATAAAATATAACTATTAAATTAAAAATATTTTTAAAATTCAAAACCTTTTTTTTTGTTGTCCCTATTCTAAAGTATCTCTTGTCTAAACGAAAGTAGATCGTACCTCTCTACCGACGGCGGTTCTTCCTTGGGAGCTGTGTCGTGTCTACTCATTTTGTATATAGATATATTTTCTTTTGCACCGTATTTCAATGATTTTTTTATTATTTTCCGGTGCTATAGTGAACGGTGCACTTCGATCCACTGTCGGCAATGGCAATATGTTGAAATTGCTAATGCACAGTACCATTCTGTTTTATGTAAGCAAGCGAAACATGGACATGGTTGAAGAAAGACGAAAGTGAGTAGATGCAAGATGAATGTTGTGAAAAGTATGCGTGTAAATAAGCTACGATGGTTTGGACATGTGGAACGAATAATAATAATAATATGAACAATTTGTTATTGATGACGTTTAATGATCCGTGATCATCTTAAGGGCGTCGTGACTTTTCCTGAAGATGGATGAGGAAAGGATAACAGAGAGGATATACTTGTTTGAAAGACCGTGAGGACAATTTTGGTTTGAATGTGCGGATAATAAGAGTTACCGTCTTCTGAGATATCCGGGTGTGAAGTGGATCTCTCATTTTCTTTCTCTCAATTTTCGTTCTCTCAATCATCATGGGTGAGGGAGGGTGCAATCCTTAATGTATTATCTGAAAGAGGGCTGATTTGTTAGAAAAGGTCTCCTCCAGGCAATAAGAACGCCTATTGTATTTATTATTATTACAACAATTAAGAGTTAATTATTTCTTTTAATATGTTAATTGTTTGGGTGGATGGCGCTCTTGCAGCTGTCTGAACCCACAACTTCTCTTTCTTTTAAATTCAAAATAGTAGTTAAACATCAATTAAATTTTTATTTTGTTTTCATTCCGACTAAAATACAGTGTAGTTTATTTAATTTTGTTGTTTTTAGTGTTAACTGTGCTAAAGTTTAAATGATAAATTGTAAAAAAAGAAATATACAAACTAAATCTTATAAAAATTTGTAACAATAATATTTAACCAAATTTGTAATATAAAAGTAGTAAAGAATAAATAATAGTGTGAAATAATAGTGTTAATGCGCCCTTGAGATGATTTGAATCATGAAAACGGCGCAATATCCAATAATTATGTTTTTTTATAATTCACTGTACCCTCACTATTCCAACCCACCAGCCGCCTCTGCAGTCTCTGCTGAGTCTTCGATCATTTCTCCATACAGAAGACAAAAGCTTCTTTCATTAGTAATCTTTCTTTTCTTTTCTTTTCTTTTCTTTATTATTATTATTATGAATGAATGTATGAACTTTGCACATTTCAATTGTTAAGAAAATTTCCTTCAACACTTCACATTATTATTTTCTTTGAAATATTAGACACTAACAACACCTCACCCAATACGGTTGGATAAACTTCGATTACTTTTAAGCGGTTTTTTATTTGAAAGAAATACCCAATGCATTATAAACATACCTACAACATAAATGTTTATCGATGCTATTTGTACAATTAACCATTAGGATTCACTTGTGTAAATTTAACTCATGAATCTACTATTTGACGACCGGTGCGGCGAGTCACGAGATCCCGGGTTCGATTCCCGGATTTTTTCTTGGTTTGGGACTAGCTCAGTCTGAGTGAATTGTCTATACATGTTATGTTATATAAGGCTTACAAAAGACAATTATGTCACCTTATTGGGTTGTGCCCCGGACTGTACTACCAAAGAAGGTGGCGTTATTTTTTCTAAGCCTTATAATATGGTAGTTTAATGTGTTAAATTTACATACATTATAAATATTCGTATGCATATATCGAGCACCTGGCAAATAATTTATTTATTATTTATTTATTTATAATACACAGCCTTTAATACACAGTTACAACAAATAATTGCACAACACCACCATCGTATCAAATTACAAAAATAAAACATACTGTATCATTTATTTATTTATTTTTATTTTTATTATCATTTCAAATCATAAAAATAAAACACACCGTGTCACATCAAATTGCTCTATTACTCCTTACCGTAAGTTTCTGTGCCTCTTAGAGTGTCCTGTAAGAGGCGGGTGATCGAAAAAATGAAGACATTTTCATCTGAAATTCAGCAATGAGGTTTAACATTCACCCTGAATATCTTAGCTTCTTAATAAAAATATAACACTTATATAAATACATCCACATTGAGATTATTGATCGCGAGCCACTCTCAATATCAAACTAAAATAATGATACACTTGTTCGTCGGTAGCCTGGAGGTAGAGTCTCGGCCTCGACACAAGCTTTTAGTAGCTTACTGTGAAAGGTGTTTAACAGCCGTTCTTACCTAAGGTACAAATTAGATTTAGCTCTAGTGGTTTCAGGCAACAATTTTTAGTAGGCGCAGAGAAAATTATTCAAATAATTAATGAAATAGCTTTATTAATAAATATAAGACAAAACTTTATATGCAAAAATATTCATGGGTATAAAAAAATAGTATGTTATCACATATAAATAAAATTTAAGTTGTATTTATTCTATAAATTGAATTTATTTATTTCCTTATTCAAAAACAGAGCGAGTGCGGTCCCACGTCCGGCTACTAGGCACGCCGTGGGCCTTCTGAATCTGAAAATTTGTGAAACTCGCTATATTCTTGATTATTGCACATAATAACGTTATATATGTAGTATGCATGGTAAACAACATACCATTTTATTATAAAAATAAAAAAAATGGTTGAATTATAAACAATTTCTATAATTTTTTGATAATGAAATTTATTTTTGATGTGTATGCAGTTTGTCATAATAATTAAGAAAATCCAAGGGTTGTAAATAAATAACTCAAGGTGTATTATAAAATTCATGATATTTTAAGATTAATCTTGGTTTTAAAATTTTATTAACATTCTTGTATTATTAAGGATAATTTATTTAAAATAGCACCACTCAACGTATCATCTTTGCGACGGTAATCTTCAAAAATTATTTTCACTATATTCCTCGCAGCAAAATTAAACTAAAATGATAAAATCATATTTCTAAATGTTCAAAATATTATATTAATATAACAAATAATATACATGTGATCCAGAATTTAAAATATTTAAAAAATAAAATGGTTGTAATTTTGCTAATTCGTTTGCATGAAATCACAAAGAAGGGGTGTAGAGCCCTCTTAAGGTTGTATTTGGGTTTATGACAAACAAAATCCAGATATATATTTTTTTTTAAATTAAAAAAAAAAAACTTTTACGTTAGCCTGATGATGAGAGCGGAACCTCTTGAAAGCCGGCTCGCGATTGATAAAGTCAATAAATATGGAAGTTCTAAATGTAAGTGTTGTATTTTTATTAATTCAATATGAAGGAAGAATATATGAATGAAGCAATGAAGTCTTACAATTACTGCGACTACTATTTTCACCATCACAGCATATCCCACAAGTGGAGTAGCCAGCGAAATAACTGCATGTAAATACCATGCAAGTTGTCCTCTCCGTGTCAATTAATAAATATAAGACGTTCAGGATGGGTGGCATGTCTCATCACTGCTGGATTGTAGATGTTAATAATAATTGTCTTCTCACTCGGAGAACACTTGCTATTTACAGGACACTCGAAAACTTACAGAAAAGAGTGGGGGACCTATTCTGTATCCAGAATTTCACGGTTCAATGTTCATGAAATATAATGTATTTACATCCATATAAATAATATAATACATTTGTTGCTGTCCGATAGTTCAATCAGCCATACAACTAAAAGGCTAGGCTACCGGTATAAAATTTAAAATTCCCAACGATTTGTTTTATATATGTACTGTTTTAAATGCTGTTATAAATATGTGTGTTCTTGTACTATGGATTTGCTACATTTGCAGATAATCCACACAGATCGAACCAGTCCCAAAGTATGATATGAATTTTGTATTATGGGTAGGTACTAACGCGACGATACACAATCCATTGGATTGGTCTGCAACGAGTTTCGATTTTCTTCTCCACATATTGTGTGCTAAATAATAGAACTAGTCTTTCGTTCTAGATTTCGATGGTTCTGAATTACGTTTTCCCGATGTTTGCCTTTAATATTTGGGTAATTTCTAGCAATAATTATGAAAAGTTGAGAGGCTTCCTTGTACTGTAATCAAAGTGTTCCAATAACATATATCACATATTTATTACTATCCTTCTGAGTGTAATATCATGATTTATCCATTTTCTCAAAACTATCGATTTTGAGATGTCTAGTTGAATTAATGAACTCAAAATATAATAATATACAATGCAATTAACGCATATATATGTTACACCTAGACCCAGAACAATTAAAGAAAGACAGTCTATTATAATATTTTGACTTCTATTATTATTATTATTATTATTGGATAACTTATATTGCGCCGTTTTCATTATTCAAATCATTTCAAGGGCGCATTTACACTATTATTTCACATAATGATTTGTTCATTACTATTTTTACAATACATATTTGGTTAAATATTATTGTCACAGACTTTGATTAAATTTAATTTGTATGTTTCTATTTTTACATGATGGTCATTACTATGATCATTATAATGACCGTTAAAAGATCTATCTTTCATTAAATCATTTTTTAAATTTAGAAAAAAGCAACCGGCTAGTCATTTGGTTATCTGACTAATCCAACCATAGGACGGTGACATATCCATACAGTAATAGTACTAGTACATGCATACTGAATAATAAAACATTATGTATATATTATGTACGTATGTATGTATAGGATATAGGATGGATAATAACACGTAATGTGGAAGGACAATTCATTGGAATATCTTAAAGGAACAAGAGAAGAGATATTATCAGAGGTGTACATTAGATATCTTAGGATCCGGGGTAGTTAAAAGTCCACCAAAGGATGACGATATTTGATTGTCATTTTTTTTTATTGGAGTTTACTTTTTATTGGCACGGAGAGGACAACTTGTATATTTTTACATGCAGCTGGTCTACTGGACACTCCATCTGTAGGATATGCCGTGATTGTAGTGGTAGTATTAAAAATAAATTCCATATTTAAAATATATATTCCATATTTAAAAATATGACCTAACTTTGAAATAAACCCAACACTCGTCAGACACTCTAACAGTAAACAACACAACCATACCAATTATTGGTATGGTTGTGTTGTTAAGATGGAGTAGGCAAGAGTGTCTACCATTATACTTTCGATCATTTTTAAAAATATAACGAAAATTTGAATGACAACATTAAGCATTTCTAGCACGATTTTAAGCTTTGCGGAATTATTGAAAATTGTATCACTTTTATTAATATTATCACTTATGTATACGAAAAAAAAAATTCTCCATTCAAAACTTATGCTGTGATACTGATAATTGTATTGTTCTTTTTTTGTGTTTTATTATGATTGTTGTGTCTTAATTTTCTATACTTGTGTATACATCATATGAACTCTGTATATAAATATATAACATGAGTAAAAGGCTAGCGCCGTGAATTGTTAATAAATAAAATCATAAGGCATTATTGACAAAAAATATAAAAACACTCCCCGTCCAATATAATTAAAGTGACGTCAATTTCACTCAAAACTTTGAAAAATTTCAACTACAATAGCCCTTGTTTTACACACACGTTAAAAAAAGTGAAACGAAACTCTTGATCGCTACTAATGTAAATAGAATTTAGTGAAAGAAAGGTAGATATCATACTAAAAACTACGTTTAAAACAAATGGAGTAATATTTATTTAAACTGTTTTTAAATTTCAATGTTAAGTCGTGTTGTTTGAAGAAGGCTTTGTTGATATAACCTCGGGCGCCTTAGTGTTGTGTGACAACACTGTCTCTCGGTTGTTGGAACCTCACATTATGTCTCCTGACAAAGGCCAGAAGTTTTGCGACTGGTAAAAATATTTTGATTTAAGACCGGCTCCGAAAACAATAAGGGTTCATTCGGGATAGCCCGGCGGGAGTGGGGAAGATAATATAGAATGAGATGTAGGGGTGAGGGGATAGAAGGAGATGGAAAACGGTCGGGTTATTGATTCGTGGTCTTAGACGCTCACTGCGGTTGCTCCGTCCCTCTCAAGCGCGTCCGCCGTCGTGAAAAAGAAAAGGACGGCATTACGCCGTCGGAGAAGTCTCTCTTAAACTGTTTTAAGAAAATTGTGTGGAAACTTGACCTGAGATTATTGCTTTGAACCCAAAATGGATACACTTATTAATAAAATACTTATTAAATTTTCTTTCCTCCATTCTTTGTCCTTTAAATTCCTATTGTAAACCAAGAGAGGATATTATCATATTAATTCAAAATTTTGAATCTTTAAAATGAATGGTAGCCTTTGCCGTGGAATCCTGTGTGCCCTCTTTGAAGATTAGGCCTCCCATTATTTTCTGCTGTCCCGTAAAAGGCAGGTAATAACGACTCGCATGTTTATCTCTTGCAGTTGGTTTGCTGGCCAACCCACTTGTGGGGAATGCTGTGATGGTATGAATGAATAAAATTAACGGTTATTAAAATTTGAATAAAATAGTGAAAGACCTTTTCTCTACCAGGGACTCCATGGAATAAATAAGATTGATTAAATAGAAAAAAAAACATAATTACTTAAGATGAATTAGTTATTATTATCCTTGTTAAGAATAAATTCAAACTAGCCCCTGGGAAATAAAGGATCTTATCTTTCGATAATGACACTAATTTTTCAGTGTCCTAAATAAGTCAGGTATTCGTATAACCTGGTGTTGGGTGCTAACCAAACCAGTTGCATTACTGTATGAATGATAAACAAGAACGGCGACTAATGAAGCACAGAGGTAACGCTCTTAGTTTTGAGTCATGAAGTCCTGGGTTCGATTCTCGGTTCGGTCAAAATGAAAAATAAACTATTAAAAGAGTTCTAGGTCTGGGTGTTACATGTATATGTATGTTTTGGGTGCATTGTATATATATGTATCGTGTTAGTATCCATAATACAAGATTCATATATTAATTTGAGACTTGCTCAATCTGCGTGAATTGTCCTCTCTGTACCATTAAAGAGTAATATATTCAGGAAGGGTTGAATTTCTCATCATCTTATCGCTGAATTGAATAAAATTAGGTTAATAGATACACCCAAAACACCCTCACAGAATGAAATATGCTGGATGAGTAATTCGACAGCAGGAGGGATCGAACTCGGAATCAAGACTCTCCCATCATATCTTTACGAAAATGGCATCTCCCACAAAGTAGTCAACAGACCAACCGCATGTAATAAACATACATATCGTCTTCTTCGTTCCAATAAAAATAAAACATTCAGGATGGACAGCATACCTCATCGCTGAATGTCAAACGTAAAATGTCTTAACTTTTTCGAACACCTGCCTTTTACAGGACATTCAAAAACTAACGGAAAAGAGTGGGAGGCCAATTCTTTGCTGAGTGTTCAACTGTTTAACAATTATAATTATTCCCAAATATCCCAAAGTTTGAAAAGCAGCTTTCGGTGGAGTTTCATATTATTAGGTATATATTGACCCTCTCATCACCAAATTAAATTAGAGGGCTCTGAAATTTTTCGATATTTACGTATAATGGACGAGCGCATTTTATTTTTTGTAGTTATTTGTTTTTAATTACCTCTTACCGTTTTTAAAGGAGTCTCGTACGTTTGCACAATAATATCGGCTGTTTAATGACACGTTAAAGCCTCTATTAAGTTGCACTATTATATTTATGTACTCACAAATATTGTAACAAAAAATAAACAATGATTAAATATGAATGCATAAAACGAAAGCACTTTACTCAATTTTGTATTCAAATGTCGTTTACATGGAATAAAAAAAAATCCAAAATATAGAATTAAATTATTAGCTATTCCGCCATTCTCCCTGTCACTATGTTATATGAGGTTCACCAATCGAGCACAAAAATGGTTGCTTCTTTGGTTTACATCAACTGATTTTCGATTAAATTATATTTTTTCGATTAGTCCCTTCAACAGAAAAATACGTACTCCATCATACAATACCAAGTGTTCTTATTATTTATCATTTTGAATTAATTATAAATAAAACACTTATTTATAGTATATCCACAGTGACTGTGGATATACTATAAATAAGTCACTGTGGATATACAATAGGGCCAATTCTGAATCTTAATGAACTAACTAACTAAAAAGTTGATTAATATTAGTTATTATGTAGTATTCAGCATTAGTTATGAACTATAAACAACTATAAACTCGAGAACCACCAAGTGCAAACCTTAAAATCTATGGGACAAACTAATATTATTAAGTGATGCCGCGATATAAAATGTTTTTCACTTTCCGATTTACACTTCTGGCAACAATTTAATAGAAATAGACTACACATGAAACTAAAGAAATATCCTAATAGAGCAGAAGTCCTTAAAGAATATAACGTATGTCGCAACATTTGTAATAAGGTTATAAAATTGGCAAAGCATAAATATTATGGAAAACGATTTGAAAAAGCTGGTAAAGACAATAAAAAAGTTTGGCAGACAATTCGTGAATGTACAGATACACAAAAAAATAAAACAACGAATATTCAAACACTGAATGAAAATGACACCTTAATAAATATTGCTAATGATCCGGGAAAAGGGGCCGAATTGTTTAATTCATTTTTTAGTGAGGTGGGAGAGAAACTGGCGAAGGATATCCTTTATAATCACGATTTGGAGGAAAATGAGCTCTGTAAGGGTTTGAAAGGATTAAATCCACGTGACTCCATGTTTTTGACTCCCACTACTGAAATTGAGATTTTGGAAATTATCAGTAAATTAAAGTCAAAGCACTCGATGGGTGTGGATGAAATCTCAGCTATACATTTAAAACATGTCTCTGAATATGTTGCTAAACCTCTGTCACATATTTTTAATTGTGGTTATTTGAGTGGTAAATTTCCGGATGAGTTGAAGCGAGCGAAAATAATACCAATATTCAAGTCAGGTGATAGAAGCTTGGTGACGAACTATAGACCTATATCGCTTCTTAGTACTATATCAAAGTTGTATGAACAAACCGTGAAAAACAGACTCTTATCTTTTTTAGAAAAAAATGATATAATATCTCCTAGACAGTATGGCTTCCGTAAAAATAAAAATACTGAAATGGCCATTAACCATTTAATCAAATTTGTAATACAGAGTCTTGATAAGGGAGAAAAATGTATTGGGATTTATCTAGATTTAGCTAAAGCATTCGATACTGTGTCACACAGATTATTGATTGGTAAATTGGAAATGATAGGAATCAGGGGCATAGTTTTGGAATTCTTTAAAAGCTACCTGGGGAATAGAACTCAAGTGACCGAGGTGGGGGGCAACCTTAGCAAGCCTAAAACTGTTTCATATGGTGTTCCTCAGGGAAGCACATTGGGTCCACTACTGTTTATTATTTATGTAAATGGACTTTGTTTATTGAACGTGGGTGAAGTGGTGGCTTTTGCCGATGACACTGTGCTTCTTTTTAGAGGTGAAAACTGGGACAAAGTTTTTGAAAAGGCTAATAAGGGTATGGGGATTGTATATGACTGGCTGTCAAAAAATCTACTCACATTAAATATAAGTAAAACAAAATATATGACTTACTCATTGAATGAAATGGGCCAGCCTGAAACCTCTCGTACAATTACTTTATCAAGCAAGGACAAACTGGAAGTAGAACATGTAAATATTATTGAAAGATGCGATTCAGTTAAGTACCTAGGTATCGTGATTGACAAGTTTCTAAGATGGGAAGAATATTTGAAGATTCTTACAAAAAGAATAAGGAAAATCATTTTTATATTTTATAGGTTAAGAGGTTTCTTGGATAAAAAAAGCTTGAGAATGGTTTACTTTGCTCTTGGATACTCAATACTGAAGTATGGTGTGGAGGCGTGGGGTTCCGCATCATTTGTGCATGTGAATAAAGTGATGATTGTGCAAAAGGCAATTCTGAGAATAATGCACGGAGTAGGATTCAGGTATCACACGGAACCTTTACGAAGGCACTACAGAATATTAAGCCCAAGGAAATTGTATCTGTTATGCGTACTGATTAGGTACTATAATGAAATTCGTCAGGGTAATGTGGTGGTTAATCAAACTAACATTGGAACAAGGGCGGCCATAAGTGCGGCACATAGAGTTTCTAGAATGTATACTGCTCTCGGACAGAAAGATAGTTCATATATAGCTCCTAGGGTATTCAATGGTCTACCAAGAACTGTCAAAGATTGTGTCACGCTAGGGAAATTTAAGAGAGAGGTGTGTAAGTGGATTATAAATTATTTGAATGAAGAAGAAACGGAAGAGATTTTGTTTGGGAGGCTTGTGTGAGAAATGAAGGATTTTGGAATAAATGGAGAATTTCGTGAATGGCGGGGTTGCTTGTAGATGGAGACGGTCTCAACACAGGATCAAAGATCCTAGTGAGACTGTTAAGTGTTCATGCTGGTAATAATTGAAATATCTAGATGTATATATGTATGTATGTTGTAATTTGTAATATATTATTTTAAATAAATAAATAAATAAAATAAAAAAAATAAAAAATAAAATAGTTGTCGCTTGTGAAAATTGTGAAATGTCAGATTTGCCGATATATTTTGGCGTTCGTATTTGCGTCGGTGGTGGTGTAATTTTACAATTTATACATGCTAATAGTTGCGAGGGCCCTAAAAATATAAATTTTTACTTTCAATTGAAAAAAACAACTTAACACTTCCAAAATATAGCAATATTCTGCGGTAAAATGACAGCAACTAATAATATTCGCACATTAAAAGTCGCGAATAAAATTCTGCCAAATCCAACTTATTTTAGTCGTTGGCTGTCAACTAAAATTTCATTCTGAATACGAAATCCATAGAGCGACGAAATTTATAGTTGTACTAAGGTGTCAAAATGAACTAATGAACTAAATTAGTACGGAAAACTGTGAATACGAATTAGAACTAATTATCATGACTCAACTATCTCCTCACACTTAATTGACTTAGTTAGTGCAACTAAACTATTTTATGATTCAGAATTAGCCATAATAAATAAGTGTTTTATTTATAATTAATTCAACATGAATTTCCACCAAGTACCGTCGGTTGAAAATATCAACTTTATTTATCATTTTATTTATTTTTTCTTCACCGGTTACAATAAAACAGTATCATAAAAAATATCAGTTATACAATTCAATGGACAGAGGGCGAGTTTATCGCTAAAATGCGATGTTTTCCAACTAACCCGGAACAAATTCAGAAAACAATCATAAATTATTTTCTAATCACGTGAGTTTTAATTAATTACACTTTTCATGTACCTGTTTGGGCACACTGGTAACCAGAGGGTTAATAAGAAGAAATACATATTTTCAGAATGTAACCTTAGCAACGTACCTCTCTTAGTACAACTAATCTTAGTGAGGAAGACGACAACATGGTGAATATACGAAGTGTCTCCGCCGAGGATCCCCGACCTACCCTCTCAGGGGTGAGGTGTGTCCCAATATTAATAATAATAATGCGAGATATTATTTCACCGTCCCATGTGAAATCAACCCCCACACCTCACTTCACTTAAAATGTTGCCGCGACCTCGTTTCGAAAAGGTACCCTTATTAGGTAGGTACTAATCGCAATTATTTTTTCATGATCCCCAGCCTTTAAAAATAATCAATAGTAAATAATAATACCTCTTGGAGTTCCTGGTAAATAATAGGTCTCCCGTACTCTTGTCTGTAAATTTTCGAGTCCTGTAACAGGTGTTCATACATACATACCATCACGCCGCTTCCCTCGCGGGGTAGGCAGAAAGGATCGAGCACCACTTCCTTCTGTCCTTGTCACTGTCATACAATTCCTTATGCATGTTCTCCTGTTCAATGTACTCAACACGTAGCCGTATTGTAGGATCTGGTTTAGATGATCTTGCTATTTGATCCTCGGCCGTCCACGTCTCCGAGCACCATTCCTCTCAGCTAAATATATATCTTCTTGGTCATTCTCTTCTCATTCATTCTTTCCACATGCCCAAACCATCGTAACTCTCCTTGGCAACAAATAAAAAAGTCATTCAGGATAAGTGGCAAACCTCACCGCTGAATTTTAGATAGGAATAAAATGTCTTTGTTTTGTGTAACACCTGTATTTTTAAGAAATAACATAACACGTATAGACACTTCACACAGATCGAGCTAGTCCCAAACTTACATATGAATCTTGTATTATGGGTACTAACACGACGATACACATAAATACAATGCACTAAACACATATACATGTAACACCCTGACTTTATCTTTGGAAAATATCTAATTTATCTTTGTGATATATGAAAATTAAAAATATCTCTGTATTTTTACCATCACGACATGATATCTCTTACAAATGGGGCTACCAGTAAACTGAATACATGTAAAATTAGAAATATACCTCTCTCTCTCTCTCCCTGGGCAATTATTAATCCCACATGATGGTGGGGTCTGCCATTTTTGTCTTTCGCCGCCACTCGGCTCTATTCTGTGCGTCCTCCGGGGAAGCTCCGCAGTCTCTCATGTCTTGCTTCACAACCTCGCGCCACCTCCGCTTGGGTCTTCCTCGGGATCTACTACCAGGGATCTACTAAAATTAGAAATATACCATATCGAATAAAACATTTTGTGTATCTTTCCAATAAATATATTAAAGTTATGAGTCGTTTGAAAAATTGTATTTTTTCTTAATTTTTTAATGGTATAACAAGAGTTTACATTATTAAAAAAAAATACGAAAATAATGGAGACAAAATTTACGAAAAAACATTAAAATTAAAATAATATAAAACATTAAATATTTGGAGTAGAGATTCCTTGGGTTTCGTGGGAATACCTAGAATAAATGAAAAAACAAAATATTTTCTAATATACCTTTAAAATAAATACCTAAGAAGGAAATGTATACTTATAAACCAGCGGTCCCCAATTTTTCTTTCATAAAAAAATAAAATAATCTTTATTGTACATTTTTTTAAGTTGTACCTACAAATGGCGAGTTTATTGCCTGCAGGCAATTTCTGACAACCAACCAGTTATACAAATGAGACACATACTTACAATTAAAAAACAACACTTAATATGTGATACAGAATACAAAGCAAACATTCACATATAGACAAAAAGTTCACAATACACATAAATAAGATGTAAAGGGAAGGGAAGAAAGAAAAGAAAAGGGTGAGAGCTCAAGATGGATCATTTAGAGCGAGATAACGATGCTTCAGTCTACTCCTGTTTTTTTTATCAGGTTCCACATCAATTTCTTTGTTGATTTCAGGTAGGTACCTTTTATGTTAATCCTCCTAGCATTACATGGCTACCCCACTTGTTGATATGCCTTTACGGTATAGTAGTAGTAGAAGTAATACTCATAAAGTTTAATTTATCGACCGACGGTTCTTGGTGAAAGTTCATATCATTTTTTTTCTTTAAACAAGATATATGATAATTCCACTTTATTAATTTTGCGATCTTTACTTTTGCCTGACGATGAGAGCGAAAGCTCTTGAAAGTCGGCCCGCAAAATTAATAAGGTCAATAGTGGAGTAACACATATCTTGTTTTTTTAATAAATTACTAGTAGCACTCGCAAAAGAAGGTCTCTCTCTCGCTCTTTATGTTTTGAAAGAAACAATTATTTATTATTATTATTTGGATGATTTGTAAAGCGCCGTTTTGTGAAAAAAATCCACCTCAAGGGCGCTCTATCTACGGTTATAGAATATAAAAGTCAGTAACATCGAAGTACTTAGGAGAGCCGGAGCCAGGAGAGAGCTGTTGTCGATTATCAAAGTGAGGAAGGTCTCATAAATTTGGGTCACGTGATGCGTGGAGAGAAGTATCGTCTCCTCCGCCTTATATTGGAGGGCAAGATAGAGGGAAGAACGGGAGTTGGCAGAAAGCAGATGTCCTGGCTGCGCAACAATAGAGAGTGGACCGGAATCCGGACAGTGGATGACCTGTTCAGAGCAGCACAGGACAGGGAGGTTTTCGCCGGAGTGGTCGCCAACGTCGGGGGAACTGACATGGCACAGAAAGAAGAAGAAGATAGAATATTTAACTACGAATGCAACGACATAATAATATATAACTCGATTTTCGTGAAAATGTGTTATGGCAGATTTCGAAACTCAGCGACACATATCTTGTACTAGGACTTTTTTACGAATACCTACGTGTTACAGGACACTCAGAAAATCTAACAGAAAAAAATGGAAAACTATTATTAGTATTCATTTTATTAAAATATTTAAGAATCACTGGTTTTTATAGAAAATGTTAGGATAAGACATAGGTACCTATATAGATATACAGTGGTGCCTCACACAACGAACTTAATTCGTTCCAGGAGCAAGTTTGTTATGCGAAAAGTTCGTTATGTGAAACGCGTTTTCCCATAACAATACACGTTAAAAAAAATAATTCGTTCTGTAACATAAAATATGCTAAGATGACATAAAAAAAGATAATTTTTTTGTTATTATTTTTATTTAGATACATCTAACAAAAACATTTTTTTTTTAATTTTAAGACAGACTAAGTAGAGTCTACCGAATCTTGCACATCTTCATCCATTTTCTGCTTTTTGGCCGATGGTTTCATGAAAAACCTGTCCAAAGTCGTTTGTTTTTCTCTTTTCTCCAACATCTGCCGGAAATAACAGACAAGAGTATCGGAGTAAAGATCGTTGATCCTGTTTGCTTCAGCTGAATCCGGATAGTGGGCATTGGTAAACTCCTGAACTGCTTTCCATTTGACCAGGATGTTCTTGATGTCAGCAGTGGGGATTGGTTGATTGTTGCTCCTCGTTATCAGATGACGCTTCCCTTTGAAAATTGTCCTGTTGCTGGACCAGAAGTGCTTGGAGCTCTTCAGTTGTCAGCTCTTCTTCGTGTTCCTCAAAAAGCGCAGTGACTAACGACTGCCTGCAGTGCCTGCGCGGGAGTATGCAATACATCGGCAGCGATCGTGGAAGCTCGGGCGACTTCGTTGTGTGAAGCGAAGTTCGTTGTATGAATCGTGAAATGAACGAACAGGAAGTTCGTTGTGTGCAGCGTTCGCTGTGCGAGGCGTTCTTTATGCGAGGCACCACTGTACCTAGTATCATTGTCATGAGAACCAAGGCCAACAAAAGGGCCTTGAGGAAGGAAGTGTCTAACACGTGGAGTGATTTGGCATTTTTTTTCTTCACTCTAAATAATGTCAATTTTCCCCCATTTCTAAATTTCCTTTTAAATAGCTCCTTTTATTTTCATTTTATCCTTGAAATCAATAAAATAAAATTTACACAGATCGAGCTAGTCCCAAACTAGGATATGATATCTTGTATTATGGGGACTAACGCGACGCTAAATACACAAGAATAATTTGAAATAGGTAATTCTTAATCACTGAGAAAAATGTTTGGTAAAACATTGCGAGATAGACTGAAGAATGAGGATATCAGGAGAATTAACGGATGTAAGAGGTGTCGTGGACAGAACGCGTGTATACAAGTTACGATAGTTTGGACTTGTTGAGCGAATGCACGTATGACGAAGAGTATGTATTTATCTGAAAGAAGGGGTGCCCAAGAATCACGTGGCTTGATCACGTGAATCAAATTCTTTAGGAAGGCCGCGTGTTGAGTAAGAGAAACTGGATGAATGTAAAGGAAGCTAAAGAAGTATGTAAGGATAGATCTATTTGGCGTTCCGTTCTCTCTGCCTACCTCACCTGGGACACGGCGTGAGGGTATATTATAATATTTATTTATTTATTTATTTATTTATTTTTATTTACAAAAACAGTTTTTAAAAGATAAGTCACTAATGTCTACCTAACTGGGCATGAGCCCGTACCAAGGTAGACTGAGCCAGTTTTCACCTTACATTGTCTCAGCGCTCAATTTTCTTTACTTCAGTTACTAAGGTTATTTTCCCTACTTTATTTAATCATAACATAACACACATAATATATAGTATCGTAGTGATTCTTCATGTTGTCGTGGCCGGGAATCGAATCAGGAACCTCGTGATTCAAAAGCAGGAGGGAGTGTTACCTCCGTGCCACACCGGTCGTCAAAAACACTTATACCAATCATCGTCATTGTGTAATTTCGATCCGATATGCAGACCTATATGTATTGTATATTAAATCCAAATTCTATTAAGTGACAATTCGATTAAGTGTTTGACAACAAAAGGCAGTATATTCTTAATGTATAACAATGAGCTACGACTCTACAACAAATACAACATGAATAATATGCCAATGCAGTGATTGACAATACTTGGTCATAAGCCGTAGAGCACTTGAAAAACTTTTTTCTGTTATTTTTGAGTGTTATTATATCTGAGTGCCCTGTTTAAGGGGCCCCTTTAGCAAAAACTATGAAACATTCAATTTTCAACAAGTTTGGTACACAAACTCTCAAAACTTGTTGACCCTACGAACATTTTGATTTGATAAAATATGAAAACAAATATTAATTACCAATATCAAACTTTAACTTTTTAAAAAAACTCGATTTTAGCTTCATAGTATTCGTTTATAAAAAAGCATATTTCTTAAAATCGAATTCGGGGGTGTGTTTGGTACATAAATGCACGAGAATCCTAAAAAAATCATATATTTATTTTAATATTCAGAATATTTAGATAGTTATTACAATTATAGAATAAAAAAAATCATTTTTTTTTTGTTTTTTCATGGATATTGACCGACATAAAAAATTTTTTTTTGATAAAATTTCTCATATTTTGAAACCAAAAATCACCACATGAACTCAATTTTTTGTATACTAAAAAAAGTTTGATAAAATCTATAGTATTTATTTTCTTGATAGAATGAATAATATATATGTATTACAAATAATTTGTATTTTGATATAACAAAGAGTACCTAAATAAATCTCGTCAGTCTGCGATTTATTTATTTTTTATTAAAAAACTAATATTGGTAATAAATATTTGATTTTTTATTTTATCAAATCAATATGTTCGCAAGGGTCATCAAGTTTAGGCAGTTTTTCTATCAAATTTGTTGAAAATAGAAAATTTTACCGTTTTTGCTAAACGGGGCCCTTAAGGAAGGTATTCGAAAAAATAAAGACATTTTACTTCTTTAATTCAGCGATGAGGCTTGCCTCCCACTCTGAATGTCTTATTTTTTTATTGGCACGGAAGGGACAGTTTACGTGTTTATTGCATGCGAAAATAAAGTTATTTTGCATGATTATTATTTATTGATTTGGCGGTAAGATTGTGGTAGTTTGTAATACAAATGTTTGACTATAGTCTTATATATTACGCTTGAGAATGACAGGATTCCTGTTGAAACCTTACAATAAAATATTTGTGGTTTTAGTAAAGGTTTTGACCCAAAATATTCTGAATAATGACATTTTACATCTTAAATTCAGGTATGCCACCCATTCTGAATGAATTAACTTTTACTCATCACGTTTAAGACATTTGACATCTTCATTTCATCAATGAGGTATGCCCTCCATCCCGAATATATTAACCTTTTTTAGCACGGAGAGGATGACGTGGATGTTTATTACATGGAGTAAATACGTTGGCTACCCCACTTTTGGGAAATTTCATGACTATATGAATGGAAAAGTTAAAAGTTACTGAACCCCTGGGGGAAAGCACAGTGGCGCAACGACATTCCTCATAACATAACATAATAATAATGGATGGACCGATGGCGTGTTGCGACAGACTTTTATTAATATTTATTTATTCAACACACGATTATTATTTACTAGTCTATTATTTACCCGACATCGCTCAGAAAACAAATAAACAATTTGTACCATAGAGTTTATTATTTATTTAGTTCATAGAGACACACACACAAGGGCTTAACAAAACATACATGAAAAGAAAAAACACTACCCCCGACAAAGAACAAGACTTCCCATTCTTTTTTTCATGCATTCAATTCGCTGACTACGTCATTTGTGGGATTGGTATGTCGTATTGGTAGAAAAAAGAGAGAGAGAGAGAAAAAAAAATCTATTAGTTTTTACAAATAGGTATCAAAAGTAAATTTTGTAAGTAAAACAAAGATAAAAAAAAACAATAATCACAAAAGCAGAAAAAAAAATTGAAAACAGGACGTATAACACATTTATTGACTGCCGGTGTGCACGGAGGTAACGCTCTTGCCTTTGAGTCACGAGGTCCCGGGTTCGATTCCCGGCCAGGAATGACCTATTTAAAATTGCCCTAGGTCTGGATGTTACCCATGTTTGTATCCATGATGCAAGGTACATAACTTTATTTGGGACTAGCTCAATCTGTGTAAATTGCCTATGTTATGTTATGTCTGTAAAGGGGCACACCATTACTCATGTCCTTTGCTCTCATGTTTATTTTTGCGATGTATATGTTGGGCCTATTGGCGTATTTTTGTTGTAAATAAATAAACATTCGGCACATCACTAATAGAAACAAAATACGGAGAAGACAAACTGTATGTATATTACATGCAATTAGTTTGTCAGCTACCCCACTTTTAAGATATGCCGTGATAGTAAAATTAAAGCAATAGTACAAATACAAACATGTACATATGAACTGACTGTAATATTAATATTTTTTTCTTCCTTTTCCACAACACAAAAGGGTTAGTTGAATATGGGGACTTAGCCATCAGTATTAAGGTAGGTACCTACTGTGGGACGTGTGGAAATTTATTTTGCATATTTTGAAAATCGAATTGATTTTGTTATATCGTTTTGATTAAATTCACTTTGCGAGTTTATTTCAAAAATTAATAGTAAATTGTGTCGGGAATTATCGAAATAACGTCACTGCCTGATTGAAGACATTTTTGGCAAAAAAATTGCCTACATCATTTTCAATCAATTCAATAGTCCATCCATCACGCCATTTTCTAAAAGTGGAGTAACCAGCAGACCAGCTGCTTGTAATAAACATGCAAGTTATCTTAGATTTTAACGAATTCTCGCCTTTTACAAGACTCAAAAACTTGCATAAAAGAGACCTATTTATTACTGGAGATTCCACGGGAAACGTTTTTTTTTTTAATTTTTAATTCGAATGTCTTATAAATACTTTATCCAGCAATGAAACTTACCACTCATTCTGAATGTTTTTTTATAGCATTAACAATACGATGGAAATGTTAGTTACATACAATTGGTCTACTGGCTACCCCACTGTAGGAGATACCGTTATAAAATAGATAAATATTGAATACATTGCACCTATTATTTTGTATAATATATAAATAAATAAAACAAAATATTCGTGATACATGCCGCTTTTTGACAAATGCAAATAACTCAATAATAAATCAATTTTCTGCATAATAAATTGTGTCGAATTTCTGTTGACTGGCAACCCTATACGAGAATAAAATATTGCGTACGGCATCATTCAAGGCATTTTTTGATAGGTCCATCACGTTCTATTTTCGTAATATTTATTAACATTATTGAGGACTGTTCACACGCGAGGAAAATGCTAATTTTACTTTTAAAATAGACCAAACTATAGTAAGTATAGGTATGTCATTATTTGATACAGTATAAAATTAATCGATCGATCGATCGCTTTTCAACGCTTCTTTGGAGAAACATTGTAGACACCAGCCTTTTCCAATCCTTTGCATCCTCTTCCGCGACTTTGCTTTGCATCCCTTCTTATGAAATTCTAATGCTCCGATGTCATTATTATAGGAACAGTATATTTTAAAAGAGGAAAATCCAGGCTGGTATAATATCTCCGATGTCATTATTATAGAGTTCGTCGGTAGCCTGGAGGTAGAGTCTCGGCCTCGTGAACAAGGGGTCCGTGTTTCAATACCAGGTGCCGGCAAACTCCCCTTTCACGACACAAGCTTCGTAGAAAAACTACTGTTGTTACCCATTTAAGAATCATAACACCTCCTTAACAATTGGGTCTTTAATCTAGTTTTGAATAAGTAACTTTGTGATCTCCAGAGTTAGCAAATAATGCGGAATTTTATTCTTTAGAACGAAATTTTAATTTCATCTTTAAAACCAACAGCCCTTCTCTTCCCTAGAAAACAATGGATACACCCTTATTTATTTTTTTATTTATTTAATTCATTTTTACTGAGACACAAACAGTCATATACAGGTAATACTAACAGAATTGTATAAAGGCGTAAGTGGACCAGTAAAGTCCCCAATCATTACCAATATGTAATACAAAGCAATGAATGCAACAACAATGCCAGACATGTGGATTCAAACAAACTTAAGTACTACTTACTACTTCCGATGGCCGAACAGCCCTTGTAGGACCTTGGCCTCCGAAACAATACATCTCCAAGCCTTTCTATCTTGAGCAATGGACTGCCAGTCGTCTTTAACATTGAGCTCCTCTAGATCTCGGTTGATGTTATCCAACAATCTTTGTCTTGATCTGCCTAACGGTCTGCTGCTCTCGGGTATACCCTGCAGAATACCTTTAGTCGTCCTTTCTTCTTTCTTTTAAGTATAAGATAAAATATTAGTGGATTTGTGTATGTAGATTTATCTAGGCAGATATTTTCTGAAACCAGACTGTGATATCAACTCCATTATTTCAGCAGACACGAAACTTTTCATATTTCACTTGAAGGAGCCGACTACATAGTGCACTTCGTGTTGTTTTCAATTCCCCTGTATAATGTAAAAGTTTCACTACTACATTATGCACTTCTTTATTACATACTTCACAATTCAACAACTGGATGGTGTTATGCGATAATATCTCAAACCACACCAACATTAGACGTTTAAATTTGTAGATATCCGCACTCAATCATACTCCTTATAATTCACAGCAAAATTAATAGCCCTTCCGCACTTTTCTGTAAATTTTCGTTCTGTAAAAGGAAGTAGGTATTCCTAAAACATAACACTTAAGACAATTTAACATCTTCAATGCATCATACATACATACATACTATCACGCCGCTTCCCTCGCGGGGTAGGCAGAAAAGATCGAGCGCCACTTCCTTCTATCCTTGCGTACATCTTTCGCTTCCGTCACTGTCATACAATTCCTCATGCATGCAGTGGCGTAGCTAGGGTCATCTGCGCCCGGGGACATGGCACAAAGTTTGCGCCCCTTCTCGGAGCCCTCAAGAAAATTTTTAAATTTTACGATTTATATGGTTCATTTTCGAAGCATCAATCTGGTATTTTAATGAAAAAGTATACAGACTAATAGTGATGTGAGTAGAGAAAATTCTCAAAAAAAAATTCTCGGGAACGAGAAATTTCTCCGAGAATTTCTCCTCTGATCGAAGAGAAATTTCTCTCCATAATTTTCACACAAATATTATAACCTTTCGCCCAATATCTGACAACCTGATCTGACAAAACTTCGTCCAATATCTGACAAAACGCCCAATATCTGACAAAACCAATATCTGACAAAACTTCGTGGGCGCCCAATATCTGACAAAACTTCGTGGGGTTGATTTGGGCCCAAATAAGAGGTTTTTAGTACTTTTTCCATGTAGGTACCTACCATTTTTTTAAATGGGCTTGTGGGGTGTCAAACTTCAAGTTTTTTCATTGGGAAGAGGTTTTCACTACTTTTATTTACGTAAACGCTTACTGTATTTTTTTCAATAACTCCTGTATTTGTCGGTTATCTGTTTATTTCAACCCGAGCGATGCCAGGTTACAAAAACTAGTAACTTATAAGTGAATAATGAACTTTACTTAAAATTGAAAAACATCAATATTCCTATGTTTATTTGTTGCTTTTAAAAACTAGTCTTTTAAGTATATTTTTTTTACACATTACCATATCCTTATTGTAAAAATGAACAACAAAAAAATATTTGCCTCAAAATACACCATAATTCTCCACTTCAAGAAAAATAATTAAATAAAAAAATAATTTCTTGAGAATCCCACAACACTACAGACTAATAATTCTCTATACGATTGTAAACAATTAAGCCAGATAAATGTAAAACTATACATATTCAAAAAGGTAAAATTTTAGAATGTCAGAGCCCCTAGACAAACACACACTTGGCGATCGACTACAAACGAATTTTCGCCTATAACTGCAACAATAACGCATAATTATATGGAACATGTAGGTAGATTGTCGAAAAGTTCGCCAGTAGACGATCGCGTACGGTTTGTCTACGGGCTCTGGACATAGCCTCAAATTATCAAATAAATAATCTAAATAATAATGAAATTTACAAATACTTAGGTTTTCCGCAATCCAAAAATCTAAATCACACTGAAATCAAAAATAAATTAAGAAATCATTTTAAAGATAGATTAAATAAAATATTTAAATGTGATCTATCAGCCAAAAATATAGTAAAAGCAATTAACACGTAGGCTATTCCGTTATAAACATACTCATTTGGCATTATAAAATGGTCAAAAACGGATCTAGATAAATTAGAAAGATTAATAAGAACACAATTAACAAAACATCACCATCCAAATTCCGCGAAAAAAGGTTGACTCTGTCTATAAGTGTAGGAGGAAGAAGAATTGTTAATATTTCCTCTTTACATAATGATCAAATTTCAAAAATAAACAAAATAATTCTATATTACATAAAATTATAATACAAGCCGACAAAAATCACAGATCATTAAATTTTAATGTCGAAACAGTAGGTACGCAAATAAACTATTTAAATATTTTGTTAGAATCTTGGGGTAGGAAAGAACTTCATGCCAGACACCTCAATGATCTCAACCAATCTCATGTTGACAAATTGGGGAATTGTATGGGGAAACCGAGAGTTTTATACTGGCTATTCAAGATCAAGTAATAAATACAAAAAATTACCAAAAATACATTATAAAAAATCATAATATAACTAACGATTCATGTAGAAAATGTCTGGCCAAACCGGAAACAATACAACATATAGTTTAGGGTTGTTCTAGTCTCGCTCAAACTGAATATACTAAAAGACATAACCATGTCGCAAAAATAAAACATCAAAATTTAGCAATTAAACATAATTTAATAAACTTGCGAAATATAATTCCATACTATAAATAGAACCCGGAACCGGTTTGAAAATCAAAATTAAAAGATAGACAAATACATCATAATAGACCCGATTTAGTATTACATGATAAACAAAATAAAATTACGTATCTAATAGACATCGTTGTCCCAAATACGCATAATGTACAAACAACTGTCGCAGAAAAAATACGTAAATATACAGAACTAGCAGGAGAAATAAAAAAAAATTGGCATTCTAGGTCCGTTTACATAATACCATTATTAGTTATGTCAGCTAAAGGGGTAGTTACGAAATATTTGATAAATAATTTGACAAAATTAGATTCATCGGTAAATTTATATATTAAAATTCAAAAACCTATTATAATAAATACTTGTAATATTGTCAGAAAATTTTTGAACACAAATATTTCAAGCACAATGCTGGTATTTAGAACCCGCGTTTTGAGCCTAATCCTTTGATATCCTGTAAATCTGGATAGGTGATTTTTCCCTGGCATTAGACTGTTAAGTTTTTGTATAATTATGACTGATCATATGGAGACTTATCTGCAGGGTTACTCTTGACAAAATCCAAACACGATCTTAATCTAGTCTTGATCTTGATAATACGACGCACGAAGGGACTATGGTCAAAAACACTGCGCTACCGCGCGATTGTTATGCATGTATTTTTGGACAATAGTCCCTTCGTGGGTCGTATGATCAAGATCAATACATTGAAGGAGACCCACCGACCACCCGGATAGCGCAGAAGTCTGGGGACTTCCATTTATCCGAATTCTACACTGCACAAAGTTTGTCCACACCGGAGGCGCCATAGTGGGCAGCCTGAGGGGCTGGCCGGCCAAAAACAACCCCGTGTGTGGAATCTTTTGACTACACTCCTTCGATGTCCCTCTAGCCGAGAGAAGCAAATACATTCATAATTTATTTAAAACTAACAATATATTTATAAAGGCATTTCCTTAACCTAGATAACAAATCAATACTCAAAACAAAATAATAGAAATAAAAATTAAAAGAAATAAAAAATGAGCAGAGAGCCGAGTTGAGGTGTCCGGAAACTTCTTTAGGTATTCATGCCGGTGAACCCGAGGGTCGCTGATACTGGAGTCTTCACAGACACGCTTCCCTCCCCAAGGGACATCCCTCCCAGACCTAAGACTCTCCACCAAGGGAGACAGGACAGCACAAAAGACGAAGAAACTAGTTCGCTCGCGACAGCCACGATCACACAAGGCAAAATCAACCATCAAGCTCATCCAGGTAAGCCGGGGGTAAGCCCGGCTCACGCAGAAGGTCCCACCGAGACACCCAGACATCCGTAAATTCCAAGAAGGCCCTGAAATTTCTCGGACTAATCACTAATTCCCCAGACCAAACGGGTCTCGGAGTATCATCACTCAGACTATCAATCATTACATCCCTCGCATCCGTCATCATTGGGCACTCCCACAGGATATGCCCCGCAAACTGAGCTCCCGTCCCACAAACACACCACGGGTCGTCCGTCAGCCCTAACTCAAAGAGCTTGGCTTTAAACTCCCCGTGTCCCGTCACCAACTGCACGGCAAAGTGATTGAAGGACAGGAAGCGCCTTTTAATCCTCTCTCTTACTTCCGGAAGAAAATCGTAGACAAGTCTAGCGGTTCTCCCCCGGTCCCATCTTTCCTGCCACACATCCAAGGTTCTTTCTCTGATTTGGCTGAAGGCCCTACTAATTCCCCTGTTCCCGGGTTCCGTCTGAACGGAAATACCAAGATGTTCAGTCCCACCGTCCGCCATGATCTTACGCCTGGCCACACTGTCTAGGACTTCCAAATCAGCGGGTAGCACGCCAGCGATAACAGGAAGGCCATCGCTAGCGGCAGTACGATACGCACCTGTGACGGCGAGCAGCGGTAGTCTCTGTCCCCTCAAGACTGCCGTAGATACGGAGCCTACCGAAAGTCTATGAGACCAAACCCGAGCAGCATACGTAACTTGCGCCACGTACGTCGCCCGATATATGGCCCTTACAGTCCCCGAACGCAGGCCCCATGTACCACGACTAAGTCGGCGAAGGGTGAAGAAAAGTACCTTCGCCCTCTCGGCAGTCGCTCTCACGTGAGGAAGAAAGGAAGAACCCCTGTCCAGAACAACTCCCAAGTACCGGACTTCATCGACCACCCTTACGGGTGTTCCACTCATCCGGAGAACCGGATTTCTGCCCCTTCCAAGCGCTCCCTTCAACCACATCGCGGAGGTCTTGCTCGGCGAGAAGACAAGCCTATTCACACTGCCCCACGTCAGGATGCGCTCGATCGCGGTTTTAAAATTGTCCTCAATTGCTCTCCTCGTGCTGCCAGACAGCAAGAGAAGAGCATCGTCAGCATAAGCGAAAATCGTACAGCCAGGAGGAAGATCTATTTTCAAAAGGTCATCGAAGAGGACGTTCCACAAGAATGGTCCGAGGACCGAGCCCTGCGGACTGCCCATATCTACAACCCGTTCAACCAAGTGTCCCGCGTGGGTGATCACAACTGACCTGTCGCTGAAGTAGCTGCTGATTACATTAAACAGCCAGCGAGGACATCCCCGTATCTTCAGTTTGGCCAGTATGAGTGGCCACCACGCATTGTCGAAAGCCCCAGCTATGTCAAGGAAGACACCCAGCACATTTTTCTCCTTACTGTCATCCCTCCACTTCATGCAGGCATCAATGGCGTGCTCTGTGGATAAGCCCCGGCTAAAACCAAACTGCTTAGGATCTCCCGGCACAAGGGCCCCATCTAGCCGGTTCCTCACCAAGATTTCAAGTATCTTGCCAAAGGAAGGCAGCAGAGTGATAGGCCTATACGCCTTGAGATCCGACAGAGGCTTATCGTTGCCTTTGGGGATTACCCTAAGCAAACCATCAAGATCAAGACTAGATTAAGATCGTATTGAGATTGTGGCAAGAGTAGCCCTGCTGGTTGTTTAATGCTGAGAAGTGTGGATGGCAATTTTGCCGCCGAGTGTAGTTAAAATTTTATAAAAATTAAAATGTACATAAAATACATGACTGGAATGAACATAGTCTTTTTAGGGGATTAAATGAAATGTTGTTAAAAATGTTGAGTAAAAACTTTTTCAGAAATGTATGCGAAAGTTGTTAAAACAAATAAACAATTTTTACATGATAATCCAAAAACAGTTGTGATGTGATGATTAATGAAAAATTTTCCAATGTTGTTTTTTCTTGCAAGTAAAATAAAATATAATTACCGAAAAATTTGCTAGATTTCTAATTTTATTTAAAACAACAACTTACTTGCTACATTTCTATCTAATTAGAAATTAATCACTTTTCATTTAATGTGAAGTATCATACTATTTTCTTTGCACTCACGTAAAATTCTATATTCGACTCGAAATTATCCAACCTGTATAATAATTGTTAAAACCAGGTGCCACTTTCAGTTATGAAGAATAATATTTGAACCCGAACTGATCTTTGTTAAAAAAAAAACGCCATCAGCAATACTGTATTGTGGATGTGTCATTTTGTTTATGAGTAGAATGGCGCCCTTAATGCTCAATGGGGGCGCCAAAATCGTGTTTGCCTACTGGTTTTGTAATGAAGATATTTGTGGAGCTCCAAAATTCAATCTTGCAAACGTATTTGGGATACATTTGTTTACATCAAAATAAAATTAAAATTTTTGAATGTTTTTTACGTATTCTAAAATAACTGATAAAATTAAAAAAATAGTTCAAATAATAAATAAAAATACTCATTTTGGCGCCCCCTAATGCGGCGCCCGGGGACATATGTCCCCCCCTGCCCCCCCCTAGCTACGCCACTGCATGCATGCTCTCCGGTTCAATGTGCTCAACACGTAGGATTTGATTTAAATGATCTTGCCATTTGATCCTCGGACATCCACGTCTCCGAGCACCATTCCTCTAATCCAAATATATCTTCTTGGTCATTCTGTCCTCATTCATTCTTTCCACATGCCCAAACCATCGTAACTTATTTACATTCATTTTTGTTATCACATTAACTTTCATTCCACATTCCTTTCGTATATCACTGTTACGCACACGCTCTCTCAGACTTTTACCACACATCCTCCTCAACGATCTCATTTCTACTGCATTTATGCCACTTCTTTAACCACGTCTCACTTGCATACATAAGTGTTGGCACTAATGGGGTGTTCACATTTGGCGAATATCGCCAGGCGAATTTCAAAATATATCGCCAGGCGAAAAAACAAAATTCGCCGGACATCCATTGATCGTCACACCTGTTCACACAGTCCACCGATATAGAAACGATCTGTCAGATGCGCTTTGATTTTGACACTGTTTTCAAAATGGCGTCGAGATGGAGATCGCGAAGTGTTTATTTTTAGTCGAAAATGTTATAGTAGAGGTTATAAGGCGCCTTTTAATTAAGGAAACAAACGCCACAAACCAACAACAAAGATAACAGCTGTCACGAAGCGGGAAACATTATAAAATTTATAGGTTATAAAGTTTTTACCATAGATACGAACGCCGCGCACATCTGCGCATGCGCGAATCGTTCAATCGGCCGAAAATGTTGGAAGTTGGTCAACTCGAGACGATATCGTTTCTATTGTTTTTTATCGTTTCAGACTAGCTGTCATTCACACGGTTCAAATGGCTGGCGATATTTTGGTGCCTGGCGATATTCGCCAAAGTGAGAACACCACATAAGATAGCAGAGTGCACCAACCTTTTAGATGAAGTAGATGTGGTAGATCTTCAATGCAGCAGTTATGAATTACATCGCTTTATTTGTAAAGAATAAGTCTCCCACTTTTTCTTTAAGTTTTCAAATGTCCTGTAAAAGGTTCATAAAATTTAGCGTATAAGTCAGTTAAAAAACATCCACAATTCAGCTATGAAACATTTCATTTCACGCATACTAAATATTTTGATTTTCATTGGCACGGAGATGACGATTTGCGTATTTATTACGTGCAGTTAGACGCAGCTACCGCATTTAACTGATTTTTTCTCTCTCGAAAGAAATTTATAGGTACTAAATAAATTTTACTATAGTGTAATTTTTTCTCTGTGTTCCCTGTAAAGTGATCACTATGTCTAATAGTTATGATACAAACCCACTTTGATGCCTTAATATATTGTTGAATAACATAATTCAAAACTAGTTTCACCTATGTATAGTACCAAAAGTTCTGAAAATGCTACTTCCAGTATCGAATACGTAATAATATGACAATTTTATTCTTTACAATTTGCAGTTTAACTTTCACATAACACATTTTAATATTTCAAAGTTTGAATTCGAACATATCGATATTCAAGTTCCATAAGTCAACAACTCGAATTTCTAATATCCCCGAGATACGGCGTGACTAATGGGGTGTTCACATTTGGCGAATATCAAAATTCAAAAAAATTCGAAAAAACAAAATTCGCCGGACATCCATTGATCGTTACACCTGTTCACACAGTCCACCGATATAGAAACGATCTGTCAGATGCGCTTTGATTTTGACACTGTTTTCAAAATGGCGTCGAGATGGAGATCGCGAAGTGTTTATTTTTAGTCGAAAATGTTATAGTAGAGATTATAAGGCGCCTTTTAATTAAGGAAACAAACACCACAAACCAACAACAAAGCTAACAGCTGTCACGAAGCGGGAAACATTATAAAATTTATAGGTTATTAAGTTTTTACCATAGATACGAACGCCGCGCACATCTGCGCATGCGCGAATCGTTCAATCGGCCGAAAATGTTGGAAGGTGGTCAACTCGAGACGATATCGTTTCTACTGGTTTTTTATCGTTTCAGACTAGCTGTCGTTTTGTTCACACGGTTCAAATGGCTGGCGATATTTTGGTGCCTGGCGATATTCGCCAAAGTGAGAACACCACATAAGCTTTTAAGCGCTAGCTATGTGTGACTCTCAATCAAAATCATGTGCTTCTATTCCACATATTCTGTACTTTGCTTTACTTTACTTTTTGTATGGCTTCGGCTTGCATTGATAATAGTTATTCCATATCAAATTCTTGGTTCTCGTCCAGAAAGCCACTGCACCGCCTCTGGGGTTGATTCATGGATGTCCATCCGGTCGCCCTCGTATCTTCTACCTGGACACTCTTCCACCAGACGCTGACGTTTAAACATATATTCTGTGTTTAGTATAAAAATATTTTTAAAAAAATGTTTGGAGAAATCGAAAGAATATCACTTAGTTTCTATTAAAATGTATCAGGTATCGATATTTTTTTCTTTAATAGTACCTTCCCACTTTCCAAAGTAACCTTCATAGCTACCAATAATATGTCGTGTCGTAAAATTAATACATTTTTATTTTCACATTTCTGTACCTATATATATTTTTATTACCAACAAATTACCATTTGTTTCTATTACGTACACTGGTGTAGTTTACTCATATTGTAGGTAATGATGTGTTTCTATTACGTACACTGGTGTAGTTTACTCATATTGTAGGTAATGATGTGTTTCTATTACGTACACTCATAGTAGTGTAGTTTACTCATATTGTAGGTAATGATGTGTTTCTATTACGTACACTGCTGTAGTTTACTCATATTGTAGGTAATGATGTGTTTCCGTGGCTCACACGCTGCAAAGCGGCACTGCAATACAAAACTCGACCACGCCACGACGCCCGGTGACTGCGTATTGTTTACTATGTAAATGTATGTATGAACGCTTTACTCTCCACATAGTACATGATAATACTCGTATCATCGACGTGGTCGAGCTTTGTATTGCAGTGCTGCTTTGCAGTACGGAAACACACCATAATACCTGCCCCTTAATCAAAGCACACAAAGCGTTACGTTTTCGTTCGACAATAGACCATTAAAGGTCACGTGGTCTTGTCTATGGATTTGCTTTTGCTTGGGGGGCAAACAGTCAGATTGCGCAAATCATCCTTGTAGGATGTTATGCCATAAGAGAAAAAAAAGAAAGTCAGACGACAAAATAATAACAAAATCGACACTGACAGTTTTTTTGATTATTAGGTATTCTTTAGGCGTTCCACCTAATATTAAACCGTAATCGTCTGTTGTGTTGGGATGCCTGATGCCCCTCAATGATTTTTCTGTGACGTCATCCTTTAATGGTCTATAGACGACTTCCCGAGTAGCTAGAATACACAAGTATTGTGCAACAAGCTACGAAAATTGACACTTACTCGGGAAGTCGTCTATTGTCAAACGAAAACGAAACGAAAAAGTATAGCTAAAATGTGTTTTGACTACGGGCCCTGTTGTATGGTAGACAAGATGAAATTATAAATTTCTACGTTCATGTGCGTGTATAAGAAAGACCCAAGAAATTTTGTGACAGGTGGGAGGGAGTTTTAAATTTGAGATACCATTTTATTCAGTGTAATATATTGGTCTGAAATGTCGTTTTACACTATGTATGTTATGTGGTGTTGTCACTTTGGCGAATATCGCTAGGGCACCAAAATATTGCCAGCCATTTGAACAGTGTGAACAAAATGACAGCTAGTCTGAAACGATAAAAACCAGTAGAAACGATATCGTCTCGAGTTGACCACCTTCCAACTTTCTCGGGCGATCGAACGATTTGCACATGCGCAGATATGCGCGGCGTTTGTGTCTATGGTAAAAGCTTTATAACCTATAAATTTTATAATGTTTCCCGCTTCGTGACAGGTGTTATCTTTTTTGTTGGTTTGTGGCGTTTGTTTCCTTAATTAAAAGGCGCCTTATAACCTCTACTATAACATTTTCGACTAAAAATAAACACTTCGCGATCTCCATCTCGACGCCATTTTGAAAACAGTGTCAAAATCAAAGCGCATCTGACAGATCGTTTCTATATCGGTGGACTTGTGTGAACAGGTGTGACGATCAATGGGTGTACGGCGAATTTTGTTTTTTCGCCTGGCGTTATATTTTGAAATTCGGCTGGCGATATTCGCCAAATGTGAACACCCCATTAGGTCTAAAAAATCGGGTCGAATTTTTTTTCCATTCCAGCTTTAAAATATCGACATCGCAGTCTTTCAACCGGGCAAATCCCGGGCGTCTACGCAGTTCGCCCGCCATGCATTGCGTTACGTTAATACTTTAACTGACTCTTTTTTTAAGGTTGACTAAAAGAGATTCCCCAAGTAATAAGCCTAGTTTATGGAATTTTACAATTAAGATTTATCTATTTATTTTGTACATATGAAGAGTACGTCACTGGTATATAGCATCCTTTCACAAAGTAAAATAAGAATATTTGCATTTAAAATTTCTCCATCAAAGTATTTCAGGACAACTTCCACATATCCTCGCTGAACTCCAAGCATTACTTTCTGGTTCACACCACATACATTATACACTAGTAATAAACCCGCCTCCATTCGAGGAATAACTATAATAGAGCAAGTAAGATGGTAAAGATTGTATATTGTATATTGATTGCATCTAACTTGATTATACCTTTTATGTAATTGGCAATGAATGTAATGAAATGAATAAATAAATTTAAAAAATAAAGACGTCATATTCGTACATATTATATTGTTTTATTTGCATGCAATTGGTCTGCTGGCTACCCTACATATGGGATATGCCATGATGACATAATATTTAATAAAATATTTAACAATGACTTCTAATAATTAATTTTTCAACCCCCAACATTGAACAATGAACAAGTTTGTGCACTGAGGGAACTCTTTTATTGTTTTGCTTGCAGTACAGTATAGTAAGGCATATTTTAAGCTAAAATCTCTATGTAGTAGGCCAATTACGATCATCAGTGCACCCGAATTTATACGAATGTAGCTTACTTCATAATTATAAGACATACAACACAAAAAATACACATTTTTTAACATCAGTATCACATCAAGTATGTTGTCAATAAATAAGGAACGTACAATATTTTCGATTCAAAATATGCCTAAAGAATGAGACTTTGCATAGAGAATAAAAAAATAAGTTAACTTAAATATCCATCAAATAATCATCGCTCCTTGTGGAAGCACAGGGCAAAAAATATTCTTCTCCTTTTACCGCTTTAGTCATGTCTTCCCACGTCATTCACAATGCTCTGATGTCGTTGTCATAATAAATGAACGATGCATTGCGAAAGACAGGACATACATATTTATGAACGGACTGTAATATTTGTGCGTGAATTGTATTAAGTTTAGTATCCAAAGCTCTTTCTATCTCGCTAAGAGCCAGTAAAAGTTTTCATGCAACAGATTCTTAGCTTTCGAATATTATTACCATAGTATGCAATTTTACATAAGGAATATATTATTTCATTAGTTTATCATCACACACAGCGTACACCTTTTACATTTATACTTAAAAAAACTATGATTTAAAAAAAGTTGACCAACGAAAACAACATAAGTATTTAGGTAACGGTTACAGGTACAAAAATAACAAATAAGAAAAAAAAAAATCAGATAGTCGTCGTCGGTAGCTTGAAGGTAGAGTCTCGGCCTCGTGAAAAAGGGGTCCGTGGTTCGATACCAGGTGTCGGCAAACTCCCCTTTCGCGACACAAGCTTTTAGTAGCTTACTGTGAAAGGTGTATAAGGTTGTATTTGGGTTTATAACAAACAAAACCCAGATATTTATTTATTTTATTTTATTTGAATAAAATATACCACTGCCAGCTTGGCAGTTGTGAAACCTAATTGCTGAACAGTGGACAACATATAACAATCATAAACAAATATGAATCTAAGAATCTAAAATAACAACCATACGAATATCTTTTTATATAAAAAAATCAAATACCGGATTATGGCTTCTGGATTCTGGATTAGGTTAAATATGTTCGTCGGTAGCCTGGAGGTAGAGTCTCGGCCTCGTGAACCTGGGGTCCGTGGTTCGATACCAGGTGCCGGCAAACTCCCCTTTCACGACACAAGCTTTTAGTAGCTTACTGTGAAAGGTGTATAAGGTTGTATTTGGGTTTATAACAAAAACCCAGATATATCTTTTTTTTTAAAAAAAAAAAAAAATGTTATTCCGGTCGTTCCGTGGAGTCCCAGATGAAACTTTGGTCTCCCACTCTTTTCTATAAGTTTGCAAGTGTCCTGTAAAAGGCAGGTATTCGTAACACATCACTAATAAGACATTTAACAACAATTTCATTTTAGTGGTAATGAGTTTATTGAAAGGACCCTCCACACACCCGGATATCTCAGGAGTCAAAGACTCCTATTTATCCGCACTTGCAAACAAAAAAATTGTCCTCACGGGCGAGCCATATGGGCAGCCTGAATGGCTGGCCGGCCAAATCCGCCTCGTGGGAATCTTTTAAACTACTGTAAAACTTTCAATAACCCCTTTAAGGTAGAGAAACACCAATATTTATATTATTTATTAAAATAATACAAGGATCCGAAATGTACACATAGGAAAAAAATAATAATGATTCGAAATGAATTGAAACGTGATGTAGGTAAAAAAAATAAATGTAAAGATTTTCTGTAAATTATAAACGTGCTGAAAAATAATAAATATTTCCTTTCAGTAGGTACACAATTTCTTTCAGCTCTTAAGGGGGTTGTAAAAAAATTGACGCTTTTTCATTTCCCCTGTAATGTAAGTAACAATGTTATATTTCTTTTATTTTAATTTCATCCCCTAGGAAATATCCTTTTCGTTTATTATTCTTTATGTACAGAATACATAATTATTATTATTATGTACAGTAAATTTAAAAAAATCAAAACGTACCTTTTCATAGCTTGCCCCCTCCCTCACAATAAATTACAAAACAAAATTTCTTTTACACTAGGGGATTAATTTTGCGTCATCGGTTATGAAGATTGTTTAGAATATTTACTATTTTTTTTATTATTTAACCGGATTTGGGTGCAGATGACAAAACCAATCAGAAACCTCGATTGGAGAACCATGAGATCCCAATGATCCCTCAGAAAAATGAGATCCCAAAAAGATGGTTGCTTCTAAGGTTTGCATAAAGCGTCTCTCGATTGGTGGACCTTAAATCGTGACAGTGAGAATGGTGGAATTGGTGAACGTTGTCCATGGACACCGAAAGTGATCACTTAAGCCAGCCTAGAGCCAATTCGTAAGCGTTGGGACACCTTTCTCACTTCTTTCGATTAGATTTTACACAATGTTGCATTGTGTAGACATGGTTCTCCAATCGAGGTTTCTGATTGGTATGAAGATTGTATTTTTTCGTGCAAATAAACACGTGAAAAAAAACACCGTGAAGTCTACAACAAAGAATAGATCAGCTGTCATTTTTTTCTGTTAGTTTACGAGTGTCATGTGAAAGACAGGTATTTTTTTGAGAATTATACATCTCTGGTAAATTTAGGATTTTTGCTGGTCCACGTATTCAATGTACTATATTTTGTTACCATATTCTTTAATTGACACTTTGATCTTATAAATATTGTAAAAAAATAAAAATGAAAAAAATAGCTACGTAAACCGTCACAATAAGATTCTTAAATTCTGCAATTAATCAGCGATAAAGTACGGCCGTCATACTGAATGGCTTGTTTATTATTGGCGTGGTGAATACTTTCAGCATGTTGTATTGATTAGTACAAAGTTTCTGAGAGAATTAGTACTACGTTTCTTGTCTATATTTATAACTAGCTGACCCAGCGAACAATCAATATTTAGGTAAAAGAAAATGAACATTTAGATACTCTCTATCAGGGATGTTGCGAATATTCGCATCCGCATCCGCAAATGCGGAGCTTCCGCATGTATTTGGACATCTGCAATCGCATCCGCATCCGCAATAATCGATGCGAATGTTCATGCGGATGCGGATGTAAGACAAGTTGCGATAAGAAAGAAATGGGGCGGGGCCGGCGATAGGCGCGTGCCGTTCGCACTTGATATTAACCAATGGTAACGATAGAATTGGTGACAAGATCCGACACGTTTTTATTTCTGCCGGTTTTATTTTATTTTTGCAAATAACAAAAAAGAAAATAATATTTCACCAAAAAATCCATAATATTATTGTAGCAACAATTTTGTCACATATTTGACAGTGGGGTCTACCAACTAAGATAGTTCCTACTTTTTTCTATAACATCTTAAACATCCGCATCCGCATTCGCATCCGCATCCGCGGATGTGAGCCTTCAACAATCCGCATCCGCATTCACATCCGCGGATGTGTAAAAATCGACATCCGCAACATCCCTGCTCTCTATCTATACCTAAACAATAATAAATAAATGCATTTAAAAATAAATAATTTCTACAATAATATAATATAACATGTAAGTAGGTACCTAGGTAATGAAAATACATACCTACTCTTTCATCTGTAAACAACGATTAATATTTTTAATCTCTTTACAAACTCCCATAATTCTCCAAGTGTGTCACCGTATAGTGTAAAAAATAAAATCCATTTATGTTGAACAATTAAACATAACTCAGATTTGTTTATTATCTGTTGTACGAATGAATGAATAATGCAGGATATTTTTTAGTGAAGCATACACATCTTTGTTGTAATTTATTTTTTGCTGTGAATTTTTTTATTTGCTTTAATGAAATATTATTTACACTTTGACATGGTGCTAAAGCGACCCTTTACATCCTTTTAGCACTGAAGAAATAGAATTTATCGTCCCTCTTCTGACTAATTGTCGTATCTGCCTAAATGTAAATTGTTCAGGAGAGCGTTTTTTGTATTTTGTCGTTCATATTTTCGTCTCTCCTAGTAATATGATACAGTGTTCATATATTACATTATTTTATTTGTACCTATTCTTATATATCTCTGAAACATTTTTGTGATGAAATTTTGAGGAATTAGTAGATACAACACATTTTATTAAGAATAATTCGTAAATACGACAACAAATCAGAAGGCTATTCCAGGATAACGGTAACAGTTACAGTTAGTCAGAAGAGGGACGTTATGTGTCTATATTTATTTTATTGTGTCTTGACTTTTCAATTTTTTTTGTGCATTGTGTTTATTACGCCCTTTCTATTGTTTTGATGTTTTCGTTTTTGTTGTATTATTGTAATGTTGATGAACCCAAGTAAAGGACCTACGGGAGATGTTGATGAATAAAGTAAAAAGAATAAATACAGTTTGATTTTTAGAATAAATGCAATAAAAAATGTAAATAAATAAATTAATATAACGGCTTTGCAGAATAACAATGAGAAAAAGAATATACAATAATAATAATAACAATATAAAAAATGCGTTGTAATATTGTACAGTTAACAACGAGAATAAGTTCCGCAATATTCATTATTCAGCACCATCATCATCTTTATATTCTGTAATCATAACAGCAATAGGGACGCCAGCTGCACAACAATAATATTGTAACATCGATATTAACGACAAAACCATTACATGTCGATCTAAACATAGTTGGATACTCTTGACACGATTTTACTTACTTTACTTTTCGTATGGCTCGGTGTGTTGATAAATCTTAATACATGTGGGCTGCGTTGTATCCTGTACAGTCTTCGCTCCAGTGCTGGCAGCCAATTCACCGCCTCCGGTCCTGCTTCACGGATGTCCTGCATATACCCAATGAATTTGAACGGTGAGACACGATCTTAATTTAAAAGCATAAACTTAGTACGTCAAAGTTAAGCTTATCGACAGACGATTTTTAGTGAAAATTAACTTCAATATATTAGCACTTCTGAAATATTTATCCTTCAAAACCTGAAGTTAAAAACCTGAAGTTATTCACCCTTCAAAACCTGAAGTTAAAAGTACCCAATTTCATGTGAAAGTGTGTGATTGTTTTCACGATCTACATTGAAATAGATCCATGTGATTTTCAGTGGAAAACAGCTATCTGTTTTCAATTTCACATACTTACTCAATGTTTCAATGAATTTAGATTAAGATAAGATTAAAAACGAAGGTTATAAGATAATAATAATATACACTTATATGATCTACCGCAAGGGCCCACTAAAAGTTTTTAAAAGTAAATGTTTAAGATTGAAAACATACAGAAAAATTGAAGCTTGTATGTACTTGTTTATGAGTATAAATACACAGAAAAATTAAAATCTTAATGTAGGTACTTGTTTTAGAGTAAGAATACACAGAAAAATTGAAATTCAAAGTTTTTCGGATCATTCTGGATGTACAATGAAATATAGTATTTTCTTACTGCTAATGGTAGTGAAAAGGGCATCTACCTTAAATAAGCGATGTTTTATGAAATCATAATTGATAGTTTTCGTACATAATAATATTATGTCATCCATGATCATTCACTGTTATATCATTTCGATGTTTTTTTATTATTTTTTTCAAGCAAACGATTTACATCCCTATTTTTGTCAGAAAGGAGTAAAGTTGATTTAAAGCTTCTGGAATCTGTATTATAAATAAATTGTAAATATGTACAATAATAATAATAATATGTATTAGGTACATCTTACACTGTCCTATATACTCGTATTATTATTATTGTGAATTCACTTACTTGTTATAAAATACAGCTACGGGGATGAAAGCCAAGAAGTATTATTACTTTGTATATACATACATACATACATATTATATTATAAGAGTTTAATGCTAGATTCAAACCCGACGTAGATCAGAAATTCAGCATTTAAAGTATAATATTCTATTTTTTGTTTCATCTATAATAATTTATTTACTACTACTATTACTAGTATATTACAGAAGTGGGGTAGCCAGCAGATCAGCTGCATATAATAAACATGCAAGCTGTCCTCTCCGTGCCAATACAAAATCAAGACATTCAGGATGGGTGGCAAACCTCATCGCTGAGTTTAAGATGTAAGATGTCTTAATTTTCTCGAACACCTGGCTTTTACAGGACACTCGTAAACTTAGATTAAAGATGGCGAATTTATCGCAGAAGCATGATTTCTTCCAACCAACCCATTCTCACATTTCAACATTGAAAAGAGATTAACTCTATTCCCGGATATCTCAGGAGCCATAGCCTCCTATTTATCAACACATTCGAACCAAAGTTGTCCTCTCCGACGGGCAATTGGGAAGGCCCGAAGGGCCGGCCGGCCGGCCTAAACCATCACAGTGGGAATCTTTTGTACTCACTCTTCAATATCGCTTTTAGGAAGTAAAAAAGTTTATTTAAAAAATATAAATAAACAAATAAAGATGAGACAAAGTAAGACAAGGTATATTGAAATATTGAAAGGACCCTCCACACACCCCGATATTTCAGGAGTCGAAGACTCCTACTTATCCGAAAGATTTATTTATTAAGACAAGGATAACATAAAATAAATCACTTCAATTCAGCAATGAAGTATGCCACCCATCCTGAATGACTTGCGTGTTTATTACACGCAGTTGGTTCGCTGGCTACCCCACTGATAGACAATGCCGTGATGGTATGAATGAATATGAATAAACATGAAAGATGACTTTCATACAATTTTTTTGTTACTAAACTTGACATTATCTCTTACACATCAATCAGCTCATCATCAGGCTAGCGTAAAGATTATGCGAAAGCTCCTGAAAACTCCTGAAGCTGGCTCTTGACCAATAAAGTCACCATGAAAGCAATATACAAAAAAATATTTAATATTTACCAGCTTAAATATATATTATGCAAGAGTTGTATGTGTGTGGTATTCACTATTATATTTAATATCTTCTTGGGTTTTGCTACTGCCACCATAGACATTCTTTGAATACCAAATAGTAAGAAAAGGCGACAAACGTTTTCCATTACATTCAGCTGTGTAAACGAACTCTACAATACAAGATAATATATAAATTGTCTATGTATAATATCACGACATTGTCTACAAGTGGGGTAGCCAGTAGTAACAAGTCTGTCAAAAATATAATTATATATCATCAGGACAAAATTCTTCAGGGCAAAGAAAGAGAAGGGGCTAATTGGAATAGATCACGCCTTTGCCATACGCCCTCTGTATATTAATTATATCTAATTTGAATGCATTTTTCAACAAAATTGTACAGATTGTAATCATTATAACATAACATGCATAGACAATTCACACATATCGAGCTAGTCCCAAACAAAGATATGAATACTGTATTGTGGATACTAACGCGACGATACACATATATACAATGCACTTATCACATGTAACACTCAGACCCAGGATAATTTGAAAAAGGTTATTCTTCATTTTGCCCTGGCCGAGAATCGAAACCGGGACCTCGTGACTCAAAGGCAAGAGCGTTGTTACTTCTGCGCTATGCGGCCGGCCGGCAGAATGAATAAATAAATAAAAATAAATAATAATTTTGTGATAAATATTTATGTATCTAATGTCAGTTTCCACCTAAAAAAATCATAATTTTTTTATTCAATTAAAATTAAAAAAAACATGTTTTAATTATTCAATTATTGCATCACTGACAAATGGGGTAGCCAGTGGGTGAACTGCGTGTATTTAACATGCAAGGCTTTATTTTTGTGACAATGGTAGCCCAATTATGGATGCATTTAATCTTTATCTCGACCATCACACAATACAAGACATCTCATATCCCCTTCATATACCACACCTTCTATCCCTGGGACGTGTGGAGATATATATATATATATGAGGTGAAGGTTTTTACTCCATTTCACTGCGTACAGTCGGGCAGAGACTTGGCTCTTGCCTTTGCATGTGGGACGAGACACGGCCCGTCACCGGAACATGCAGATTGGATTTGCAGAATAGGTGTTGTGTTTCTGCATTGTGTATACATGTGCTTCTTCAGAACCATCTCGCAGAATGGCCGACACAACATTAAATCCAGTATGCGGGGAGTATCGCATATTATGAATGACTGTGTGATCAAATTTTCATCGGAAATGCATGTGCAACATGCATTCCATTTATGAAAGATCACTTGATTTTACGCAGGAGATAGTATGAGGTGAAGGTTTTTACTCCATTTCACTGCGTACAGTCGGGCAGAGACTTGGCTCTTGCCTTTGCATGTGGGACGAGACACGGCCCGTCACCGGAACATGCAGATTGGATTTGCAGAATAGGTGTTGTGTTTCTGCATTGTGTATACATGTGCTTCTTCAGGACCATCTCGCAGAATGGCCGACACAACATTAAATCCAGTATGCGGGGATTATCGCATATTATGAATGACTGTGTGATCAAATCTTCATCGGAAATGCATGTGCAACATGCATTCCATTAATGAAAGATCGTTAAGATTGTTATAGATTTCCAAAATCCAAAGACTTCACAATTCTAAACAGACATTTTTCAGGAATTAGTCCATTGGCACAAATCAGCCCATGAAAGTTGAATTGCCTTATAAAAAAGAAATCTTTGTGACAATAAAATATTCTAGTAGTTTTCCTGAAGATGGCTACAAGTATAGGTGAAAACGTTCGGTATCTAACCTAACAATGTGGAGATTGAACAGTGCTCAATAATATATTCTTATATTTTATTAAAAAAAGGTTAGTAAACACAAAAATTCTTGAATTATTAAAATATTCTTGTATACAATGTTGACATTTTAATCTATTATAGACTAAGTCTTCGACATTTCAACTATTGACTACATTTCTTATGACATTTAAAATATTTGTACTATTACTCATAGATTTTTTTTTCTTTCTTCTATCTACTTGACATCTCCAAACTTTATTTCAATTTTAAATTTAATTCTTGACATATTGTTAAACATTTCATTGACAATCTATACTTTATTGTGATTTGACTAAAATTATTGATATTTTGTATTGATTCCCATTCGTGTTTTTGTTTTTCGACAGTTTTTTGTTCTTATCTTGCTCCAGCAGTGTTTGTTGATGAGAAATTTGAATTGTATGTTTTTTTTGTATATTTTTAAACATGTAAAAGGCTCACGCCGTGGATTTGTAAATAAATAAATAAATAAATAAATGTTTTACGAATACCTGCCTTTTACAGGACACTAGAAAACTTACAGAAAAGAGTGGGAGACAAATTTGTAGCCGGAAAATTCACAAAAATAATATGTGGGTTCGTTACTGCATAATAATATGTACAAGTCTGTACATAATTTATTTGCATTTTCAGCATTACATCACAAACACATTGCATGTATGTAGTTACATAATATATTATTATGTAAAGAAGGGATGTGAAATCGACGGCCTAATCCGCAAACAAGATAACTCCTTTTTTGTCAAATTGATTTTATTGCGCTAACAGGTTTTATTAGATGTAACACATAATCCTGTAAAACGAAAACTCTTTTGAAAAGAAATTTTGAAAAATTACGTTATTAATACTACATTATTATTATTTATTAATGATTTTGAACTTAAAAACAATTAAAAACAGCAATGAAAAATCATTTTAATGTATTTATTGATATATGACAAGGTTTTATGTTGCTCCTGAAAAGTTTGGTTTAAGGGAGTTATCTTGTTTGCGGATTAAGCCGTCGAAATGTAGACTCAGCTTTAGATAGGTACTATGTTAGTAATATGAAGTATGTGTGCAATACATGTGTTATTATGGTAATAGTGTGAACCAGACTTAGAATGCGGACTTACTTCATAATAATATTATGAGTTTTGCATATTATTATTATTACAACATGCAGACAATATCACATGCTCAACGGAAGAGTGACATAGCCCACATTATTTTTTTTCATCCTGTCCGATCCTCAAGTCTTTTTTAAATGCATTTTAAACTCTGACCCTATAGATCTATATATACGCTCACACAGAGATAATGGATCACCATATTGATTTGTCCTTACATACTTATTTCGCTTAATTCTTCCGCATTCATCCAGTTTCTCATACATTTACACCTATTTCTCTTACTCAACAAACGATTGTCCCTGAGAATTTGATCCACATTGTCAAGCCATGTGATTCTTAGACGTCCGCGCTTTTTAGCTTCTTCTTTTTTTAAATAAATATACCTTCTTCGTAATCCTTTCATCGATATGCCACATGTCCAAACCATCGCAACTTATTAATACACGCATTTTATCCACAAAACTCTTCTCGCATCTGCTGTAGATTAGGTAGGCCCTGTAGATTCAAAGGGAAATTTCTCAACTAGATGACTGCATCGATGATCACTTCATGAAGGTCCTCCCAACTGAAATCAAAGCCATACAAAAGACATTATGTAAACAAAGTGGTTCTATGGTATAGTAAAGTAAAAATACTACTACCACTATACCATCATCATGGCATATCCCACAATTGGGCAACCAGGGGACTAACTGCGTGTAACAAACATACTGATTGTCCTCTGTAGACGATATTTAGGATGAATTGCATGCCTCATCATTAAATGGTAGATATTGATTTATTTATTTATTTTATACAACAAACGGCTGCATCAACTTATACAAATAATACAATAAAAAAAACAATCAAGTGAAATAGGTTATGCATGTTAAATAAAGAAAACAATAAAAAAAAACAGAAATAACATACAACCTGGTAATTTCAAATGGTTAAGTATAACTAAATACAATTCAAGTATATAAACATAATGCAACAAGACTAATATAAGTTTACAAGACACAAATATATATTTATAAAATAGGAAGATATATCCTGCGTAAAATCAAATGATCTTTCATTCATGAGGTGTATATATATATATAATTGTAGAAGACAACAGGTGCAAAAATATTATTTATGCAAAATTATACAGCTGATATAAGTAGATATAATAATTGTCTTATACATGAAGTTTTTTCGAACACCTATTATAGTCTAGGTAGGTAATAAAATAAATTAATAAATAATTAATGTGAGTTATGCCACTTCGCTGCTGAATTCGCTAAATGTATTACAAGCATAATATACTTTATGCATTACGTACACGTACTATATATTATTAGGTACCTATATTTACACCATGTATCTATGTAAAATATGGTTTATAGAATCTTCAGTTACATAATGTCTTTGGTGAATTATTTAGAATAACATCCAAAATAAACAGTAGTGGTAAGGCGACGCTCTTGCCTTTAAGTCACGAAGTCTCGGGTTCGATTCTCGGCCAGGGCAAAATGAAAAATGGCTTTTCTCAAATTGTCCTGGATCCGGGTATGACGTTTAATGCATTATAATATGTACGTATCGTCGCGTTAGTACCCCTTAATAATACAAGATTCAAACCTTAGTTTGGGACTTGCTCGATCTGTGTGAATGTACATATATAAATGGACATGTACATTTTTTAATTATACGAACACCTGCCCTTTATAGTTGACACAGAACTTTGGCACCATAGAGCGAACCGAATTCAGACAGCTCTATGTTGTATTTTTCTATGCTTGATACTTAGTATGACTTGTCTATGTATTTGTTTACCTCCCGCTCTTCCAAAGATGTTCGAATAAAATAGTCGTATTCTCGCTCGACAGATTTCGACAGATTGCTCCTTGTCTTAATTGAAGAAACCAATACATTTTCTCCACCCAGAGGATTTATACAACGGGACTGACCAATTTTTGCAAAGTGCAATAAAATTTTGGATTGTTTAATATGACACTAGATTTGATTAAGTTGGACTTAAATCACTCGCAAATGAGTGGATAGTCTTGAGAAGAATAAAATAGAATAGAGTTAGTTGGAGGAAATCGCACCTACGCGATAATTTTACCCTCTGTATATCGATTTTATGATAGTATTTGATTAGTATGTACTTTGTGTAAATTTTCTTCCAATCGATATACATAGGTACCTACAGAAAAGAATAAATAAATAAATAAAAATATTCGGTATCCAGTATTCGGCAAAACCACTATTAATGTTACATCTCTATGAACTACTTATTATTATTGTAGAAGAGATGTGTTTGTATAAGAAGAAGTGTATAATCAGGAATGCTAAAAGGGAGAGAGAACGAAGATGGGAGGGAGATTCTCCTCTCTTTCTGAATGAACTCATGACCTACATATCACAATATTTTGTATTGCCAATGTTGGAATTACATTTCATATATCGATTTTGTAATTTCCCATAGGAATTGCGATAAGTATGAAGATCTCTTATCAGTTATATGCACAATACTACAAACATACATACTCAGTATCGTGTCTACTATATTTTTTATATATTAATATTAGGTACCTACTTACTACAATCTTCTTACATACCTACATTTTATCAGCTTCTTCAATCAAAATATTTTCCACGTGTAAACGATAGGTTTGTAAACGTGGCTTTTAAAGCTGAGAGAGCACTTGGAAGTCATCGTTATCTATCAAAAAAGTTCGTCGGTAGCCTGGAGGTAGAGTCCTGGCCTCGTGAACAAGGGGTCCGTGGCTCGATCCCAGGTGCCAGCAAACTCCCCTTTCACGACATAAGCTTTTAGAAGCTTACTGTGAAAGGTGTATAAGGTTGTATTTGGGTTTATAACAAAACCCAGTTATATTATATCTTTAAAAAAAGGTTTATGAATGAATCTAGTAATTTTCAAACTTATTTCCGCTATGCTACATTATGTAACTACGTACGGTTGCGTTGACTTAATTTTGGAGGCAAAATATCACAATTGTTTGGATAATTATAGACCATTAAAGGATGACGTCACAGAAAAATCATTGAGGGGCATCAGGCATCCCAACACAACAGACGATTACGGTGTAATATTAGGTGGAACGCCTAAAGAATACCTAATAATAAAAAAAACTGTCAGTGTCGATTTTGTTATTATTTTGTCGTCTGACTTTTTTTTTTCTCTTATGGCATAACATCTTACAAGGATGATTTGCGCAATCTTACTGTTTGCCCCCCAAGCAAAAGCAAATCCATAGACAAGACCACGTGACCTTTAATGGTCTATGATAATGGTGGGTGTGGGAGAGATAGTGGCACTGTCATGAGGTTATGGTGCTGCATATATGCAAATTCTTTCTGAGTACTAATTATGATAATGGTGGGTGTGGGAGAGATAGTGGCACTGTCATGAGGTTATGGTGCTGCATATATGCAAATTCTTTCTGAGTACTAATTATGATAATGGTGGGTGTGGGAGAGATAGTGGCACTGTCATGAGGTTATGGTGCTGCATATATGCAAATTCTTTCTGAGTACTAATTATGATAATGGTGGGTGTGGGAGAGATAGTGGCACTGTCATGAGGTTATGGTGCTGCATATATGCAAATTCTTTCCGAGTACTAATTATGATAATGGTGGGTGTGGGAGAGATAGTGGCACTGTCATGAGGTTATGGTGCTGCATATATGCAAATTCTTTCCGAGTACTAATTATGATAATGGTGGGTGTGGGAGAGATAGTGGCACTGTCATGAGGTTATGGTGCTGCATATATGCAAATTCTTTCCGAGTACTAATTATGATAATGGTGGGTGTGGGAGAGATAGTGGCACTGTCATGAGGTTATGGTGCTGCATATATGCAAATTCTTTCTGAGTACTAATTATGATAATGGTGGGTGTGGGAGAGATAGTGGCACTGTCATGAGGTTATGGTGCTGCATATATGCAAATTCTTTCTGAGTACTAATTATGATAATGGTGGGTGTGGGAGAGATAGTGGCACTGTCATGAGGTTATGGTGCTGCATATATGCAAATTCTTTCTGAGTACTAATTATGATAATGGTGGGTGTGGGAGAGATAGTGGCACTGTCATGAGGTTATGGTGCTGCATATATGCAAATTCTTTCCGAGTACTAATTATGATAATGGTGGGTGTGGGAGAGATAGTGGCACTGTCATGAGGTTATGGTGCTGCATATATGCAAATTCTTTCTGAGTACTAATTATGATAATGGTGGGTGTGGGAGAGATAGTGGCACTGTCATGAGGTTATGGTGCTGCATATATGCAAATTCTTTCCGAGTACTAATTATGATAATGGTGGGTGTGGGAGAGATAGTGGCACTGTCATGAGGTTATGGTGCTGCATATATGCAAATTCTTTCCGAGTACTAATTATGATAATGGTGGGTGTGGGAGAGATAGTGGCACTGTCATGAGGTTATGGTGCTGCATATATGCAAATTCTTTCTGAGTACTAATTTAATGTGAGTCCCTTTGATTGACGGGTGCTTTGTTGTCTGCATTGCTTTATGTATATTGTTGATTTTATTATAAATAATTATATTGTTATTTATTATAATCTATGCTCGTTGCTCGGACCTATAGAATATGCAGACTTATTGGCCACAAGAAAAACTTTTCCACCTACAAAAACTTCTGTACTTTACATAACTAACTGTTAATAACTAACGATACTACATAGAGAGGAAGGCATAATATTCTTATTTCTTCCCTCCCCTTTTTGCACCATAATTTTGGTGCGTGGACATTAAATCTAGAGTGTTCCCTCGGGGCAGCATTTTTCGCTTCAATGCGACATTAAATCATATTTGTGTGTGTATGTGTGTCGTTAAGGAGATACATATCTCCAGGTACGGTGAAAGGGATGCGGTGGGCGCTGCCCTTACATAAAATCTAAATGTAAGATTTCAAACTAATTATGTGAAGTGAATTATGGTTTGGTGCCTTTATTATGAATAAATATTTAACATGTAACTTGTTCCATACAAATATGAGATCAGAACTCGTAAAAACATATAAAACGTCTTACAAAATCTGCTAATAGGGAAGTTTATAATTAAATCTACTAAAGTTAGCAAAGAAATGAAAGAGTGTATCAAATTTAACACAATTCGTTTTCATATTTTCAGAGAATAATGGATTCAGCAGAACAAGCAGCATTATCAGGCAGTTCCAGTGGTGGACCACACTCGTACTACGATGCCAGGAGGCTGAATGTCTTCGGTCCTGATGGAAGACCCGCTTCTGGCTCGAGAAAGCTGCATCTTACACCAAGCAGACACTTTGATCATCTATCTGTCAATACAAGTCACAGCGCCATCTTGATACCACCTTATTTAGACGAAGAAGGTACTTCTTTTTTTATTTGACTCTCATTATTCTCTTTAAATAAATAAATAAAAATACCACACATCGCACAATATTATCTAATTTACGTTATATTAATCCGGAAAACAGAATCTTTAAAAGTTTCTTTATTTCCACAGATCCTGAGGTTCTAAACCAGATTGCATGGTCAGAACACCTAGATCCTCTGTTTGCCAATAACTATGAGAGTGATCCAGCTCTGTCTTGGCAGTTCTTCGGCAGTTCTACAGGATTTCTTCGACGATATCCAGGTATGAATAAATTGAATCAGTCTTAAAACCTGAACGATAAAAATATTTACGTTAAATGGCATGTGAAATACATTAAAAAATACTTTTTTATACATAGCTTTTCTTATCGATATGTATTATTACAGTTTTAAGATTATTTTTTTATGTACCGGGATATCTTATTAATAAACTCATATTAAGAAATCTTTAAAATTGTAGTACAATTGAATTCCAGATGATACCAAAATAATGAAAGCCATGTACTTACGAGCAGAAATGCATTATTGATGAAAGAACATATTATATAGGTACCTAGTTATATTATGATGAATTTAGTTTTGTTTTTTTTCTTTTTCCCAGCAATCTCTTGGCCTCCAGAAGACGGTCGATCCCATCACGCCAGAGATTTCTACGATTTCCGATCTTCCTCATGGTTTGTCGAAGCTGCCACCAGTCCAAAAGACATTGTGATTCTACTTGATGTCTCCTCATCAGTTAATAGCCACAGGTCTTCCCTAGCCAAAGCAACAGCCGCAGCCATCCTTGACACTCTTGGACCTAACGACTTTGTCAACATCTTTATATTTAGCGATACTGTGGAAGAGCTAGTGCCATGCTTTAAGAACATGCTTGTGCAGGTAAAAATAACATTTTATTTATTTTTTGTTGTTTAACGGATCGTGAGTTTTTCTTTTCCTTGGGGAGATGTTAAATGCTTAAATTAGTCAAAGAGATTGGCATGAGGCGGCCTTCAGGCTGCTCACTAAGGCTCGTTTATGAGAGCAAATTTTTGATTGGAAGTGCAGATATGTTTCTGTCAGGTTGCTGGATCACAAAATAGAGAAGCAAACATTATTTATGACACGTGTAACCCTTACAAAGAAAAAATGCTATTCACTTCTACAAACAATTTATTGCAGGTGGTCTAAAATATCAACTAAATAAATATAAATAAATATCTAATGAAACCAATTCTTAAACTATTTTTTTATTTATTCTCAGGCAACTCAGGAGAATGTCCGAGAGCTAAAGTACGCTCTGGAAACAAGCCAACCAACTGGAAATGATGCTAACTTCACAGCAGCCCTTACAGTTGCCTTCGAGATCTTACACAAGGTAAGAATGAGCTCGCAGAAGCATTATATTTCTAACAAACATTTAAGCATGGATTAACAGTTCTGGAATGGCCACTGAAAGAATTTGACTTAGTAGGTATATATTTTCAATTGACTTTATGTTGTTTAATGTTGAATTATAAATTGAAGCTATGTATAAAATATTTAATGATAAAAGGGACTAGTTCGATCGATGTGAATTGTCTGTACATGTTATGTTATTAAAATGAAATATTGGTGCATGGTCCGTTACGTTTTTTGAGAGGAGGTTTTCCAGAGATTTATCAGTGGTTGTACTAATGTTGCAATAATTTACCATAATTATGTAACCTAAGTTACATTTAAAAAAAATAACGACGAAAATACGATTTTTTCGTTCAGGGATTTTTAAATATTTTCCATTCTTTTATTTTTCTTTCCTTCTTTTTTTCTTTCTTAAGTTTTAAAATAAAAGAAACTTAAATAATTTTCGTTAAGGGATTAGACGTTACGGAAAAGAAAAGATTATCGAACTAAAATTTCCCAGTAGGGGATTAAAGATTAACAAAAATGTTTTTTTGTTCGTGTAAGTATTAAAGATTAAGAAAAAATCTAAATTTTCGTTAACAGGTCACAACAAAGTCAAAGCTTTCAGTAACAGAGTAAAGATTTAAATTATCAAAATATTCGTTAGCAAATTAAAGGTAAAAAAGTCAACATTTTCACATACAGATGAAAGATTAATGAAGTTTGATTTTTCGTTCAAAGTTTAACTATCAACATTGTTAATTTTTGGATTAGTTATGCATTATCTCAAGTAAAGTAAAGGTATATAAATAAATAATAATACATAAGTGTACAAAAATGATATCTGTAAGAGTGGAATAAACAAACCGATATAAAGAGTAGATACTATATCTCAAAAGGAGCTTCCTTTTCAACATAAAAAGAGATTTTACAACAAAGTAAGTTATTGTTCTGCCCCGTTTAATTTTTCTTATCTTTTCCCTGCTTTTTGAATAAAGGGATTTCGAAATCATATTATTATTATTAGTACCTTTAAACCTAGGAATAAACATGAAATTCACATAAGGCTGAGCGAAAAAATTCAAGTGTTGTGGGTGGAATGCGAGTAAATAAGTTACGATCATTTAGACTTGTGGAACCAATTGATGATGAAAGAATGACAAAGAGGATATACTTACCTGAATGAGGAAATTTTCAATTTTTTTCTGGGTCTGTAGGGTTACTCTTGACAAAATCTAAATACGATCTTAATCTTAATCATACAACGCGCGAAGTGTATATGGGGTGTTCACATTATTGGCGAATATCGCCAGGTGAATTTCAAAATATAACGCCAGGCGAAAAAACAAAATTCGCCGTACGCCCATTGATCGTCACACCTGTTCACACAGTTCACCGATTTAGAAACGATCTGTCAGATGCGCTTTGATTTTGACACTGTTTTCAAAATGGCGGACGTCGAGATGGAGATCGCGAAGTGTTTATTTTTAGTCGAAAATGTTATAGTAGATGTTATAATGCGCCTTTTAATTAAGGAAACAAACGCCACAAACCAACAACAAAGATAACAGCCGTCACGAAGCGGGAAACATTATAAAATTTATAGGTTATAAAGTTTTTACCATAGATACGAACGCCACGCACATCTGCGCATGCGCGAATCGTTCAATCGGCCGAAAATGTTGGAAGGTGGTCAACTCGAGACGATATCGTTTCTACTGGTTTTTATCGTTTCAGACTAGCTGTCATTTTGTTCACACGGTTCAAATGGCTGGCGATATTTTGGTGCCTGGCGATATTCGCCAAAGTGAGAACACCACATTAGTCAAAAATACGCGCGAACCAATCTCGCAGTAGCAGTAGTACAGTATTTTTTATCATAGTCCCTTCGTTCGTCATATGATTAAGATCAAGACTAGACTAAGATCGTATTTCGATTGTGTAAAGAGTAGCCCTGCTGGTTGTATCTTATGTTAGAGAGAGTGTGAGAAAGCTTGTGCGTCTGGCAACCACGTGGCGTGTATGAGAAATCGTATGAATGTAGAAGAAACGAAAAAAGTTTAATAAGAATAGATATATATGGTGTTCTGTCTTCTCTGTCTATCCCACTTGGGATACGGCGTGAGGGTATAGTGTAGTAGTTTTCAGATAAACTGTTCAACTCTTCACGTAATTCGTTATGAAATAAATCCAAAGTGTAGGTACACAAGATCTTCTCTTGGAAGGGCAACGGTTTAGATTTAATTATGTAGGTACATGGCAACATGACTTAGCTAGATGGAATAAACTACTATATAATGATACTCTCTATAAAATGGTCATATGCAAAAATAATAAAGAAATGATAGTACAATACGTGTATTCACAGAAAACATAGCATAGTGTATGTATATGTGTATACATATATTTGGCGGGAGAATGTACGTGTGAAAAATAATATTGCCAACACAAAATGCGCGAAGACGTTTATTTGAAATTTTTTCGAATATTCTGTGTGGAACGCTATTTATGCTAATCAAATCTTTTTTAGTATTTGTGGTGCTGAATACTAGCAAGGGTATATTGTCGGTGGTCCGAAACCGAATAAAATGCATAGATAATAAAATTTTATTAGGTACATCATTGATACAATATAGTTTTTTTTTCTGTTGATTTTCTTCTTTGTTTGAGAACGTGTTCGATTTTCAAATTTATTTGATTCTATGTACGGTTTATATCTAATAAAATTATGTCTTGTAGTGATTCATAACCTCGAACATTTTTGAAAATAGAATGTAATCTTTCAAATTTAAAATGAAGAGACTATATTGTATTTCGATCTCTCACTCTTTTCTGTAAATCTTTGAGTGCCCTGTAAGACGCAGTTATTCATAAAACATCACGAATAAGGCGATTGACATCTTCAATTGGTGTTCTGCAGCCTGGTGTTAGTCTTTAATTTCAATCTAAAGATTCCGGATTCGATTCCACTCGCTGCCTCTCAATCCACCTTCACGACACAAGCATATTACTTACTGTAAGAGTGTATGAGGTGTATTAGGGTTTATTTCAATCAATCCAGATTCACTTTAAAAAATCTGCAATGATAATATTTGCCACCCATTCTGAACGTCTTATTTTTATGATACGGAAAGGACGATTTATATGTTCATGTCATAGTTGAGTAGTTCAATGGCTAAAAGTATCTAAAGCCATAAAATATAAACAATGTTTTCTTTATTTTCAGTATAATCGCACTGGACAAGGTTGCCAATGTAACCAAGCGACCATGTTGATAGCAGGGGGCGCCCAAGGAGCTCCCAGAGACGTATTCAGAACACACAATTGGCCCCATATGCCTGTCAGAGTATTCACCTATTTAGCAGGAAGTGACGCCTCAGGAGCCTCGCATATGCAGTGGATAGCTTGCTCCAATAAAGGTATACTAAATTACGTCTAAGTCTAGTGGTAATTTTGACCAAAAATACTTCGGTATTTTATACAGACATTTGTTTTTTTCTGTTTAGGTTTTTACGCCCGCATCAACAGTTACGATGAAGTCCGCGACAAGGTGTTCAACTATATATCTGTGATGGCTAGACCCATGGTGATGTACCAGGCAGATCATCCAATCCAATGGAGTCCTGCCTACATCGGAGGAAGGGTAAGTCTATGAACAATACAAAAACTCCATTTTTCTCTTGAAGCCGAGTCTATCCACTGCTGGGTATAGACCTCTTCATAAACACATCACATAAATCTCTCATCTTCCACTTAACATCGTCGCCATTTATATTCTCCGTAATTCTTCTGCTTTTTACGTATAAGAGATATGGTCCATTCGTTGTCAATCCATTTTTATGTAACATTTTTTAATTTTTTTGGTTGAAGTGTAATGGACTTGAGACAGCATTTATATCTCGATATTATTGATCGAAGGTACTTGTTGGAATTCCATTTCAAGATAAATTAAAAAAAAACACAGTATGTCGTTAACTTCCAAATAGCATTATTAAATTCGCTTACTAGTATTCGGAGACTCTCTACTCCATCATCAGGCGATTAGAAAAAAGTGAAATAAGGTACAGAGACAAGCCGTTTTTATAGAATTTGAAGAAAAGAATATTGGGAGAAGCCCGTGTTGATAAGAAGGTTATTATAATTATACTAGTAAGCGAAGTTAATAAAGTCATTTGGAAGCTAACTACATACTGTGTTTTTTTCAATTTATCTTAGTACTCGTATTTATATCAATGAAATCAGTCTTGTGGCGAGAATCAATTTGAGTAGAAATGACACTTTCCTCAGTATGTTTTCAAATAGAATGTTAAGGGTGTATCTCTATATATAAAAGAAACTCGTGTTAGTTACACCATTTATAACTCAAGAATGGCTGTACCGATTTGTTGGATTCTTCTCCGCCCCGAAGAGCCAATAGGCTATTAAAATATATTACAAATTCACGGGAAGAAAGATTACGAAGAAAATTATTTACGCCATACATTTTTAATTTCGATAAAAAAAACAATACTGTGTGTGGGGAGAGGGTAGTGTAACTATTTTACTTTTTTCGTGGCATGTGTACAATGATATATTTGATATTTTTTTTATTTTTTTTATTAAAATAAAATTTACAATTTAATAATATTACATACACACCTTATTACTAAAAAAAACACAGTGTTTTATTGATATCAAATATGTTTAAAATGTCTTTTCACAATGTGAACACACAAACTCTAGATCATAATAGATTGTTTATAGATAGAGAGTAAATGTTTATTTATTTTATTCTTCACTGTACATTATTTACAATAATACAAATTTACATAGAAAATATCATTTATACAATTCAATGTACAGAGGGCGAGTTTATCGCTAAATTGCGATGTCTGTTCTGTTCAATGTTCATTTTCTTTTACCTAAATTTTGTCATTCGTTGATTGTTAAGCGGTACGAAGTTCGCTGGGTCAGCTAGTTATGAATAAATGAATGAATGTTTCAAGTAGGTATGTAGTTGTCTGTATAAGTTCCATGTGTATGTGTAATGTGTTTGCCTGTATACATTTAGTGAAGTGAATTGTGAAAACGTGTTGTGATAATTATCATAATATTGGTGGAATGGGGAAATAGACCAATTATTTGGAATAATATGTACCATTAATAATAACATCACCTATATAATACATATTAGGTGGGTTGATGTGTCGGTAAAGGGGACCACTAGCAGTTACACCCTTTACTACCATAAAGGTAATCATTTGGGTTCTCATACAAAGTCACATCAATCCTAGAACATTGAAACTGAGAAAAAAGCACATTTCCATTTCTACTTGAAGTGTATTTTTACAAAATCAGTTTTTTTTTAATTTATATTTTATTTTTATTTTATTTATTAGCCAAGCAAAACTTACAGTCATTTGGTACATATTACAAATAAATATATTAAATCAATATTTGACGAGTGAAGTTTGCGGATATTACTAATAAATTAGTATGTTTACAAATTTACAAAAAGAAAGAAAAAAAGAAAATGATTTACTCGAGGATGCAGGTGAATTTTCATTGTATCGCTTAAACTGTAGTAGCCAGCAAAAATACGAATATTTCTGTATTCATAGTTAAATATTTGTGATCTATTTACCTTTGCATGTGAACCCCTCACATAACGTAAGGTTATCTTCAAAATGAATGAGAATAAAATTAATTTCTGATGATATAACATACGTTTCGTGGAATCTTCGTTAAAGAATCTATCTATCTATCTATACCATCACGGCATATCCCACAAGTGGGGTAGCCAGCAGACCATCGTTAAAGAATAGGTCTCCCAATTTTCAAATGCCCGAAACAGGTATTCGTAAAATATCACGAATAAGACATTTAACGTCGGAAGTGAGAAAAGCGTGCCAACACTTACGAATTGTCTGGCTGGTTTAAGTTATCACTTTTAGTATCCATAGACAACGTTCACAAACGCCGCCATTCTTGCTGTCATGATTTTAGGTCCACCAATCAAAAAACATTTTTTGCAACCAGAAATTAGGAACTGTTGTGTTGATAAATATTCTAAACAAAATATTAATATCTATTCCAAACAAATGATACCGGGTTTAACTAAACTCAGATACAAATTAGAGTGAGGTTTTGGTTTAACCACGAATAACTTTATTGTTCTCATACTAGACATGAATAGAAAGCCAAATCTATGTAGTACCTACAGATGTAAAAAAAATATATAAATGCTTCAGACCAGGGATGTTGCGGATGTCGATTTTTACACATCCGCGGATGTGAATGCGGATGCGGATTTTTGAAGGCTCACATCCGCGGATGCGGATGCGAATGCGGATGTTTAAGATGTTATAGAAAAAAAGTAGGAACTATCTTAGTTAGTAGACCCCACTGTCAAATACGTGAGGAAATTATTTCTACAATAATATTATGGATTTTTTGGCGAAATATTTTTTTTTCTTTTTTGTTATTTGCAAAAATAAAATAAAACCGGCAAAAATAATAACGCGTCGGATCTTGTCACCAATTTTTTCGTTCCCATTGGTTAGTGTCAAGTGCGAACGGCACGCGCCATTCGCCGGCCCCGCCCCTTTTCTTTCTTGTCGCAAATTGTCTTACATCCGCATCCGCATGAACATCCGCATCGATTATTGCGGATGCGGATGCAGATGTCCAAATTCATGCGGAAGCTCCGCATTTGCGGATGCGGATGCGAATATTCGCAACATCCCTGCTTCAGACATACACACTACACACAGAAGCGCAAATAAACTATTTATTATGTAACATAATGGTGATAGTACCTACTCTTTGGAAATCGGGTATAATATATATTATTAAATATTATAATGAAAACATTATTGTGCCTTTATGGGTTAAACTGCTAATGAAAGACTTCGAGTAGATATTCCATATTTCTATTCCTGCATGAGCGTCGTTCACATTTGTCACCAGGATGAATCCATCAACAAATATTGTATAAACTAGAAATGCTAAAGAAAAATTGGGAATGTGAAAGACCTTTAAATTATTCTAACGGCCCTTTTATGTCTATGTCAGATATATAGGATGTGCAATACTTAAGTATAATTAAGAAAGGGACCACTAGCAGCTCAATGTTATGAGCATAATATTCTTTTTTTTTTAAGATATATCTGGGCTTAGTTTGTTATAAACCCAAATACAACCTTATACACCTTTCACAGTAAGCTACTAAAAGCTTGTGTCGTGAAAGGGGAGTTTGCCGGCACCTGGTATCGAACCACGGACCCCTTGTTCACGAGGCCGAGACTCTACCTCCAGGCTACCGACGAACTCTCTATTATTTTTATCATTAATTTTAAAACATGTTACCTGAGAAAATTAGTACTACGTTATTAGCCTATACCACATAGATCAATGGATGAATAATCGAAAGTGAAAATTATGGACGAATGTGATCACTCGGGATCCCGGATGAAAGTGATTACCACCCGACATATTTTAGATCAATGCCTCTTGTACTGAAATGACCATTAATAGGTACGTTTTTTTCTATCATTAATTTATTGTTCTTATTCTTTATATGAACCAGAAACAAATGTTAAAATCATAGACAATTTTTTTTAATGGACGCGTTATTGTGTGTTAACACAGAATTCCATACAAAACCTAGAACCCTGACTCGTTTACAAAAGTGAGGCAAAAAATCTATGAATTTTTGACAGATCGGTTGGCGAAAGCGTATGGTGTTTCCTACATTTTATGGACTATATCTCGCATTTTTATAAAAATATATCATTTGTACATTTATATAAACGTAATTGGACATTTTTTGAAGTTCTTGTCGACGTTTTCAGCGATTTACTACACTTTTTTTCGCCAACCGTTCTGTCAAAAGTGCCGAAAAATGGTGCCTCACTTTATCACAATGAAAATACATACGAGTACTCCATCTAGGTATTTTATATAAAAATCTATGTGTGTTAACGAGTGTTTTACTATTATTTTTTTAATTACCATTATTTCATATTAAATTACAAATAATTATTATTTTTCTTACGAAAATACGTCAAACCATAGACAGCATGACCATGAGTATAGACATAGTAGTTGAAGCTCACGACGAAAAGTGTGAACAGAGGTTTTCACTTTGTATTCTTTCAAACAATGTGAACGCCTCTACACCTACTTCCATGAACCCTTCTAGACCGGATGTTCGCAATCACCTATTACTACTGTACAAAGCGAATACTTTTTCATTGTATTTATACTGAGAATGTCTCTAATTTGTAGCGCGGTTGATTGAAAGGATCGCTTTTCACGCGATTATGTATAAAAATATGATAACTCATGGAAAAATCCAGTAAATTAAGTGCAACATAGTTTTATAAAGTGACCTAGTTAAATAAAAATATGATATAACACTATGTTGAATATTATGAAACAAATTTATTGAAATGAGTTTGTATATTTTTACACCAAAGTTTTCACTTGTACCTGCTTCAGTGGCGTAGCTAGGGTCATCTGCGCCCGGGGACAAAGTCTTCGCCCCTTCTTGGAGTCTCCAAGAAAGTTTTGAAATTTTACGGTTTATATGGTTCATTTTCAGTGGATGTGTCATTTTTTTTATGAGTAGAATGGCGCCCCTTAATGCTCAATGGGGGAGCCAAAATCGTGTTTGCCAACTGGTTTGTAATGAAGATATTTGTGGAGCTCCAAAATTAAATCTTGCAAACGTATTTGGGATATATTAGCTTACATCAAAATAAAATTAAAAAAATAGTTTTAATACTCATTTTGGCGCCCCCTAATGTGGCGCCCGGTCCCCCCCTGCCCCCCCCCCTAGCGACGCCACTGACCTGCTTTATAAATATTCTAATTACTATACTATTATACCTTTGAAATATACGTTTTCATTTCATTTCTGTTGGCACGAAGAGGACAACTAGAATATTTATTACATACAACTAGTCTGCTGGCTACGCCATTTGTGGAATATTCCGTGATGGGATAATAGTAGTAGAAGTAGTAGTTTTCATTTTTAACTAATTGTTTTTTGTGATTTGTTATAAGAAATTAAATAAATTATATTTTAAACAGTTTTAAAGTTTATCATCGTTTACATATTTTGGTTGATTGGAAGAAAATACCTACGGTATAAAATAAGCCGTTTTTTGTACCGAATAATACATTCTATTTTTAAACACGTTCTAGTGTTTCAATATGTTCTAGTGTTTGCATATGGACCTGCAGGGTTACTCTTGTCAAAACTAAACACGATCTTAATCTAGTCTTGATCTTGATCATATGACGCACGAAGGGACTATGGTCAAAAACACCGCGCTACCGCTAACGCGCGATCGGTTTGCGTGTATTTTTGACCATAGTCACTTCGTGCGTCGTATGATCAAGATCAAGACTAGATTAAGATCGTGTTTAGTTTTGTCAAGAGTAGCCCTGCAGGAGTAAAAGAAAACTGTCCACAATAGTAGGTAAATCTGTACGCCTTCATAAGAAAGACAATTAAATTCGAATACTTAAACCAAGGTATGGAGCTGTTAGATTAATACATCATTAAAAATGTTAAATTTTACAGCATCTGGTTATATTGGGTAATTTTTAATTTAGGAAGAAATTGTCTTTTGAGACACCCTATACAATTTATCTGCCCATAGGTTTCATTGCAACCAAATAAAAGGAAGCTAGCTGTATATCTTTAAATAAATAAATAAAGTTTTTAAATATTTATTCATGTTGTTTCCAGGGCAGTGGATTGGCTGATGATGGCCAGGGACAAATGATGACCTCTGTGACTACACCTGTCTTTGATAGGAGAAACCACACTGTAAGAACATTTATCTAGCTTAATAAATTGAAACAAAAATGCAGCTGATCTTTTAAAACAAGCTTTTCATTCTACTATAGAATAAACAAACATGAGAAAAACGTCCTTCGACTCGTCATTGATAAGTCGAAAGACATCTCTCTTATGATTATTTAATTTACAGTATAACGATAGGTTTCTTTAAATTTATCCAATTATGGAATTCTAGTACTAGTGCACGAACACATTAAATAAAAATGAGATTTTCTTATACCTTGTGCTGTACCATACCTATATTTTTTAAATAGAATTAGGTAAAATTCTAATACTTATTGTAATATGTATTTTTTCATCTTCTTATTTTCAGCAACGAGAAGCAAATCTTCTTGGAGTAGTGGGTACAGATGTTCCTGTTGATCAAATCAAGAAATTGGTGCCTCCTTATAAAGTAAGACATTAAGGGTTGTACCCTCCCTTACCCGTGGATGTTTCAGGAATGGTAGTTCCTATGTCATCCACACTCATCGTGCAAAATCTTTATTTATATGAGAGGCCTCAGAGATTGCCTAAAGGGCTCCCCCCGACAAAACCTCTCCACAGTTAATTACAACCGTTAATGTTCCTAAAGGACGTAAGACATTAACTTCAACCGTCTTCTGCAATTTATTTAAAAAAAAATCATAACATAAACCTTTTATTTATATATAACAATAAACAGCGCAAGGCTTACATGTTTAGAATATTATACAAACAGATAAATAGAAAAACGAAATCAAATCAAGACGAGGGATAATTTATATATAATTATTAATGCTTTCAGGTGGGCGCTAATGGGTACTCCTTCATAGTAAACAACAATGGACATGTTCTCTACCATCCTGATTTGAGGCCATTGGTAAGCATGTTACGTTTTTAACTTTACACAAAATTTACCTATCTACAATACTTGGCTGAAAGCTGTATATATGAAAATTATTTTCATATTTATTTATTTATACAATACACGGTGTGATCCTTTAACATATTAATGATATAGTTACAGTTCAATAGACAAAAAATCACAAACAGATACAACAATCACAAAATCACAAGTCAAGAATATATTTCTGTATAAATTTAGAAACTATAATTTTATTAAATTTATTATCATCTATAACAACCAGTTTGGCACGGAGATGATACCCTTATCTTTGAGTCACAAGGTCTTGGGATCAATTCCTGGCCAGGGAAAAAATAAGAATGATATTTTTCAAGTTGTTTTGAGTCTGGGTGTTGAGTGCTTTGTATATATGTGTATTCTTGTATTAGTATCCATAATACAAGATTTATATCTTAGTTTTGGACTTACTCAATCTGTATAGATTGTCTTATGTATCTTATGTTATCTTAAAAAAATTCTTATTAATTATGGGTAAATAACTGGAATTATGAATTATTTTTTAAATGACATGTATAAATTTTTAATTAAATAATGTTTTTCTTTCTTTACAGTATAACAATGAGGAGGTAAACTTTTTTATATACATAAAATCACTCATAAAAAAATTTCATATTATATCCAATATCATTTGATTCTTCATATTATATTTAAATCTCATAATTACATCTCATTTCAAACTCTGAAATTACTCAATAAAGTTAATTAATATTTCATTTGTATTGTTTTATGCAAGTACTCACAAAAAATTAATGAAATCTTACGTTTAAGTTTACTGGGCGTAAAAGCAAGTTTAACCATATTAAAAGCTAGCTCAGGATAAACGTTACCCTAAGACCATATTGAAATATTGGGGCTTAATACTGTAAATTAATAATTAGTAGGTATAATAAACAAAATGTAATATATTTTTGAATTTAATTTATTTTTGAAAAAAAGAGCTTAAGTATTACTTTTAAAATTATGATTGTAATATTTATTGAATTTATTTAACGTTTCAGTACACAGAAACTCTCCGCCCACTCTACAGCACTGTGGATGTAACAGAGATGGAACTGTCAGAACAGGAGGCCACTCCGAGAGAGAACCACTCCTTACTGCTTGATGTAAGTTACTTACTAAACATACCTACTGTTCCTTCTTATCTCATAAAATGGTTTTTAAGTTCATGCATTAATTTTTTTATTTCCTTTATTCATTTATAACGTTAATTTACTTTTTTTTTTTTTTTTATTTCATTAATTTTCTTGCTTTATTTTGTGGATTCCTCGGCAGAGAAATGGTCATCCACTCTTTCTCGTAAGTTTTCGAATGTCCCGTAAAAAACGCAACATAAACCATTATTTTAGACATTAATACCTTTTATTATTATTTTTTTGTTTTCCTTTAATAAAATAAGGTGTTATGTGAAACTTCAGAACATTTCAACGGGCCATATTGATTTAACACTTAATAAAATTCTACTATTTAACACACATTTTTATTTTTTTTTTTATTTTTATTAATTATCCAAGCAAAACATACAGTCATTCAGTACATATTAAAATAAATATATTAAATCTATAATTGACCAGTGAAGTTTGCGGATATTACTAATTAATCGGCATGTTCACAAGTCAAACAGGAAGAAAAATACAACAACATGAAATTAGTTTAGCAATACATTATAGAAAAAGAACATGAACATAAAGTGGGCTATTGTCAAAAATAAAAAATGTATGAAGAATCACCACAAAACTCTATTCTTTATGTTCTAAATTTATTTTTAATTTATCCATATTTGCTTTGTGTACCTATTTAAGTATTTATATGTTTTTATTTTGTTTCTGTCTTTTATTTGTTTATATTTTTACACAATGAATGGCTATAAAAGCCTTTGACATGAAAATAAAAATACAATAAAATAACAATGTACTTATAGAGAAAAAAAAAACACATTACAAAAAAACACTGTCACACAATTTACAGCACAGCATTCTATGCAAGAACAGCATTTATACAAAATTAATATTCCAACTTAGTATGTTTATTGGCCTTTATGTACAATTGGGAGTAAAAACTCATTTTTGAAATTTTTGAAACTTAGTTGCTACTACTACTACTACTATACTATCACGGCTTATCCCACAAGTGGGGTAGCCAGCAGATCAGCTGCACATAATAAATATAAAATGTCTTAATTTTTCGAACATCTGCCTTTTACAGGACACTCGAAAACTTACGGAGAAGAATGGGAGAATAATTCTTTACCGGGTGCTCCACGGGATAAATTGATACTTAGCACCTTTGTAATAACCAGCCTTCAATTATTTCTTTCACCTACTTTATGATTGAAATTTTTATTTAAAAAGGCAATATTGCTCTACTATGTATAAATAAATATTACCACTACGCTCATTTATGAGTTAAACGATTTCTCAAGAACTCTTTTGTTAAAAAAAAATTGGGCTGATAGAGGTGCACAATGGTTGAGTTTTCTTTACAATAATTCTTAGAATCAAATGATTGTCAAAAAGTTTACTTAATAATGATAATATCATTGTTAAAATTCAACAATCTAATCCCAGGAAGTACTTGTTTGAACAGATAATATCAGACAATAGGTTGAAGTTCAAATAAACTTGCATTGTGCCCAAAATAGCTTGAGATATGTACCTTGTCATTAACAGAGGATAAACTTAAATGACTATAAATAAAAAATATATAACAGATAATATTTCAGCTACACATAGTCTTCCTTAATTAATACAACTTAACATAGGGTGTTTAAACAATCCGCACAGATTGAGTTAGTTTCAAACTAAGATATTAATATTGTGTTATGAAGTCTAACGCAACGATACACATACAATTCACTTAACACATATACAAACATGTAACACCCAGGTCTAGAACCATTTGAAAAAGGTCATTCTTCATTTTACCACAGCTGGGAATTGAACCTGAAACATCGTGACTCAAAGGCAAGAGCGTTAGCTCTTGACCACAGCAGTCACAATTAATTTAACATAAATTATATTTCTTTCAGTTACGAAGTGAAATGATTGAGCAGAAAGAGGGTGAAACGGAGGTTGCCATCAAAGTCCATTACGAGGACATGAGAAGAGTCTCCACAAGGAGGCAGAGATACTTCTATGGTCCCATAGATGGCACTCCATTTTCCTTGGCTGTGGTGCTACCAGATGGATACGGAATGTATGAACTACTGGCAGAACAAGAAGTGCGCCACAGTCAAATCAATGGTAAAATATCAGTCATTTTTTTATTAATTTAATAAATTTAAAATGGCTATACCTAAACTGCTACTAAAAAAGAACAAAGATTTTTTTTAATCTTTTATTCTCCTATTGCAAACATAAAAAACAAAATAGGAAGAAAAAAATCTTCAGTTTCCTGTTTTTGTCTATGTTTGCAACGGGTGTAAAAGAAAGAAAAACATGGTGTCATTGTATTATGTGTAAAGTAACTTATCAATTTAAAGAGTGCTCAATGTAGTTCAACACATTTTGAACCCAGCACAAAAAAACCTAGGTGCGGTGGTTAGAATCGGAACTAAAAACATACCCTTCCAATTTTAAAATATGTAATATTTTACTTTGCAGTTACCGAATACTTTAAAGGCACAAACTGGAAAGTCCACCCTGACTGGTAAATAAAAACATATTATTTTTACAAAACTTTTGATCATATTATTAATATATGAGAGATTATCAAAATTTGTAGAATTTTTTATACTGACATCTTAAATTGATTAATGTTGTATAGAATTTAATTTCAGTTCAGTAATTGGTAGCCAGATAATTAAGTCTTAGATTTTGAATATCTGAGCCTGAAATCTCACTACTGATCCACTCCACCTTAATAATACAAGCTATTGATTAGTGCAAACGCATACATAATTAAACATATTTGATATTAATAAAACACTGTTTTACTTTTTACTATTAATTTATTATTACTCAAGCGCTTTCGTCAAGGTAACTTGACGAAAGCGCATGAGTAATAATAAATTAATAGTGAAAAGTAAAACAGTGTTTTATTAATATCAAATATGTTTAAAATGTCTTTTCACAATGTGAACACACAAACTCTAGATCATTTGCATACATAATTATTACATTTGAGTTAATCATGATAAACCCAAATTCATTTTCAAAAGTGCAGTAAATAATTATATTACTAATAAAAGTATATTACTAATAAAAGCTGTTTTTTCACCCTATTGGTTTAAAAACAACCCTCTTTTACAATAGATACTAGAATGTAAGATACATTTTCCTTTCTAGGGTATATTGTGAATACAACTCAGCTTCAGACATCAACTTCCAAACCCCTGAGGAGCGACTGCTTCATTTCTTGGCTCGTGCAGGACGTCCAGGATGGAAGTGGATGTCTCTGAGGCCTAGATCACCCTCTAGAGGAGAACATCATCACAAGAAACAGGAAAAGGACTCATATTTCTGTAAGAGACTTTGTCATTCAACTACTGCAGTTCTACTCTTAACTTGGACCTTATCTAGCATCTTATAAATGTTAAATTACAATAAATACACCAATCTTTTAACTACAACATCAGACAGTGACTTCCCTAGTTGCCAAGATGGGTGCGTAATTTCAATCACAAAAAAGTATCAATTATGGTGTATTTATGTTACAAAAACGTCAATGTTTGTAGACTAGTAAAATTTAATTATGGAAGAAAACACCATTGGTTTTAGTGTTACTCAATATTTATTGAATAGTGACCTGGTTTCGACTTACAAAGTCATTGTCAATTGACAATATATAAACATGGAGTTTTACAAAATAAACGTCAACTCAATAAATACAATTAATTTCTTTTCAGGCGATAAAACTCTTGTTCAATCTCTGGTACGAGACGCTATGGTAATGGAAGGATTAGACGCAAGGACAAGTCACACAGGACACAAACAGTAAGTCATAATATAAACTCAATGCATGAATGTTGCCGTCAAACCGATAAGTGATAATGCATGAATAATTCACTTCACTGCTAAAAAGCACAACAGCTGTGATTTCTAGTAATGTATGAAAGAAACTATCAGATGAAAAGTTATATATTTATTATTTTAAATGTGTAGGCTTTTATTATTTTAAAGATTAGGTCTACCAATCTTTTCTCTAAATTTTCGAGTGTCCTGAAAAAGGCAGGTGTTCATTAAACCTCATGTATAAGACAGTTAAAATCTACAATTCAGCAAAGGAGCGATGCCATCATCCTGAATGTACTATTTTTTTATTGGTATGGATACGACAATCTAAAATTTTATCACTTGCAGTTAGTCCGCTGACCACCCCACTTGTAGGATATGCCATGATGGTTCAGTGGTTGTTTAAAGTCACAGTAAAACATCAGGCTCACGAATTGTAAAATATCCTAAAGTGGGAGTCCTATAAACCAAGATATAGAACAAACTCGTGTGATAAATGTACACATATAACCTCATACAATGGTTAATTGTAAAAATCACATCAATTAATATATAGAACAAATGTTCATCTTACAAATTATAATTTATTTATTTTTAAAAAGATATATCTGGGTTTTTGTTATAAACCCAAAAACAACCTTATACACCTTTCACAGTAAGCTACTAAAAGCTTGTGTCGTGAAAGGGGAGTTTGCCGGCACCTGGTATCAAACCACGGATCCCTTAAATTGAACATATCATCATAAAACAAAAGAGTAAAACTCTATGTTCAGTAATACCAACAACTTATAGGAATAAAAAATATAAAATTGATGTCATCATAGCCAAAAATAAATGCATATGCATAAAATGACAACAGATTATTCTGCTGTGAAGAAATTAGTAACCAACTTTATCCTCAGTCTGTTTTTCAACCTGAATTTCAAATAAATAATATTAAATGAAAAGGACAATCACATTATATTTTTCATCATTTTCTATGTTAATTTCTGGTAAAAATATATATAAATATAGATATCTGATTACTTTTAAATTTACTTCAAATTGAAATTAATGACCATACAAATAAATTATGACATATTGATTTATTCTATTCCAGACTTTGAATAATATTTGATTGTACATATATTTGGGTAATTATAAGGGAACTATTTTGGTCCACAATCTATATAATGTTGCATTGGTGCTGTTTTTTTGTAATTGACTGTTTGTTCTGTAGAAAATAAATAAATAAATTTAAAAGTTATTCACTTTGTAAATTAATTGCTCAGTAATTCACCAAAGATTTAACATAGAAAATGACGGACTGTTTATTATATAGGTATAATTTGTTTATTTTAATTTATAAATATGTTCTGTTACAATATGAATGTTCACTAATACACAATGTGTTTGCACCATGTTTAGCCCGATAGCCACTTTGATGGCATTACTCAGCAGGTAAAGTAACAATTAAACAAACAACAGATTATAAAAGTCTGTAGTTTTCGCTAGAAACCTTTAATTTAATCATCTCGTTGAAAATTTAATTCATGTGTGAAGAGTTTTACCCTCATTTTAAATGTCAAGACATTGCCTACACATTTTTCCTTGAATTCAGAATTAAAATACAAGTTTACAAATCTGTGACATAGAATATAGTTAGTGCCTTACATGATTAGAAATTCAAACATTCTTAAAATATTTTTTATAATTTTGTGTAATAATCAAGTTAAAATAAATGTCACTTACAAATGAGTTGTATAAATGCAAACTGCGCTATCTCCTTAAAAGAAGAATTTAAATTTGCAAATTACGTAATGTTTAAAATCTTGTAAATAGTTATACTCTCTAGATGAAAACATATTACTTTCTCTTTAGTCAAGTTATTTTCTAACTTTTTTCACTTTATATTGCGAATATTTCAAATACCTACGTATAACTCAAATTCTTTTCGTAAGGAGATAGCGCTGTTTGCGTTTATAATACGATTCAGATATAGGTATAATACTATGTAATATATTAAAATTGTGTCATTTTTGCATAATACGTCTAAAATAAAATAATAAAAAGTTTAGAAAAAATGCAATTATTTTATTGATTTATTGTAGGTACGTGTGATTTATTTAATCCAAGTGCCTAGTATGAATTTTATGTAACACAAAAATAAATTAATTATAGACATATAATTATAACTATATTCACAAAATTATCACATCTGACACATCCTATTCCTGCTGTCATCTATGCATATTGAAAACAGTGTGTATGTAAGAAAGAGATGGAATATAGTTTCAAAGTAATGTTTAAAGAAATATTTATGAAACATTTAATAGATAGCAAATGATGTGAATTTAACACATTATTCTATGCAATTCTCCAATATGTATATGAAATATTCAGAAAATGATGCTCGCACACAACCTATTTATGACTCGACTACTTGCAATGTGTAACTATATTCAGGACATTGTCCACTAAGGGTTTACTTATTTTGCTTTATAGCTAGTCTATGGTTATATGTGATTAATGGGAATGATAAAGCGCCTCTGCAGAAAATATTTGCAAGCTTAATATTTTCATAACATTCATGACAAACCACCCAAAATCAAGTTATGATTATATGCATCTTAGTTCAAATAAAAAAAAAACAATTTCTCATGAAAGTCATACTAGACCAACTTATTTGTCATGGCCAAAATGTAACATCGAATCTGCAAAATTGACATTTTATAGAAGAGTAAAATAAAGAAGAATAAATATATAATTTTTATGTTCATACAAAAATAGGAGAATTCCTATTTTTTTTTTTACTTTTTTACATAAAAATATGTTACTATGAAACATGTTATGTACATATCTATTACAAAACTTTATTACTGATAAAAATGTGACTTTTGTAAAATCATTCCATTTTGAGTGTGATAATATAACAATAAAATGTAAATAACACCAAAGTAACAAAAGTTTTAAAGTCAACAAGTAAAATTTAAGCTAAAAATATTAGGGAGCAATTATTGCTTACTAATTTTCCCACTATATTCTACTCTATGGTCACTTAAGTTTATAGAAAGTATTGATATTTTCTAATCAATATTCAGAAAATGTATTTTTTTTCTACGTTTGTATAGCATAAATCTTTAAACATAAACTAATCTACACAGAAGAGATTTGATAATGAAGATATTATTTAATTTTACAAATTATGTATATTAATTATAATTGTTATTTATTCATACAATAGACCATTAAAGGTCACGTGGTCTTGTCTATGGATTTGCTTTTGCTTGGGGGGCAAACAGTCCGATTGCGCAAATCCTTGTAGGATGTTATGCCATAAGAGAAAAAAAAGAAAGTCAGACGACAAAATAATAACAAAATCGACACTGACAGTTTTTTTGATTATTAGGTATTCTTTAAGCGTTCCACCTAATATTACACCGTAATCGTCTGTTGTGTTGGGATGCCTGATGCCCCTCAATGATTTTTCTGTGACGTCATCCTTTAATGGTCTATATTGATATCTCTTTATGCAGTCTTTTCTGTCAAACAAAAATACATGTATAAAATGTTTTAAATACCTACAGATTTTTTTTATTTTTGTTTAACAGACTTTTAGTTTATTTTATTTAGTTTTGTGCATGCTTTGTAGATTTTGAACTTTTATTTTGAATTAGTTCCTTTAACTTTCCATTCACAACTTTATCGTTTCATTTTTTTATTTATTTATTATTTGTCACGGTCTTTATGTGTGTTTTATCTTTAATTATTATTTTGTACACTCTATTTTTTTGCTAATCTTAACAAAGTGAGCCAGATGATTTCTTCTTAGAATATTTTTACTGTTGATATTTTACTGCGATGAATAATTAATAATTACAAATCACTTCTATTCCTTCTTCTAATGTTTTGTCAGGTCACCCTGATGATGACCATCAATTGAAAATATATATCCTTATCTTGGGCAGTTCAAAGGAGCTTCTCAGCAATTCAAATGCCAGTCTTGTTAATTATATTGTGGAGTCATATTGTTTATGATAATTAGCATATGAGAGGTTTAGATGCAAAGGCACATCAAGCTCAAAACATTGAAACTAAGGCAACAGCACATTTCTATTTGTACCTTTAGTACTTTAAGTTATGTTTTGTTTTTTTTCTCTATTGATATTTATTTACATCATTATAAAATCTATTGTTTAACTAAAACACCAAATGTAATTTAAAAAATACAAATAAATTTTGAATCAAAGCGTTATTGGTTTTTCATCTTACTGAAGTCAAATGACAGTTGGTCAGATACAATGCCTTAAAATTGCAAACTAATTGTGCAATCTGCTTTATTGGAAAATTTGAAATTAAGAATGGTAATTTGTTCAAATTGACTGAAGTGTTTTTGCTTCTGAATCGGTTTTTTTACCAAGGATAGAGATGAATTTTCATCATATTCATTAAACTACATTGTAGCTGACAACAATGGAAACATTTCTGGATTCATAGTTGAATATTTGTGTAAAATTCATCAATGCGCCTTTGCATCTTAAGCTCTCATATGTAAATAAATATATTAAGACAATCAACTTTTACATAACATAAAAAACATTTTCTTCTACAATTAGTATTATCTGCTTATTACTGTCGATGAATGGATAACTGGAGGCACCATGGATTACTAATTTAAACATAAAATTTTATTTTTAATGCTCTCAAATTATCAAAGTTTGCTACCATTACATTTGCATTCCATGGAAAAGGTAATAATTTAAGACAAATTAATTTTGATTAATAATTCTCAGCAGCAAGGACTTTTTAAAATGCAGGTTAAATGAAATATAAAAGGAAGCTGTTGAAGATCAGAAGAGGATCTGTATGTTGGAGAATAAACCAGATGCATGTTTGACATTAAACTAATTTAAAAAATCTCTTTCAGCGCTTTACTCATGGATTACTTTATTTCGATTCAAATACAAGTGACAGTGAACCAGTATATATTAAATTAATCAATTACGAAAAATTCATTGGCCATAAACTTAAATATAAAATTAATAGATTACCAAAAGCAGTCATGCCATATATTTGGCATAAATGGTTTTGTATTTCTATTGGATTTTTCTAACTAATTATTACTTAAAAAAACATTGCTTGTAAATAGAATTATACTGGTTTACTGTATAAATATTTAAATATCATCTGAATGCTACTTGGTTCCAGGTTTATTAGTTGTATTTAATGGTAATATATATTTTCAGGCAAGGCTACCAAATGTTCGGAGTAACATTATCATTTGTGGCAACCAGAAGTGGATTACTGAGATGGACTGAACATACTAATACCAGCCCTGATTCATCTGAACCGTAAGTTTAAATTTTTGGTATAACCCTATAATTTAACTTACTTTTTCCATGCATAAATATAACATCACAATTTGGAATAATTCAAAATTTCAAACTGTTCTAACCAGTTGTGCTTACCAATTTTCACATTTGAATTTGATTACCATCTTCCAGACACTTTAGTGAAGTTTACCAAAGGGCTTTTGACGCCCCATGGTACAAGAGGGCCGTGGATCACCATTCAGTGGAACCTGAGAGTTTTGTCTTCTCAGTTCCGTTCAGGGAGGGTACCGTGTCTCCAGATGATCCAGATCCATTGGTGCTGGCAACGCATGCAGTGTTTGTAGAGCATAGAGGACACCGGGCACCTGCTGCAGTTGTTGGGCTGCATTTTCAACTGAATACTCTGGCTAAACATTTTGTCAACATTACATCAGCTGTAAGTTATAAAATAAAGACAGTTCGGTTGAAAAATAGAAATTATCAATTATCAACCGGAAATAAACTCATTTTTATTAATTATTTTTTATTCCGTTTCTCGTAAATTCAATTGAGAAATCCCAGATTCAATTCTTCAGCTGCCGACTTTACCTGTATGTTTGCTAGTGTAGAAATTAGAATTGGATAAATGGAAGTCCCCAGACTTCTACACTATTCAGATGCTCGGTGGGTCCTTCAATATATTCGACTTTACTTATTGTGAGGGTTTTTAAGTCTTTGGTGGATATCAGAATCTTATACTTTTTGAATTCTTTCACACATTCAACTGTCCACAATTTTCAAGTCCAAAATATTTATTTAAAAAATCACCATGTAATAAACTCCTCTCCTCATTAACTCAAAACTTTGGATATAATGAAACCTTTTTCTATTTCAGTGCACTGGCAGTGGAAATTGCAAAAAGAATTGTGCTTCTCAGGATCTTGACTGTTACATCCTGGATGATAATGGCTTTGTTATCTTATCAGAGGAGAGCACCCACACTGGACAGTTCTTTGGACAAATAGACGGAACTATCATGGACTCCCTGGTGCAGGACCGGATATATAGAAAGGTGCCACTCTTCGACTACCAAGGAAGATGTCCCAATGGAAAGAATCCATACAGTGGCAAGGGATCACCATTAGCGGTAAGCTATGCTATATTTTCTTGTCAGTAATTTCATGGGAGAAGGTGACTTAATTGGTGGAGTAATGCTCTTAATGGAAGGGAGTGGTTTTTACCCTACACTCCTGAGAAAAGTTTTGTAAAAATGGAAGATGAACCATTTCGATTGAACATTTTTTCCACGAGAGTGTCGATTAGATCAACTCTGAAATATGTTTCTCTTTTAATAATAAGGAGGCAGAATTGGTGAACCTAGGACAAAATGGTACCTACGGGCAGTGCTCGATCTAGTTATTTATAGTTAAGGAAGGTAAATATAATATTTGCCTTCCTTTACTATAAATCGCGAATATGTTATTTCAAAATTTGTATTTTCACGTTTCCAAGGATTAAATTTTGGGGCCCCCTCAGGCTTGAATTTTGTCACTCTCATTTTCGTAACTCTGGGCATTTGCCCACCTCGCTCCACTCCCTAGTTCAGGCCTTGTAAAATGGGATATACATTAGTGAAATGGAGTGACCAGGTAAAGGAGGCAACTTAAGGGAGCTTAACTTATGTACTATAAAAAACTGAGGACCAAAGTTGCTGGAAAGAACTTATTTACACTGAAAGAAAAATCAAACTCAAGAATCAAAAATATTTGCCATCAAAATGCTATCATTATTATGTCTACCACAAATACTACAAGAACTTGTTTTAGTTTCTACTTATGTCAATAAATGAATGTCACATTTTTCAGCCGATACATCCATTCAGCTGGTTATCCAAGTGGATCTGGCACTTGGCCCTCACATGGTTCCCACTATGGACTCCTGCAGAATCTAGGGCTCATGCTTATGCACAAGAAGACTGTGAGTAACAATAAACATTTCATAAATAAAAATTATGGCATAAGTAGTTAAACACAAATTCAAAGATTAAAGATTAGTAATATTTAATTATTATTAATCAATAGGCTGAGCCTTTTACAATAAATAACTACATAAATACAGAATACCTCAATTAAAAAAGAAACAATTGAATACTTACATTTAATCTCGATGCATAATTTTTATTTTTATTATTTTATGACTTTTTCTTTCAATTTTTACTATGCAGTAACCTGGTTGTCTTCTCAAACTTTATGAGTCGAAACTAGATTACGGATAATTAAAATTGAAAAAGTAGTAAAACAAAAAACCAATAGGAAATTTTTTTATCACATAAATTAAAATGGAGTTTTATAAAATAAATATCAACTCAATCAATAAAGAAAAAGTTAATAGGAAAAGATTTATCCTTAAAAATATTTACAAATGTTGAAAACGAATAATGAAAAAAATGATTTTATTCTATTTATTCCAGATTAATTAACAGATACATGTCAATAACAATTTATATTAATTTCCAGCATATTCCGATCCCGCATATGGCGATTATGAAGATCAAGAAAACATGTATCCAACAGTGGAAGAGCTCCCACCTCCAGTGATTCCACCTCTGGTTCCCGAACCTCCGATAGAGCCTCCTGTAGAATCTCCACCACCACCTCCACCTCCTCAGACGCCCCCAGTGGGCCCCTTGTCACCCATGGGGGTTGGAGGCACAGTAGGGGGTCCCCAAGGTGTTAGGGCATGTGATAAGAGGACTGATTTGTATGTCCTACAAGCAGAAAGACTCAATATGAGTCAGCCATTAAAGGGAAAACTTACCAACTGTCATGTCACAGGATGTGAAAGGTGAGAAGTGAAAACAAAAGTCAGAAGTTGATTTATTGATTTCGTTGTGTTATTGATGATGTGAAAAATTAATTAAACAAATAGAGTTATAATATATACAAGTTGATAAAAAAATGCTAGAAACCCAATTACATAATATATAATAATACAGTGTACACAATGCGTACCATTGTTTAAGCTGTTTTGATTGGAATACTCTGCGTAACAACTATTACGCATTATGATCAGATTTGCCAACTTTATTTTAAATAAATATTTAATGACTTATTTCAGGCCGTTCAGCGTCCAGAAAATTCCCCACAGCAACCTGATTCTCCTAGTGGTGGACACACTGTGCCCCTGTGGAGTGAAACAGTTGGGCACCGGGGCCAGGGAGCTGCCTCCCACGCCTTGTCGCTACCCCACACACTCCAGGAGGAGGCCTCACAAGTGTATCAACTATCATCCCGAGGTATATATTATTAATGTCACATGAATACAATTTCTTTCATCGGAGTGAATCTAGACTTTATTTCAGCTCTATGGAAATGCGAGCAAGATACCTACACTGTTACATATTATGTTATCATGGCTACTAATTAATTATAGCACATGGTATTCGAAAAAAGTAATATAGAGGAAGCAAAAGTATGTACGGATAGCTCTATATGACGTTCCGTCCTCCCGCTTGGGGTACAGCAGCATAGTATTGGATGATAGATGACTTGAAAGATGTTACATTCATAAGTCTGAAAGCTGCCTTGCAGTCTCAAAAACACTAGTTTCAATATACATCCTAACCTAATGAGACATTTTTGAGATAGCTTGAAAACTGTTACACCAACTCCAACAAAAATCACTACGAATCATTATTATTTTTACATTTTATAAAGTTTTTACATATTATAATATTAATTTTCTTTGCAGGAAATTGATATCCAACTATGCGGAGGTTCCAGTAACATAATGATGTCCGTCACTCTTCTCATTCTTGTCGCGTTTGCTCATCTCACTAACACGTGATGCGAACAATATAACAAAATCATAACAATACTACATCTCAACTAAATATAATATAAATATTACTCAATTACTTTGTATTATGCTGTGAACAAAACAGAGAGAAAACCACATTTCATTCATCATTCAATACAGATATGAATGTATCTGTACTGATACAATATATGACACACATAAACGTAAGGAAAACATCGTAACGAAATTCAAAGCCGGAAAAAAGAATGAATGTTCCATCGCAAGATGACAGCAAATAATATGATATGAACTGTTGTGAGGAATTATTTGAATAATAATAATAATGATATATTTTAAAAAGTAATATTTTTGTTTGTTTCTAAAATAAATAAATAAATAATACGCCTTTAGTGTGATTGATAAAATAAATGATAATAATGGACTATTATTATTTCGAAATGTTGAAATCGTAAATATTTTATGAAAAAGGGAAAAAGATTAATGAAGATGTGTTTGAGCATTTATCAAATGATTGAAAGTATCTTATTGTCATTTGAAATAATATCCGTTTTATCTTTGTTAAAACTTTCTTATTAAATGTATAATTAAATTATTATTACAATATTATATTATATAAACCTAATGTAATATGATGTAATACTCTTACAATAATTACATTAAATGACTAAGTTATAGTAATGATATTGACTTTTTTGAAGTATTTTCTTAATGTATTTGTGAGATATAAATACATACTAACAATAATTGATTACTGAAGGATTAATTTATCTATTGATTATTATTATCTTCATATCTATTGTACATAGATACTTAAATAAATAAATAAACAATTTCGAAAAAAAAAACATTAAGAACAACATCACTTTAGATGCTATTATTATAAATTAAAAACATTTTTGAGCTTTTTTGTAAAGTTATCATTATTATTATCATTATGTATTTTCATTATATACGAGATGTAATAAACCTAACCTAACATAACCTAACCTAACCTATAAAATGTTTGACAAGATCCTTCAAATAAAAATAATGATATCATGTAATTAATAATATAATTCATACATTTATTAATTAAAATATGTATGGTGAATAATGTTTTGATATTATGCATCATCTTCTAAATTATTAAAAAGCTTATGCAGTCTCTTCCATAGTTCTTAATATTGTTATATTATGTACTTTACACATACGACAGTTATTTTTATGTATTATGATTATAAATGTACATTGATCAGTTGGTAAGTAAGATATATGTTGACAAGTAAGTGGAAGTTAGGTGATGATTGTTGGGGGTTGAAGTTTTTATCAAATAAGAAGGCTTTTATACAATGGTTCTAATATTATAATTATCATTATTATCGTTACGCAAAAAGTTACTTATTTTCTATGATAATAATATCTCGTGTAACTTGTTGGTTCATTATTGTGAATTTTCTCATTAATTTTGCTACTTATAAATAGACTTACAAAATTCTCCCAATTTGCAAGTGGGCAACATATTATACAATCTCTCAAATTTGGTGCTGGCCAGAAAAAATTGTGGATACGAGCCACAAAATTTGTAAAAAGTTGTACAATGCTTACATAATTATTACTTTTAATGCAATTTTAAAAAATACTCATTGCGCTAAAGTATACATTTTTACTCTATTAATTTTTACATCGAGTTTGTAAAATATTTTTATACGGCATTATATTTGGTGTGAATGCTTCCTTAAATGAACCCTGCTTTCATTATTCCATTTGTATACACTACAATTACTTGTTAGTCAGTAAATAATTCATATCAAACATGCTACACTGTCTGCGATCGAGCAATTTCATGTAAATAAGATTCTTTGTAACATTTTTATAAATTGCATACAGTATCTTTGTATCAAGTTTTCATATTTTCCTTGTAGTTGTTAACATTTCCTTTATTTTAAAAAATAGGAATAAATGTTGCACTTTTAATGTATTTTATATGTCAGTTTTTTTTGTAATTTGTTTGTGGAGTATAAGATAGTATGTTACATTATGTTACAAAATGTATTTTTTTATACTTGTCATTTATAAAAGTGAAATGAATGTATTTCAATGAGTAAATTGGATGGGATAGATTTATCTTATGTAATTCCTATAGTTTGTTTTGAATTGCTGGAAATCACTTTACAGTGATAATCTCACCAATGTTTTCTAATCACATTTAAATATATTTACGTTATTGATGATAATATGTAGAAACTAAAAACAAGACTAAATAAATATTGTACTAAATTCAAAGGTATCAAAAAAAATTAAGTTCAATTACATTTTTCATATTTATGAAAAATGCATTCATATTAAATTTCCATAATATTTTCAACACCCAACAAGAACAGGTGGTTGGTAGGCTTGTGATAAAGTCTAGGATTTTCAATCGAGTGATCCTAGGTTTGGCACAAGCACCTTACTTATTATGAGGGTATCTAAGGTGTCTTCGGGTTTATAGCAAATTCAAATTATCTTTATCCTATGAACAAATGGCATTAGAAGTTGAATAAACAAACAAACTCCATCTATTGTACTCCACATTCAATTTTTTATCAAATTTATATATGTATAGTAAAAATTAATGTATCTTACTGTGTACGTATATTGTATTAAGGAATGCACCAATAATAAAAAAAAATGAGAGCACCTAGTTTATGTTGCACAATGAATAAATAAATAAATAGATTTAAAATTTAACAAAACAATGAATTATTATTCCTTCATAATATGTGTACTTTATATTTCTTTTTTTGATGATTTATGTAATTTCATGAAAAGATATTATTGTGAATTCAATTAAAAACAAACGTTTTGGCTTAAACACTCAAATATTATAGTAGTTGAATTGTTTTGTTAAGTTTGTTTTTATGATTATTAAAATGGTTTATAATTTTTAACTAGTTACAATTTAGAAACAATAATTTTAGATAAATAAAAAAATAATTATATTTGTTATTACTGCTGTACCTTCTTTGTAGTTACAACTTTTAGACTTTTAAAGTTTAATTATTTTAATTCTAAAGACTTTACCGTCGATTTCTTGATGATTCGATAGACTATAAAATATTATAATAAAATGTCACAAGACAATAATAAATGAATAAATAAATATACAAATTGTGACTTGTCCAATGTGTAAATGTGGAATGAAAATTTTGTAGATATTATTGTACGACGAGGATACCAGCATGCTCTGTAGATGTGAAATGTGAAAGGGTTTTCTAATGTTAAATTTATCATAGTTGACGGTTGCAAGGGTCAAATCAATCACCTAAAAATGATGAGAAAGAACAAAAATAAATATTTTGAAGTATATCAAATTGAAACGCAAGAAAGTCAGCTGTTGTATTGCAGTCAACAATACAAGATAAGCTTTAGATTTATGATGAATTTTGTTGATAAATATTTTTTATTTGTTTCACGTTTCATTTAAATTTGTTTTATTTACACCACATTTAATTATGATGAAAGAAATCTTTATTGAATCATCATAATATTTTAAAACTTTTTAAAGTTATCTTGTTTTAAAATTGATTAGAAATGAAATCATTCATTGTTAACAAGGATTTTGGAATCTGTGAAAACCAAGTATCATATGGTACATATCTTTAGACTTATAACATATCGTCATTAAGCATTTATTTAATGAATGTATAAATCATATGTCAATTTGTTCAATTGTCTGAATGATTCAATTAATTTTAATATTCAACATCTTTTTTAGAGATTAAAATTTATCTGAGTTTATTCAAGTCTCCATAATGACCAAATCTAAAGCAATTGAAACAGCATATCAAAAGAAATACATATTTATAATCATAAATGTAATCGGTTTTGAAAGTGATTGGTAAAAAAAAAGAACATCAACATAGAAAACCCTTTCAATTTTACAAAAAACACTGAGTTGATAATTAATATTAATATCTGTTTTTACAAATTGTATTGTTTTTAGATTATCTATGATCCTTTTAAGCAAGACATAAGATAATGTTTAAAATCCTGAAAACGCACAAAGTAATATATTTCAATCACAGGTAATCGAAGCACCATCTTTATAGTATAATAAGACGTAATCATGCAATAATTATATTACATGTTAAATAAATATATATAACATATATTTATTGTTATATTTAATGTGTGTAGTGCAACACCTTGCACAAAACTATAATACTGCATACACAAGCATAGAAAAACACAGATTTGTCTATGGTTTAATATACAAATTGTCAAAAATATGATAACTTAGTAAAAATTCTATTAATATCAATATTTCCAAAATTATAAGTCACAGCATCAAAAAACAAAGTTTAAAAAGTCACTATTGTTTCGATAGATAATAATTAAATTATTAACTTGATAGATTACCAAAAATCAAAAGGACAATTTGTAAATTAAACTCCATTTTATGATTTACAAGAATACTCTAGAAAAATCTAGTAGCACCAATAAAAAATACACACTTGAATGTACAGATCACAAAAATTGTACAAACACAGTTTGAAATACATAATAATTTAGTTAAATATTGTAATATTACGAACTGTTTCGAACAGAAAATATGTAAAAATGTTAATATTATGTCAACTCATTAAATGCAAAGTATAATAAAGTAATAATATTATGGTCTCATATTTCAATGTACCTACTCATAAGGTAACCCTTTTTATGAAGTTCACTTTAATTCAATAAATTCTGACTTTTTTATCCAGTCAATTTAAATCTATCACAACTAGTTTACATGAAAAAGTTAGGAAGAGATGTGTAGAATGCCACTCAATAAAGACTATCACCAGCTCTTATGGATTATTATTATAATCATTATCAAAATCGGATGCTAATCAAACAAATGTTAATAATAATGATAATGTTTTTAGCATCATAGATGTAAGACTGGTTAAGTGTCACTGAGGATCACTCCATGTCTCTCCTACATTTTGGTGTGAAATAATTGTGATAGGTTAATGGAATGAAAGAGGCAAAATTAATCGATTAAAGGTGGATTTCATAATAAGGGTCGCTCAAAGGACGTGTTGAAATATTGCACCCACATAATAATATGTTTGTCAGTATGTAAACAAAATGATTATTGATAAAATGAATAATACATCAGACAATAAATAAATTAATAATATCCTATATCTTTATATATTATATCTAGTTAGCAAATTATAATTAAAAAAATCATAATTATTACAATATTATACTTTAACGTATAATTACAATATATTGGACATTTCCAATATTTCACTTATTTTCATATGTAGTTTTCACAATACCTCCTAGTGTTCGGAAAAAAATAAAAACAATACATGTTAATGATATTAATCCTAAAAACATATTTTGGATGTTTTATTTTATTCATTAAATAATACTATTATTATTATTGATAAGAATTGACTTTATATTAAGGACATAATCTAATTACTTTAATGTATTACGAACATAATAATTATCTGTAGGTCGGAGGGAAGCTCCATTTCTTACTGTTCAACATAATTAATTACATTTACTTCTATTCTATGCTCAAAGGCCATCCTCTTGATAACGAGTGATTCGAGTTACATTTACTTTTCACATGTTATTTATTAACATGAAATTTGTCATTACTGCTACTGGCTGTAGGTATAACTTACTTAAATGCAAATGATATTAAATTAAATTTGCATAGTTTTTCTTTGACAATCTTTTTTATCTATGCATATCAAAGAGCATAAAATGTACATTAAAAAAATATTTTATTAAAAGAGAATTTCTATATAAAAGTCTTAGTGCAGTTCAAGCAGGTAAAATGTTTTTATTCCATCAGGGATTGTATAAATTTCATCAGAAGCGGCAATAAGATTATTACAGATTTGAATTTTACAACACTAAGTCAATCTGTTTAAAAATCAGTATAATGTAGTTTCCTTTGGACCAACAGAATTACTATTGTGCAATATGATTATAATCCTTCTCTTTTATTTTATTTTGTTTTGTATTCAAATGGTTGTGTTGTGATTTCGAATCAGACAAATCTGTAAGATTAATAAGTGGAGAGAAACAATACGAGGCTGTATCCACAATGAGGAAAATAAAGAGACAATAAAGGTTACACTCGCAATAAATAATACTCGAATTAAAAAATGAATCACACAATAACCAATAATAATAATAGTTTAATAGATATATTGTCAATGAACATTGTGTTATTTATGGATGAAATATGAAATGAATTGTTCTGGGTGAAAGTTTTGAATGGACTATCTATTAAATAAACTTACGATTACTACATAAATAATGAGTCAATTGGTGTCGTCAACCAGGTTTGTGATGAAAGAACAATAATAACAAATAATAATATATTATTAAAATCAAACCATTTTGTAAAAAAATCTTTATATCTATAAGAAAAATAATTATGAATCACTGATGTTGTCTATGATCGAAATGAAAACAGAGATTATGAATTTATAAAACAATAAATGTGTTGCCAGGGTTTTGTCAATTTATTATCGTGCTTTATTTTTTAATAATATCATGTTTATTCTATGACATATCCAAGTAAAAATACCAGTAAATCAAATTATTATAATAAGCAATATGCCTGAAATCCGCAATATGAAAAAAATTCACATATCAGGTTACTGATTTCATTCAAACGTTCATATCAACACAATTAGCCATTATAAATATATCAAGCAAGAATTGACTTTTCACAAATATAATATTTTACAGACATAATTATGAATCCTACAATTTTGGTACTAAATAGTATAATGGATTTGATTAGAAAATGATTATCATTTAATTATTTAACAAAATAGACAAAGGAAATATATTTACATATTTTTATTACCGATATAAATAATGTCAATAGAACCATATCAATGAATTGATTTAAATATTTAGATAACTTGAAATGATCCACATACTTTCACTAAACTTGCATCATATTAAAATATATACAGCTGCTTTTCTCTATCAAAAATAAAATACAAGTGTGTTTGTATAATCTCAAATTATTGATAAAATGCAAAACAATATCTTGTCTCCTTAGAAAATAAGTATGATTCACAGCTACTTCTTATTATTGAACGGCAGAGAGGGATTTTTATTTTAACTGTTTAAAAATAACAGTAGTTATACAGGAACATGCCAGCTTAAACATAAATGTAAAACTCTGTTAATGTGTATTAAATGTAAGAAAATTAGATACAGTGAATCATTGATCAGTCTTATTAAAATATTTATAATCAAGAAGATTATTAGGTATAAGCCAGATAAGCCAGAACAATATTAACACATGAAGGCGCTGTCATTGAGGTTCAAAAGAGAAAATTTAAAAGCTTCTGGTATGTAAGTTAATTGGACAAAGCATATCTAGTAAAAATGACAGGTGGTTGGTTCAAGTTCCGCCTGGGGAAACTACCAAATAAGGTGATGTTTTCCTTTCTAAACCTTATAATATAAAAGTGTTTTATTTACATTTCAATGATTGTTTGTCGTTGATATTTTCTTTGCATTGGATGTTTCTGCGTAACTATGTTCATTAGCTGTATTTCATTAAGCACATTAGTTTGATAAGCTGTAATACGGTGACCACTGTTTCTAAATAAATAAAGATTTAGATAATTCCGTCACGTTGAATTAATAATGATAATTTGCAATTTGAAACAGTGAGGAGATGTTGAATAATGTTACGTTAATCATTGGCTGTTGTTAAAACTATATGTAATGTACTGTATGTATGTATTAATAATATATGGGTCACTACTGTCTGTATGTCTATAGTATTAAAAATACAACATTCCAACAATGATAAAGAAATAAGCTAAACAATATATTAATATAAAATGTCTATGGTATGATGATTGTATGTATATTGTAAGATAGGTTAGTTTTATGTTATTACTATTATTATGGCGATGACGTATTGTATTTTTAAGTTAACGTACTCGCAATAGAGAGGTTCTATACTTATGGCCTGTTCTGTGGACTGCTTGGTAAAGCAAAGAGTCTTCCATTAAATTGTGAATGTAACCGACATTATATTATAATATATATTAAATGCTAAGTATTATTACTATTATTATTATATTATGACTAACTAAATATTATATTATATATTAAAAACTACATATAACTTTACACTACACTATTCTAGTTATAAATTGCTTCCTAATAATTGTTCTTCATGTTCGACATATTAAACTGTTTCATTACTATACTTACTTCACATCAGGCATAAACATAATTCTAAGTATATATAAAAAAAATTGTCCTGTGGAGTCGTCCCCAATAAAGAATAAGTCTCCCACTCTTCATCCTGTAAGAGGCAGATATTTGTAAAACTTCACGTTTAAGACATTTAACAATCTCAGTTTAACGTAGAGGTATGTCACTCATCCTGAATGTTTTAACATTTATTGGCACAGAGAGGATAACTCGTATGTTTGTTATGTGCAGTTGCCCCATAAGTGGGAAATGCAGTGATGGTATGAACAAATGAATGAATAAAAATATTGTGACAGCGATAATAATACTATTTAGCCATCTAATATCAAAAACCGCAATAATAAAAAAACATTCTATATCCATTGAACACTGTATGATAATAGACAATAGAGTTTATGTATGAGTTGCAGTGTGACCAGATTTTATTTTCAAAAACTACTAAATGGGGAAATCAAAAACTACTAAATTCTTAAAATGGTATAGGAATTTGAAGTATTTCAAGAACTCCTCGGTTTTGTTAAACAATATTTTATCACAGTACCTTTTTACCGGGTATTTGTACCGACTAATTGAAAAAAGTTACTCGCTTAAATTTCTACCCCCCCGTCGCCGAATTTTCAAAATGGTATAGGAATTTGAAGTATTTCAAAAACTCCTCGGTTTTCTTCAACAATATTTTCAAGCAGTACCTTTTTCTACAATGTACCCGGTATTTGTACCTACAATTATTTTCGATCAGTAAGTATCGGGTACTTTTCCCAAGTAACCGATAATTTATTAATTTATCTACCAATTACCGACTAAATACAAAAACTACTAAAAACTAACTACCAAAGAAATAAAAACTACTAAACATATTTGCAAATGCCTCAAAAACTACCAAAAAAGTAGGAAACTACCAAATCTGGTCACACTGATGAGTTGTTAGCATCATTTGTATCACAGAGTAGTGTTGTGGAATTCTCAACAAATAATTTTTCGAGAAATTTCCCGGTAAATTTCTCAAAGTAGAGAATTTACGAAGATTTTTTTTTATTTTTTATTTAACAGTTTAATAATAATAAATACTTTATTCAATCAATCAATAACAATGTACAAATGGCTACAATTAATTATGGAAACAAAAAAATGTTAGGTACCTACAAAGATAAAAGTGCTAATAACTGATGAAAAATCTTGATGTTTGACACCCCACATGCCCATATTTAAGTTAAAAAAAAAATTGTAGGTACGTACATGGAAAAAAAAGTGTTAATAACCTCTGATTTGGGCCTAAAGCAGCCCCACAAATTTTTGGATCAATCAGGTTGGCTGCGAAGTGTACTGGGCGAAAGGTCATAATACCACTAAGAAAAATTATGGAGAGAAATTTCTCTTCCATCAGAGGAGAAATTTCTTTGGAGAATTTTCTCTTCTCACATCACTATCACAGAGTAATACTATCAATGTAATAATAATTTGTGAAACAGAAAACAGTGTTAATTTTATATTTGAATATTATTGTAAATATTTTTTCACAGTGGTAACACAGAAACATTAAATTCAATCACTAACAGTATAAGATAAATTGAGTCTGGTTGTCTTGAGAAGAAAGCTAAATTGTTTTCTCACTGAGCATTGTTTATTTATTTTGTTCTTCACCATATCAATAACAAAATTCAATGCTCAGATGGTGGTCTATACATTTATATTAAATACAATCAATATAGTACAGAGGGCGAGTGATTTCCTCGAACTAAATCAAACATCTCTGAGGGTTTTATAAAAGAATTATGTTTATGCAGGGATGAGTTTGCTATGTTTATATAAGTCAAAAGAATAGAGAATAAACTTTTGGATTTATCAATAATAAAACAGAGGAGTGATGTGACTGATGGTAATACAGAAAAATAATTTATCAATGTTGTAAAAAAATTGATATAAATAAATAATATTAAGATTGATATTATGAATTCATGTACGTTTCATCACTCCATCTTATTGTGTCAGTTTGAATATGAGTATAACCAAAGCTGGGCATAAGAGATTAACAAATTGATTGACGTCTGTTAAAATTGTGATTAATTTTTAATCTCAAATTTTTTAACTCTGACATTAAAAAAAAATCCGTTAAATTAAATCCGTTACTTCTTCTGGAGTGGAAGTTCCCTATCAATTTTTCAAAGAACTAATAACCATCACAATAAGTCATGTTCTAGTTTTTTGACAAAGCGCCAAAGGATCTTATTTTGTTTTTAACTTGAGTTTGAATTTTTCGCATTACTGGCCTTTTTCATTTTTTTAGCTCCTGGAATTAACTGTAAGTCGTGTTACATTTTAAAAGGTAACAATTTAAGATGAGAAGGTAACTTTTTTCCCTACAGACTGAGTTAAATTTTTGATCAATGGTGCCCAGCTCTGAATATAACAGTTAATAAGTATTGATACATAATAATAATATTGAATTCACTACGAGAGAATAATTGTAACGATAGATAGAATAATAATAACACAATATGTAAGATAAAAAATAAATTAAAATAATAATAATTAAATACGAAACATTATTATTATATGTGTTATATTACCATTCATTCACTTAGAAGAATCATATGTTTTATTTCGTGTTACATGTTTTTTGTTAGTTGAATTATTGTAAAGTGAAATAGGCATTCAGATTACCCTTTTCCAATAAAATTCAAAGATCAATAAGTTAATATTTATCTATGGATTAACTTATTTGCGGAGTAGTCTGAGTGTGCTAAATATTTTCTTTATTTTATATCGTTGTTGTATGGATGTAGCTAATTAGTTGTATTTATAAATATTTATTGTAAAATCTCATGAATATAATATATATTTTGAATTGATTGTTAATGTGTTTGATCATCCATTATTATGTTTGATGGTTTATTTTAGATTATTTATTATTATTATACATCTTTAGAGCGCACATCATAATAAAATATTTCAATATTATTGTTTTTTTTTATCTTCTACTGGCAACATTTCTCTTCCTTTCCCAGCTACCTTATCACATGATATTAGCAATATAAGGATTCGCTGTCATTTTAATAAACAGTTCATTTCATTAATACGTAACATACCGATGTCTATATAACAGGATCATACCTTTCTATAAAATTTATTTTACTATTAACATCAAAATATAGATCATGGTGCAGCAGATGTCATAATGTGTTTGTTAGATTTAACTCATTGACAGTATTCAAATAAACTTGATAAGTACTGCAATGCATATTCGCTCAACATCTCAATCTGAATACTGAAGTTTTAAATGTAGTGTAAACGCGCCAATTAGAGGATTTGATCTCAGGATCCTTATCATATTTTAGTCCCGAAATTTTTGGGATTAAATTTAACGAATCCTGGGATTTTCGGGATTAGTACAATTTTTAAATAATTCAGGAATTTGGGACACATTCGCATTAATGAATCACTGACAGCCGAAACTTGTTTTCGTATCTTGAAAGAGACCTTTCTAAGTTCAATATCTCACTTCATACCGATATTGTGGCAATTCAGAAATAATTTCTCAAAAGATGTTGAAAACATTGTCAATCTATTTAATAACATGCAGCTGGTGTTGAAAATAGGTAAATCAAGTTATTTTTCCAATAAAATATATTTACTGTATCCATTACCATTATACAATATTAATTAAATAAAAATTAAAAACAAACATACAGTAGATGGCTCATTGTGTAATATTATAAGAAATGTATTCCAGCCTTATTGAATTCATGTAATAATTGCATAAAGTCATCAATATCCATAGACCTGGCCCTCTTCTTGTCGGCCTCCACTTTCACCAAGATCTCTTCGATCTTATCTTTGATGTCAAAATCGGCAGGAATTTCCTACAAAACAGACAATGTGTGAATGGAAATCTCTGAAATTTTATAAGGGAATGGAATAGATAGATATTTTACATGAATGACTAATTCATGACTTTTCGTAGAAATCCTATGCACAGTTTGTTGTTAAATTTTGTTATTATTTATTTGACAATCAAACGACATTAAGGAAAAACTCAAACTAAGTCTTCTTAAACCCTTGTTTCAAATGTGGATGCTATTTATTTATTTAACAATTTTTATTCTTTCGACATATACAAACGTTTTCAGCATATTTATTTTTAGTCCATACCGTCTAAGGGTATAATGTTATTCTTCTTACTGAAACATGGCTGGACTCGTGTATTGGCTCTTCCGAACTAGGTTTTACCAATTTCAATTTAGGTATACAGACTTGACAAAAACTTTCAATCCAAATTCAGATCTCACTCTATATGAAAACTATTACGAAGAAATAGAACAGATCAGATCTAAGCAAATTGAAAAAAATCATATAATATTTATCTCACTTATAGTTATTTTACTTGTTTGACTATATTATACATATGAATCCTTTATTTACAATGACTTAATTGAATATTATTGATTGACATAATATAACAATTATCTCTCTTACTGTTCTTGATAATATCATGACATATAATTTATTGTGTTGTTGTTTTTTTTTTTTTTTTTTAATATGATTGTGAACATGTCAAAGGCTAACGCCGTAAATATGTGAAAATAAAATAGAAAAATAAAATATTGCCTTTCACAATGATCACAAATCTCTGATATGAGTAGAATGAGTAATACATCGAAATTAATGTAAATTATAGAACTCTACTTACAATGTTATTCATAGAGCAGTGCACTCTGTAATTCCTCTCTAAAGTAACTAATGTAGCTGTCTGTTTGAATGCAGCTGCCTGATATGAGTAGAATGAGTAATACATCGAAATTAATGTAAATTATAGAACTCTACTTACAATGTTATTCATAGAGCAGTGCACTCTGTAATTCCTCTCTAAAGTAACTAATGTAGCTGTCTGTTTGAATGCAGCTGCCTGATATGAGTAGAATGAGTAATACATCGAAATTAATGTAAATTATAGAACTCTACTTACAATGTTATTCATAGAGCAGTGCACTCTGTAATTCCTCTCTAAAGTAACTAATGTAGCTGTCTGTTTGAATGCAGCTGCTAACGTTTTATTCTTCCTGACAAATGCAATCCTCGTCAGGCCATCCCATTCCTTGAAGTTTATAGGAGGTGGAGGATTCCTTGGTTCTATCCTAACAACATTTGATTCTACTTTTGGTGGAGGACGGAAATTATTTTTTCCAACCTGAAAAAATTGAAGATACATCAATAATAAAACATTTAATAGACCATTAAAGGATGACGTCACAGAAAAATCATTGAGGGGCATCAGGCATCACAACACAACAGAAGATTACTGTGTAATATTAGGTGGAACGCCTAAAGAATACCTAATTATAAAAAAAACTGTCAGTGTCGATTTTGTTATTATTTTGTCGTCTGACTTTCTTTTTTTTCTCTTATGGCATAACATTCTACAAGGATGATTTGCGCAATCTGACTGTTTGCCCCCCAAGCAAAAGCAAATCCATAGACAAGACCACGTGACCTTTAATGGTCTATTGTTATGCAGTATATTTGCAAGGATATCATGACTATGTCGTTATATAAGATTGATTATCAGCCAGTAAGTAGAAAGATGTCTCTAAATGTAACAAAAAATCAAATGGAAAAACATGTGTATTTTATCAATCCAAAAATTTGGAAATTTTATCTTACCTTCATGAGAAGATCAACTCTAGCTAAGAGTTGAGTATTAATTGACAATCTACAGTAAAGTTTATCTCCTGGTTTTGCAACAAGTCTATAAGCAAATTCACGTTGGAACATCAAAACAGCGCATCTGAAGAAGGGGCGATGCAGCAGAAGTTTAAAAACTAGAGGAGAACTAATCTGATAGGGCACATTGGCGATACAAATATCAAAGAAAGGTAATTCTGTTTTGAGAACATCTCCAACCATTATTTGTAATTTGGGCTGAAAGGGTGTGCCCTGAACACGTTTCTGCAATTCAGCAACCAATCTGAAATACACACATTTTTTTTTATTTAGATAACATTAAACTTTTCTATTTAAAGCATTATTGTAAATTGGAAAAAAAAACTAAACTGAAATAAACTAAAAGGAAGTTAAAATTACTCCGATGTACAATATATCGTAATATTGATTTATTTATATTGGACTGCAAATATTCGACATTTTTTCTTTGAATATTATATTTTTTATTTATAAATATTAATTTCTTATATACCGAATAACTGCACTACAAAATATGACTTAGTATATAACAAACTCAATTTTTATGATAAAAATGTCCAGCAGAATAATAAATATGCTAAAGTAGTAAACTCGTTATAAATACATCACAATAAATCATAGTGAGAAACATCTGTTTTTATACAACAATTTGTCTAGTTACAATGACGGCCGGTGTGGCGTGGAGGCTAACGCACTTGCCTTTGAGTCACTAGGTCCCGGGTTCGATTCCCGGCCAGGGCAAAATGAAGAATGACCTTTTTCAGATTGTCCTGGGTCTGGGTGTTACATGTATATGTGTGTAGTGCATTGTATATATGTGTATCGTCGCGTTAGTACCCATAATACAAGATTCACATCTTAGTTTGGGACTAGCTCGGTCTGTGTGAATTGTCTATACATGTTATGTTATGTTAATTTAAAAATACCTGGGGTCTATTTCACAAGCAATAACTTTCTTGGCTCTCTCTAACATCTTCACAGTCATATTTCCTGTACCAGGACCTATCTCAAGAACCACATCTGTAGAGCGGAGGGCCGACTTATCCAACATGGATGTTATGATCAAAGGATTTTTCAATATGTGTTGTCCAAAACTTTTATTAAATAAAATACCTGAAAATAGAAAGAGTTACTGTTCAAACATTTGTAGTGGTCCAAATTGCCTACAAAGATTATTTAATAAGTCATTTAAACGGTATTTCATAAAACATTATCTAATTCAAAGGAAAGTGAAATTTTATTTATATTCTAGAGGAAAAAAAACTTTGTTACCTTGTTTGGCAACATCTGTATGAACCCGGGACTTCTTCTCTGTTTTAATTTTCGGCATTTTTTAGCATTTGCCGCAGTCACAACTAAATCAGAAATAAATTAATATTTTTATAAAAATCAGATGTCAACATCCACAAAAGGTTATAAATGTTTGACATTATTTTGACATTTGTAAGCACATGGGCTAATGCAGTGTTGTTAGCATAATGAAAAAATAATTTGAATAATTTCATTTTAAAAATAATGATATGAAATATATTTTATCTTCATAATTTATTGTATAAGTTTATTATTATTAATGAGAAAATATAATTTTCATTTTGAAATATTTGTTCAACAAAATAATGAAGTTATACAAATAAATAATCACAAAGGAATAACTTGTCCGTGTAAATAAATCTTAATTTCCGTCATGGCAGGCAATATAAAGAAATGAAATTTTTTCTATGATTTTCCCGGACATCTTTTGAAATGAGACGTTTCGTCAAAAAATATTATTGAATTGTAATTTATTGAAAATGGGCGGAAAACAAACAAAGAATGATTGTTCGAGGCGCAGTTTTAATAACGATAATCCGATACAAATATCTCAGGTCGCTGAACATCGTGCGGAAATTAGTGATGCGAAAACTACTGAAATAATAAAGGTGACATTTTTGACTGTACTCAATTTTCATTTTCTGCGGCGTGATATATAATAATATATGAATTTACACATTTTAATTAAATTTATCATACAGCGATGACAGTTTCAGGACTTTAAATAGTTAATCACCTTATTTTCGTGTAGATATTAGAAAATTTGGTACCTATATGGGATACTGTTTTATAACTATGTAAAAAAAAACTTTCAGAGTATGCAGTCAGATCTACAACCTGCATACAGAGATGTTACATCAGGTTACAATATAAAGAAGGAAGGTGAAGCTTGGAGGAAGAAAATTGACGAACTGAAACGAAACCATGATGCTATAAATAAAGCAATGGAAAGGGAATACGAGAAGGCTGTACTAGAATCTTCAAAGATGTTCAGAAAATCAGAAAACATTGATCCACCCTGCATGGATTTAGAGGCGTTGGTACGTATGTATTTAAAACATTACTATTATTCATAAAAAATCTAAATTTGTATTGTATGTATCCATGAGCGCAGTCAATATTTTTATTAGGGAGAGGCCAGCAGCTTAGCATTTTTTTACTGTCACAACTATCAAATGGATGGACCTTTTTTTTAGTGTCAGTTTTCACGATTTGATAATTTGGTGTACATGTAAAATTGCCACACCACCCCCATCGACAGATTTTCTATTTGGTATAGGATTGGTCGGAGCACGTCGAAAATGAAGAAGTATTAACCAGGGTAGGCGAAAAAAGGCAACTCCTTAAGAGAATCAGCCAACAACGAGCTAACTGGATTGGCCACAACATCAGGCATCCAGGACTACTCATCGCCATCGCAGAGGGTAAGACCGAGGGGACAAATGGCAGAGGCCGACCAAGAGACGCATATATGGACCAACTGAAGAGAGACATGAACTGTGGCTCATACGTAGGGCTAAAAAGACTGGCTGAGAATAGAGACGAATGGAGAAGAAAAACCAAACTCGTTGCAGACCAATCCAGTGGATTGTAACTCATTATATATATAGGAATTTGAGAAATTTCGCTGTTTCTTCGTTTTTGGGCAACAATTTTTTAAAAACATCTTTCTTCTAGGAGGGGACAACCTCCCACTTCAATGCCACTTTTCCATAAGTACTTTAATAGTAATTTTACCTGGTTTTTATTTTCTTTCTCAAATATTCAGTTTTAAAATCATTATTTAACTAATATATACAACTAATTCAATTAAAAACTAGAAAACCAGCAAATTCGAAATCTTTGCCCCTTCTCCTAGGTATGCCCATGATTTTTCCAGTTGAAATTTTAGCAAGTTTTTACTTCACGGAAATATATTTGTAGTAGACAGATACGATAAATATGTAAAACTATACAAGGTTTATGCGAAAGAAAGTTTTCTGTATTTTTCCTTTCTTTTTATTTGTAAAGATAAGAAAAAAAGACGGGGGAAATTCGTTCATAATCTAAACCAGGCAATAACTTTATCTTGTTATGTTTGAATTCTACTTTTTCCACCCTTGGAATCCTGAGATTTCCAATTTGCTTTTATGATAATAAATAAATTGAATCAAGTCTATTTTTGTTTCAGGTAATGAAATGCTACAGAGATAATCCAAACCAAACATTAATGTGCGCTAAATTCGTCAGTGATTATAAAAAATGTGTCACTAATAAGAGGCCAACTCTCAAAGTGATAAATCCTTGAATAGTTATTAATTGAATCAAATAACTCATATTGAAAATTTTGTTTTATGCTATCACAATAGTGGTATTTTTTTTTACTGTTGAGCAACTATGTATTTTACTTTAAATAAAACGATGGCATTAAATGTTGTATCGCTGTTAATAAAACATTTCAGAAACATTGCTTAACTCCAAGTGTTTTCCTTTTATTTTACCTGCAATCAACATACCTGTAAATATTATTTTATTATTTGGCTATTTTTTGTACCCAAAAACCGATTAAATTGAGCCATATCAGTGATTTGAAAATACCCTTATTTTAAAATACTTTTAATACTAAGAAAATAATAATGAAATGAGTATATTATTAAAAAAAAAACTTTATAATACAACTTTGTACGATCTTGAAAAGGAAATATTTTTTGGTAATGAAAATTTTCAAATGCTAATGTTGGTATAGCTGTAAAGTTTCCAAAATTGTCTATTGTTCTCGCAGAATGTTCTGACGTTTGACAGCTGTTGTGTTTTGTGATTGCGAATTTCGAGATTATTTAGCGATTTATTTTTGGCTGTAAAACAAATTGTACAGTATTACGACTATTCATTAAACAAAAGGTCAGTGATAATTTTGTATGATGAAAATTTACGACTTGTTTACTTGTGTTATAAATGTATTATTTTTTTAATATTTAAGATCGACATTAATACAAGGTTAAGTATAATTTTTTTATGAATAATTCACAATTATTGTCCTATACCAATATTGCGTTTTTTTGTCTAAACTTTTAGATGCCTAAGAAATTTGTTGGTGAAAACAGTAAGGCTGTTGTGGCGAAGGCCAGAAAAGCAGAAGCTAAAAGTCAACAAGATGCTATCAAACAAAAGCAAAAAGAGGATGAAGAATGGAAGGATGACCATAAGCAACTTCAAAAGAAACAGCAGAGACTTGTAATAAATAGAATTTATTTATTTTTTATTATAATTAATATTAATAAATCTTTATTCCACAAAAAAGTATACAACAGAAAAAAAAATTATAAATAGCTCAACAAATTTATAACAAAACCCAGATATATCTTTTTTTTTAAAAAAGTTAGTGCTGTGGATGAGTTTATCGCAGAAGCGGGATGTCTTCCAACCAACCCATAATTAGTGCTTGTGTAAAACGTTTGTAGAAAAAAATCAATGTTTTTGGACCGATTATCGTTTGAACATTCTCAGTGAATGACCCAGAGCCAGGATCTTCGTCTCTTCTGTATTACAGAGACTTGTCCACAAGATTTCCCACAGCCTGGTTTTCCCTCTTTCACATCATCCTTATGACCATGACATCGGAAAAAGATGTAGAAAGAGTTGACTCAATTGGTGCAAATATGCTCTTTATAGAGAAAGCTGGTTTCTCCCTTGTGTTCCCAGAAAGAGCATTGAAGGTGTTTGGATTAGATAAAGCATTTAGTATTCTTAACAATCTCAGAACAGTGTAATGGGAATGATAAATTATGTGTTTGTGGGTTATAGGGAACATCAAAATAACAACCCCCTTGTTGATCTTATGTAATCAAGCATGTTTGCGCAAAAATTACCCGAATAAGACAATAATGATTTCAATTTCCATTTAGATGTAGATGTTTGAAATCTATGTTTTAAAACTAATCAAATTTACAGTGTCTTTGTGGTACTTTGACACGTAAATGACTCTTAAGTATTGTCTAGGAAATAAATATAAATACATACTTTACAATAGTCACAATGTTATTGTGATAATGTAATTGGTGAACCATGAACAATAATCAATCCTAGTCCATCCATCCCATGGTGGCATCTCCCATGAGCGGAGAGCCAGCCAACTGGTTATAATAAACATGCAAGTCGTCCTCTCCGTGCCAATCAAATTTTAGTAATTCAGGTAGTGTGCAGTATACCTCATCACTGAATGAAGATGTTAAATGTCTTAAAACATAATGTTTTACGAATACTTGCCTCTTACAGAACATTTTAAATTTCTACAGAAAAGATTGGGAGGTCTATTCTTTATCGAGTAAAAATATGCTCCAGAAAAAATTAACCTAAAAGGCCACTTTAGCAAAAACGATAAAACATTCAATTTTCAACAAGTTTGGTACACAAACTCTCAAAACTTCTTGACTCTACGAACATTTTGATTTGATAAAATATGAAAACAAATATTAATTACCAATATCAAACTTTAACTTTAAAGAAACACTTGATTTTACCTTCACAGTATTCGTTTATAAAAAAGCATATTTCTAAAAGTCGAATTCGGGGGTGTGTTTGGTACATAAATGCACCAGAATCCTACAAATTTTCATATTTTTTATTATCACGAATACTTAGATAGTAATTACAATTATAGAACAAATATATGTATTCTATTTTTTTTTTTTTGTTTTTTTCATGGACATTGACCGATTTAAAAAAAATTTTTTTTTGATAAAATTTCTCATATTTTGAAACCATAAATCACCACATGAACTCGATTTTTTTGTATACTAAAAAAAAATTGCTAAAATCTATAGTATTTATGTGCTTGATAGGATGAATAAAAAATATATATATTTTACAAATAATTTGTATTTTGATATAACAAAGAGTAGGTACCTAAATAAATCTCGTCAGTCTGCGATTTATTTATTTTTTAGTAAAAAACTAATATTGGTAATAAATATTTGTTTTTTTTTATTTTATCAAATCAATATGTTCGCAAGGGTCAACAAGTTTTGACAGTTTTTCTATCAAATTTGTTGAAAATTGAATATTTTACCGTTTTTTTCTAAACGGGCCCTTAATATTAGCATTTAAATTATTTTTGATAATTGCAGGAAGAACAAGAGAAAAAAAAACGAGAGCAAATTGAGAAAAAGGCGGAAGCTAAAGCTTTATTAGAAAAGGAAATGAATTCAATAAAAGTACAAGGAAAACAACCATTAGCTAAAATAACAAGAGCCCAAATTATAGCCGAAACGGAGAAGAGAAATCAAATGGCTATAAAAGCTCAGAAAATAGAGGTAAAGAACAACACAAAGTCTTATTAATATTACAAACTAACTTATCTATTAAACAGAAAATATTTTAATTTCTTTATTATGTAATAATACAAACAAGGTTCTCTCTTAACGAATGATGTGAATATTAGTTCTTTTACAAGACTTTAATGACTTATAAACTGGTAACACTCAACGCCGGATCTACCATAGGTGCAGTTGGTGCAAAAAAACAGGGCGCTACCTTAAAACGGCGCCACTAAAAGAGCATTATTTTTCTTGGTCTTTTTCCAAACATTTCGCCTCGGAATAAAAAATAATAATCATTTGTAGGTATACAAAAGTGCGTGCAAATCATTTTACTTCCATTCAAACGTACATACTACATAGTAGGTATAGGTATCTACCTACAAAAGTGATAATACCCTACTGTCCTAGCTGAAGTAACAGGTACCTACCCTACTATCTTAGTTATTGTCCAATATCTATAAGGACATAGTATACAAATACATGGACACATAATGAACACTACTCATTCACAAAATGTGTATTTTAATGCCTAGGTCCTATATATACGTACATACTACAAAAAATGTAATGTATAACAAGATTTGAAGTCATTAGCATAAACCATTTTTTATGTATGGAGTTTGCACCACTAGCTAGGGCACTAGAACAATGGATGTCGTCTGTCCCATTCTTTTAAATTGAAAGCTTGTATCTTGGTACAATACCCGTCCCTTTCCGTTAGGTGCACTATGGGGCAGACGCACCATCCATCTATATGTACCTACCTATAACGTTATATTATAGTTATCTACACTCTACAGAATTACAGATGTCTAATATACATTGTATTATATAGTGTGTAGGTATATAATATCGATACTATGAGAATTCATGTTTTGGTTTTGACACCCAATGAAGTTTTTTTCTTTGTGTCCTTCCCATTATTATTGTTCTATATTGTTCCTAGGCGCTAGGACAGTTATATTATTATTGCTTTAGTTTTCAGTAGGTATATTCATTGATTTATTTAATTTCTTTTAATGAAGACATTTTTTTATTTATTATTTCATCAATATTCTCGTGAATGTTGAAAGGATGGATGGAATCTCAACGTTTTGTCACTTAATGTTTTTATTACTTTATTTACACATTTATTTTAGTAAGTAGATACCTAATTGCATTGTGTTTGGCTGTAAGTTTTTAATAGACCTCCACATATAAGTGAATAAAATAAATCAATAATAGATATTTATTAAAATTATTTACTTCAATTTAAATTCATACAAGATTTATGAACATAAAAATTTTCTTCTGACGCCCTTGGCAATAGATAGATGGTCAATATTTAGTGGGGGGGGATCATATTCTTGCACCAGGGCGCTGGATACTGTAGATCCGGCCCTGGTAACACTTGCGTATATCTCAGATTTAAAGTACAAATTAAAGAACTGTATAGCAGAATGTATTAAAATTGTATAAGTGCATAAAATATCTTATTGAATTACTTTTCAGAGTGAAAAGACTCATGTAGAGAAACCTTTAGAAGAGAATATCAACAGGGTGGATATAGGAAGTGAGGTAGCCAGCACTATAGACCAAGCCCTTTCTGTATTGTCGTAAGTATATTCATAACTTTATCCAATTTTCAGAAAATATTGTTCATTTCCTCCACCGCTTCAATATAATTTGATAAATATACGAATATGCAATCTCCTGGAATTAGGGTAACAAGTGGACTAAATGCGGGTAATGTACGGGTTATCTTTGTGCTATGAAAAATAACACATTCTTGCTTACGAATAGGTGGTATATCTTATCACTGAATTGAAAATGTTAAATATTTTTTACATTATGTCTTCATTTATTGTTTCTATTCATGAACCCTTTACCATTGTCTTTTTAGTGTGAAATCTGAAGAGGTTGACAGGCATCCGGAGAAGCGACTCAAGGCAGCCTTTGCAGCGTATGAAGATGACAATTTACCAAGACTTAAACAGGAGAACCCGTCATTGAAATTATCTCAATTGAAACAGTTACTTTTCAAAGAATGGCAAAAGTCTCCACAGAATCCTCTGAACCAGAAAAAAAGTTCCTAGATCCTTCAAACAGTCAATACTTTGGACAGATAATTGGATAAAAAATAAAGCAGTGTACTGATATTAAATTTAATTGGTTAAGAAGTTGTGATTTATGAATGTTTTTTTAATTTTTTAATGAAAAGTTTATGTAATTATTTGTAATTCTTGTGTAATTACCTATAGAGTTACACAGCTGATTATAAAGTGACATTAAAATGTCTTTTTAATTTCTTAATTAAGTAGCTACTTATATTTTCCTGTAATATATCTAGAGTTCTTAATTTTTTCAGTATGTTAGCTAGATTTTTGTTATTTATTTTATATTAGTCGTCAAACAAGTTTTGAAATCCTGTTTTCTAATCAAAGTTACCTATATCATAATAGAAGGTGATCAGATTATTACTTTTTAGAAAAGTTAATCAGTGGATTCTCACTTATATACTTTTTTGTTACACGTCTAGGAAATTAACAATGTGCATGACACAACCAGGAACCAAAATTGGGATCTTATGTATTATACACTACATAGTCCAGAATATGGAGTGAAATGTCAAATCCACCTTGTTACGATTTCAAATTTTTGTATTTAGAATACGGAATTAGCATTGATGTCATGTCACTTGTGTCTAAGACTATACTCTTCTCTTATATTCTGCGTACTGTTTAATAAATCATACATTTTCTACTGAGTTTCTTGTATCATTATTTTTTCTGTTGGTTAATTATCTTGAGAATATGCATACCTTGGTCAAATGATTCAATTTCTACAAAAATATATTGTCATTGCATATTGAAAATGACTCATGTGTGAATATTTTTATTATGGCAAACTCTTTAAAAATCATTCATTAGGGCATTAAAATTGTTGTTTGAACTTTTTATTGATTTGTGATATCATTCTTAAAATTTGATACTGAGAATTTCTTTAAGAAATGTTTTTAATGTCATAATATGCACGTTATTCAAGAAATGTGAAAACATTTATTTATTCACATGAGTCATCTTAAATATGCGACAATGATATATTATATACTATCATTAAAATTTACCAGTTTGCAAGGTAAGTAGATGCGTATCTTTTAGGGTCGTTTTGGCCAGCGGTCGCCAAACTTTTTAACCTCACGGACCAGTAAATTCATAATTTAAATCCTACGGACCACGAGTAAGATTTTTTAAGTGTTACCTAAATAAATTTTAAAAATTTGTGATCTAATAACACATAAAATGTGCCTAGTTAATACTTAAAACATAACTCAGTGTGATGAGTAAGTATATTCCACATTTTTCTGCAAACGAGTGAAATTTTCTCAAGGACCACTAGTGGTCCTTGGACCACCACTTTGGTGACCGCTGATTTAGGCAATAAACAATCATTATCTGCTCGATTTTGTGGTGAAAAGGATGATCAAGGATTGTGTTCTTGCATGTCTCATTATAATACTTATCCCGATGACTCGGAAACAAGTGGTTGGCCTTTAAACATACTATAGAATTTTAAAAAAAACTTATTTATATGCATTTCAAAATGTAACAATTAATGTTGTGCTCCATCACAGAGATAATGTTGTGTCCCGAGCTACAATAGCCCAGAAATTCAATGAAATATTTATGGAGATCATTCAGTTTATTTTTTTCAAATTACTGCTACTGTAAAACAAGCATATTTCTTGTTTTGTACATATTTAGGGATAGAATGTTAAATATATGATTAAACTGGTATATTTGCTAAAACAATAGATTTGACATATTGTTCTAGTTTAATAAATACTTATTGTATGTAAAATTAAATAAACAACACACTATAATTATAATAGATTTACATAAATCCAAACATAGTTGAACTTTGCAAATATTATACAATACAGTTACTGATTTGATTATTAACACAAATTATTTTGACCCATATCTTTCATATTGATACACAAGTAGCAGGTACACATATCAACATTATGACTGTAACACTATCCTATCACTACCCTTTCGGGGTATAGAAAGAGCATTTTATCCACTCAATTCTACCACAATATAGATTGAGGAGGTCGGTAGCCTAGTGGTAAACTCTTGAGCTTTCAATCGAGAGATGCCGAGTTGGATTCCTTCTATCTATTTTTTTTCAGCAATCGCATCCCCACAGCATTTATTCCACTATCGGTTATTTTTTCAAAGTGTTACCCAACTGAAAATTGTGTATTTGTTTTGTAAAACACCATAGTAATCAAAAATACTATTACTACTATACCATCACGGTAGATCCCACAAGTGGGGTAGCCAGCAGACCAGCTGCATGTAAGAAACATGCAAGCTGTCTTCTCCGTGCCAATATACAATCAAGACATTCAGGATGGGTGGCAAACCTCATCGCTGAATTTAGGGTGTTAAAAATTACTTAATTTTTTCGAACACCTGCCTTTTACAGAATACTCGAAAACTTACGGAGAAGAGTGGGAGACCAATTCTTTAGCGGGTGCTCCACGGGATAATCAAAAATAAAATGTGTTTACTTAGTTTTACGAGTACTTTATTAAAGTGACTCGAGTTTCGACATGTAATTTCTTTTACAAAATATCATTTTATTTTTAGATTACCTGACTCACTGTTTTGGATTGAATTTGTGGATAAATAAGAGTTCTCAACTCCTGAAATATCTGGGTCTGAAGTGGATGTCTCTTCAATGCAGCTGTATCATAATAAATCTAGATATATGTTACTTTTTACAACTGAAAATCATTTTAATAACTTATTTTACCTATTTACCATTTTGTTATGCGCACTAATTAGTCTTAATTGGAATCATTGATGTGTATGTCTCTTTAATCTGTGTTATAGTTTATGATTGATTTATCATGTATCCTGTGATTATCTGCTGTATTGTTAAATAAAATAATACAAAATGAATAATTTAAAACAAAAACTCGTTAACGAAATAAATAAAACAAGAGCGTTTTATTCTACTAATGATCTATTCCATGAGAGAGACGTCTTATCGAAATAGTACGCTTGTTTTATTTATTTCGATATGGAATTCTACTACCTAAACACCGACACAGTGAAAAAACTCGTTATTTTATCCTTATTTTTATAATTTTGCTATAAACCAATAAGGCCAGTGTGGCGCGAAGATAATTTCCTTTGAGTCATGAGGTATTGAGTTCTGTACCCGGCCAGGGCAAAGTGAAGAATGACCTTTTACAAATTGTCCTAGGTCTAGGTGTTACATGTGTTTGTGTGTAGTGCATTGTATGTACCTTTATCGTCACGTTAGTATTAGTACCCATACTACAAGATTCATATTATCTCAGTTTGGTACTAGCTCGATCTGTCCGAACTGTCTATGCATATTATGTTGTACAATTAAATTGTAATATCAATTAAAATTTTAACAATTTGCATCACAAATATGACGCTACGTACCATACCATTAAATCCATTATTTATTATACACAAGAACACTTAGCTTGATGCGCAATTAAACTAATTGATACAGCAAACCGGTTATCTTGCCTGTCTCGTTAATAATAATTTTGCATAAACTCTTCAATCATCATAATAACAATATTCTAGTGGGCATGTGATGCATTTCGTTAAAAAAAAGTAATTTTCAATGTATTTTGCCGCCTGAAACACAATCGACTCCATTGATTTAATCACCGCGCTAAATTGCAGTCAAACATTCCATTGGTTCAAATTTTACGTTACTATGACAACAAAAAGAGAAAATAAGTATGTAGTAGTGCTGGTTGTAGATATTTGAGAACATTCACAACAGTAGCGAATATAATATCACAATAACAATGTAAGTAACTAGGGTGGTACCTATGTAAAACAACTAGGTACTCAGGATCGATTTTCGCATAACGTAAAAATGTTTTCTGGGTATTTTCACCATTCATGTCCACTTCGAATACAAATTAAGTATATTTATCTAACATCACGTAGAAAGTTGACCTCGACTTATGTTTGAAACAAGATTTTTACATTTTAATCGGTTAATAAATTTTAATACTTGTGATTTTATCGCACATTAATATTCGAACACTTCATCAGATTTGATTGATAAATTTAACCATTGACCTGCCTAATATATGTAATATGAATAGAAATATCGATACCATCACAAATATCGTGCATTTAAACATTTGCCTTCGAGTAAATTTTTATGTTTTATTTAAATTAAGTACTTACTTTACAAGAAAAATGTGAGTTACAATAATATCGTAATAATATTAAAGAAATATCAGCAGCATCTCCAAAAAGTGTGGAGGCCTGTGGACTTACTGTATGTAATAAACAAAACAAGATTATTCATAAAAAATAAAACATTCAGGATGGACAGCCTACCTACCGGCTGCTTACAGAACATTAAAAAAAAATATAGATGAGATTGGAAGATTATTTTTATAGAAAACAATGCAGAAGGGTATAATTCTCTTTGCGGCACTGTTGCTATATTACCACACATCACAAGAAAGAGCACTATGACGTCACATAACCTATGATCAGTCACGTCGCGTTTTGATTAACGTCAATTTCCTTGAATTTATATTTAATTTTTATAAATGATCATTTTTGACAAGTTATAACAAACATATTCTTAATTCTTGATATTGAATCTAACCAATACTATAATTTCCATTACAATACATAACTTATAAAAGACCTTAAAACTGCTTGCAATCGACTTTTTGCCTACCCCGGCAGCAATCAATAGAAAAAATAAAATTCATGTAGGAACCAAAATCAAAAAATTCCTTAGCTATAATAATATAATAGTATATACCATAGGATTTAAGATTTGCCATAATCAGGAGAAATGTCATATGTAGCTATACAATAATGTATCAATATTCCCCATGGAGTGAGTACCTGGAATATAGAAAGTCTATACTGGTAACTGTTTTCTGTAAGTTTTCAAAAGACATAATTATAATACTTTTGCATGGCATCCAGCCTAATGTCTCATTTTTTTATTGACACAAAGAGGACGACATGCATTGGTATTTATTACGTGCGGTTGGTTTGCTGGCTACTTGTGAGAAGTGATGTGTGATGGTATGAATGAATTAATGTATTCAACATCGATATCCGCATGCGGCTTGCATCAATATTTATATCTTGATATTATTATTATTATCTGTAGGTATAATACTGTCGCACCCAGCGGCGGCTCCTCCTTAGCAGCATTAATATATAATTTTAATATACATATTTTTGATATCTATAAATGATTTTTCTAAAACACATAATATAATTCTCTAAGCAATACTGCGCGCGACTCAAATGAAACACAATCAGACGTTGACACCGGATCTTCATTTGCTCAAAATACAGCACATTTTTGTTATTCGTTATCACGGATTAGAATTTGGAAAAGAAATGTTGATCATGATTTCTATATAACTGTTTTCTTCTTCTTCTACTTTCTCAAACAGGAGATCAAAGGATCTGTTTAAGGTGCAGATGACTCTTATGCACTTCTTTGTTGGTCTTTCAGGTTGGCGGCTGCCTTCTCGTACAATGTGTGCCACACCACGTATGGGAGCTTGTTGATTGATTTTATTTTTATTTTATAATTTTCGCAAACATACAGTTTTTTCAATACATAGTACAAATAGATAAAAAAAAGTTGGCACATAAACCAGCAAAGTTTACTAACACATTACAAAAAAAATCTTACCAAGTACCAGAGTACCTACATACTACAGTGAAAGTAAAAAAAAATTTTTTTTTTATAAATACACTGCCGAGTCTTTCTACGAGATTTCGAAAGTCGAGATTTCCTACCGGGCCATACAACAATATACTCCTTGTATGAAACATTTACCCCCCCGTCACCAAATTTCCAAAATGGTACCTTTGAATTTGAAATGTTTCAAAACTCCTCGGTTTTCTTTAAGAATATTTTCTCGAAATACCCCTTTCAAAAACGTAACGGGTACTTGTACCGACTGTTATTTAAAAAGTGTGCAGTGCATATGCTTCGCGGGCCGCACGTAGACACCCAACGGGCAGCATGCGGCCCGCGGGCCCGCTTTTTGGCCACCCTTGAATTGTATATGATTATTTTTTTTTATAATTCCCTCGCACCATCATTAGGTCGATCCACCAGCCGCCTCTGATTCCATCATATATCCATAAATAATAATATATCTACGTAATAACATTTACCTACAATTATTTATGAAGAATGAACTACGTCATAGATACACCATAGGTATGTCGTAGATTCCTATAAGTTTTATAATATCTATATCATTCGCATTTGTAGGTAAGTACTTTACCTACAAATACAGTAATAAACTCAAATACCAACACGTGCCCATATTTAGTTGCTGATAGTGTGGGTGAGGCAAAATGTCAAACATGAGGTTCGCAAAATATAATTAAGTATGTTCAATATTATAAACAATGAATAATAAGACAATATAAAAACATTAGATATAGTTAGTCAAACTATACATAAAATTATGTAACTTAATTCAAATATATAAAAATACTAATTTTGTAAATAAATCGCATATCGGTATTCGACAGCTGTGAAAAACTATGACATTATTATACGAGTGACTACAATTTCATAACTACTTACCTGTATGTACATAGGTAATTTCAAAAATCGAATTAAGTATTCATAAACTTATTTCTATGCAGTATTCAAATAATGAAAGTTTTTTGACTTTTTGTTTACACTATAATCCGCAAAAAATTAATACGTAGCACCGTGACATTAAAAATAATAAAAAAGTACACATATTTTTGCCGTAATTACAATTAGTGATGTGAGAAGAGAAAATTCTCCAAAGAAATTTCTCGAGAACGAGAAATTTCTCCTCTGATGGAAGAGAAATTTCTCTCCATAATTTTTCTTAGTGGTATTATGACCTTTCGCCCAGTACACTTCCTAGCCAACCTGATTGATCCAAAAATTTGTGGGGCTGATTTAGACCTAAATCCAGAGATGTGCAAAATACTTCCAAAAAAGTATTTAAATACAAAATACAAATACTTTTGAATTTTTGTATTTCAAATACAAAATACTAAATACTTTTTCAAAATGGTATTTAAATACAAAATACAAAATACGTATTTTCAAAATACTTTTTTAAAATACCTTTTTAAAATACTTTTTACAAATAGTCGAACAAGGTGTAAGACAAAAGTATTTAATATTTTAACCATTGATGAATGAAAAAGAAATTAAAAACTGGACAAAAGTATACATAAGATTTTTGACAGAGCTGTCATTTTACGTACCACACTCCTACAATAGATCGCGGGGGCATTTGTTGTTCTATCCTACCCATGGAAGAACGAATTTGGCGATGAATTCTCCGGCCAACAGAGCAATGGTATTTTTTAATTTGTTGGCTCAGAACTGTGACATATTTTCTCTGTCCTACAGAGAGTTCGTTGCCTTAATTGAGGCAACGAGCATTCTGTGGTGATCTTTTGTTTGCTTGTTTGTTTTTGTTTTAAATATTATGAATATTGTGTTGCTATGTATAAATTGTATCTCTTTGCACATCGCATTGGCCTAAAGCTGTAATGATGTGCAAAGGAAATTTAAAGAGAATAATAATAATAATAAGTGGAGAAAGGGTTGACATGATTAGAAACAGTTGCCTTGTCGCTACCATCTATAGGTATGCGGACGATTTGCAAATCTATACACATGCTAAACTTCACAATATCTCCTCTGCCATTTATTCTACCAATGAGTGTTTGCAACAGATCTCAAACTGAGCTAGTGCTCATGGATTACTCCTCAATGCCTCAAAAACCCAGACAATATTCATTGGTAGCCTTCGCTCTATATCCAGGTTGAAAAATATGAATTTACCTCCCACTACTATAAATTCAGTAGCAATACCCTCTTCGGCGACAGTAGCAATACCCTCTTCGGCGACAGTAAAGAATTTGGGCATAATCATGGACCAGAGACTCTCTTGGCAGCATCAATTTAACACTCTAAAGAAAAAGTTTTTTTACAAGTTCCACACTCTAAAGATGCTGCAAAAATTGTTGCCCACTAAAGTAAAAATTTTATTGGTCCAATCCTTGCTGTTGCCCATTATCGACTATGCTGATATCGTGTACGTGGACATGAATCAGGATCTAATTGACAAACTTGATCGACTTCAGAATGTTGGCATAAGGTTTATTTTTAATCTAAAAAAAACTGACCACATTTCTGAATATCGTTATACCCTGAAATGGCTTACTGTACGACAAAGACGTGAGCTCCATCTACTCACATTTGTCCACAATGCTCTGTACGCAGGATCAACCCCGTACTATATTAAGGAGGCTTTTGAATACTTGGCGAGTCACGGTTTACCTCTGAGGTCGAATAACCAGCGCATCCTGTCAATCCCGGCTCATGGTACAACTTTCATCTCAAAATCTTTTGCAGTTCAGGGTGCTCGTTGCTGGAATAATCTCCCTTCAAAATTTAGGCTGACTCAAAGTCTGACGTCTTTCAAGCGAGCCGTTAAGGAGAAAATGATTTCCACAAATACAAACACAGCCTCTGAAACCTGAAACCCATCACTCCTAACCCCCCCTCCTTTTTTCCCCCCTTTTCCTTTCCCTTTATGTATGTATGTATGTTTGTATCTTTTTTTTGCAGTCTCTCCCTTTTTATATATATGTGTGTATGTATGTATGTTTTGTATACTGTATATGTTCACTTTGTGAATGTATTTTTTTCTCTCTTTTATTTCCAAAATCCTTTAGATCATTGATTTTATTTTTATCATATGTTTTTTTTTCTTTTTAAGTTAATACTTTTGGGTTAGTTGAAAGAGATCGCGCCTTTGCGATAAACTTGCCCTCTGTATATTGATTGTATTTAATTTGAATGTATACCTTTTATGTAATTGTTTTTTATCAATTTACAGTAAAGAATGAATAAGTAAATAAATAAATTAGATATAGCATTGCTTGCAGACAATTGATGAATACCATTGATGAATGAAAAACTGGACAAGAGTATACATAAATGGAGAAAGGGTTGACATGATTCGATATATCATTGCTTGCAGACAATGAGGATGAGCCTTAGGAAGAACTGTCAAAATAGAAAAAAAATTAATTAAGTCATGACAAAATGTACCGTTGTTAGAAGAGATAAGCCGAAAATTGTCATAAATGGATTGAGTATCATCAAGCAGGTAAGAGAATTCCTGACTTGGGCTGCAAAATAAATCAGAATGGATAATCCAAATCTGAAATCGTATGGACTACTGTAACATCATATTATATACAGGACTGCTCCAAACTCTTCCTTATCGTCTTCAGATGGTTTTTAATGTTGCCTCCGGATCATTTACAGAGAGAATAAGAGCTGCCACATAACTTCACTACTAAGAAGTCTACACTAACTGAGAGTCCTAGAGATAGTGGTGTTTAAACTGTGTCTCACTGTCCACAAGGCAGCACACCACCTACTGAGCTGTTCCGCTGACGAAAATGTGTGGCGAAGACTGTGCTCAGCTTCCTAAACTCGTTGAACTCAAAAGGGCAAATACCTCTAAATTTGCAGAAAGAAGAAACAAAGTCGCAGCGTCATCTGCCTGGAATAGATTGCCTTCAGACAAAATTGAAAATGCTACCATTCAGGAGAAATCACAGCGCCCTTGAAATGGCCATGGATCGTTAAACGGCGTCATGTATAATTTGTTCAATCATCATTATTATGTGTGTATATCTCAAACATGGAGTACTCTAATGGAAACGTTGTATTTGTAATTCAACAAATTGGTAAAAAAAGCTTGCGTACGCGCATATCAATTAATGGCAGAATTTTGTTTCAAACAATAAAAAGGTATTTTGTAAAAGTATTTTGTGTAAAATACAAAATACTCAAAAAAAGTATTTCAAATAAAATACAAAATACTTTTTACAAAAAGGTATTTGAAATACAAAATACAAATACGTATTTTGTATTTTGTATTTGTATTTTAAATACTTTTATTTGAAATACGTCACATCTCTGCCTAAATCAGAGGTTATTAACACTTTTTTCCATGTACGTACCTGCAATTTTTTTTTACTTAAATATGGGCATGTGGGGTGTCAAACATCAAGATTTTTCATCAGTTATGAGCACTTTTTTATATGTAGGTACCTAACATTTTTTTGTTTCCATAATTAATTGTAGCCATATTGGTGATAAATTGTCTCAACATTTGTACATTGTTATTGATTGATCGAATAAAGTATTTATTATTATCATACTGTTAAATAAAAAATAAAATAAAATCTCCGAAAATTCTCTACTTCGAGAAATTTACCGAGAAATTTCTCGGTAAATTTCTCGAAAAATTATTTCTTGAGAATTTCACAACACTAATTACAATGAAGTACATTGTTTCGTACTACCTGGTGGATCCTCTTTCAGAACACAAAATTCCTATGAAGATGACGTCATCAGAACGTCAGGAATGTTATGGGAATAGGTGAATTGGCTAGTGCAGAGACGCTCTAAATATTTTGAATGAAGCAGACTGGTTCCTGCGCTGTGCTCCCGAGAGGAAAGTTGAAAAATAATTAGATTAGAAAATGAACTAAAAAAAATCTATTGCTTCAAAGGTGTGTGTTTGTGTGTGCGTTTTTTAGTTCTATGGTTTTGGTAGTGTTTTGTATGGGTTATTCCGCGTCATAACTGTCCTAACTTTTAAGAGGCCTTTGAGAAATATACCTAACATCCGTCTCTTCAAATTTCTTCGCACTCATCGCCAAATATAATTATGATATAGCAAATGAACCCTTACTTTCTGTTCAGGTCTTGGTCAAAATGGTAAAAATATTTTTTATTAAAATTTTCTTTCTATATTTTTTTATTTTCGACATTATCATCAGTCTTTACTTACCCGTTTCGCCGATCGAAAGAAACTGATGCTACTCATCTTAGTTGGAAGAAATCGCGTATTTGCTATAAACTCGTCCCCTGTCTACATTAATTATAATATTTAAGGTAACTTAATCTTTTTTTGGGGGCAATTACTTGGAATCAGCGCAGTACAGTAAAGAACAAATAAAAAAATGAACATCCATGATTTTATCCACCCACATTTTACAAAAGTTTAAGAAACAGTGATGATAGATAACATAGTGAATTTAGTAGAGATAGCTAGGTGTGCATATGTTTATCTATGTACAATCTAGTAATACCTAAATAAAGTATAAGATTATAAGAATATTCCGTATCGATATTATGTACGGAGTACAGCGATATCTAATAGTAAAGACAGAGACAGTAACTATTACTAGTGTATGAGTGTACATTAATAATATCAAATATCAACACACAAACACAGGACTTCACATAGGAATCTATATAGATTCTTATACGAATCGCGTGGAGCAGTGAAACGTTGTTCAGTTGAGTGTATTATTTTGCTGTCCGCGCCATTCACAACTGCGTCTATTCCACACTAAAGCTAAAGTAATAGTATAAATTGTTATGCAGTGCGCTGGTCTAGTTACCACGATAACGTAAAATAATAATAATATACATTGTTTTCATATTTTTCATTTAGTTCTATCGCAGTGCCGGTTCGGGGCGCACTTGAAGTTTGTATATTGTAAAAGTTCTCGTTTAAAGTGCAGTAATTACTTGATAGTTAGCATTTTGTTAGTTGTTATATTATATTCTTTGCGGCGTGAGTTTTGTGGTCGGAAAAGCGAGGTTATAATCGTCATCACATAACAACTGGAAAAACTTATATAAAAATGTTTTCTTTTCGTATAAATATAAACAATAAGTAATTACAAGATAAAATAACTTTTCATACATTCAACGACGATATTCTTTATAATACTGCAGAAAGTTTAGTGCCTATACATAAAATATATATATATTATTAACTGCAATATTCAATAATGTCTAATATAATAAACGTTATACAAGATTTTCCCAGAGAATATGTCATTGGTCTCTCGCTGGTTGCTTTTGCAACTTATTACTTGGTAGAAGTTGTTAAGGTAAGCTGAATAATTCTCTCATAACATTAGTAATATTACCTAAGCACATGAATATTAACTAATGATGCCTTTTGCGGCATAGGTAACTAATATGGAATCATTTCTGAAGAACTACCTTTGTACGTAATATTTTTTTACATCACTGTATTATATTTTATTATTCCACGTGCCGGCAAATTGCCGGTGAATTTTTGCATAGCGCCAATAATTGTTTTTGAATACAAATTTGGCATCCATCTAAAATTTATTGTAAAATTATGTAGGTATATTATCTCATCCATGTTGATGTCATGATATTTGGAGAACACAGACACATTATTATAATAACCAGTAATTGACTATCGTTTCCTGTTCATATTTATGTTAAAATACGCAATTGTTTAGCGTCGGCGTTGATACCATGTCTTGCACAAAGTAAAAAATATTAAAATGTTTTGAACAATAAAAAAATCCAATACATTTTCATGAAGGAAAGGAATTCTTAATTTAAACTTACCGCTTTTTCAAGATTTTTTTTTTAATATTTTCTGTTTCTATGCCATAGATAATATTACGCAATTTAGTAAGTAGTACCTACTTGTAATCGGAGATAATATCGGCACAGTTAACTTCAATTAAAATTAATTAGGTATTTTATTGTCTCCGAAAATCAGATGTTATATACCTATATCTTCTTTTCCAACCACTATTGACTATTTAACATTTAAACATAATTAATTATAGAACTTGTAATTTGGAAAATCTCCAATGATGTTTTAATACTGTTATAATAATTATATACTATATACGTATATAGCCCAAAGATAAGTAGCTTTATATTAAATTTAATATCAAAATCATTCAACTTTGATACAAGGATGTCACAAATAACTTTTTTTTATAATACCTAGATACAATTTTTAGAAAACATTAAGTAATTGACCAAAACCAAAATCATTGAATATGAACTTCTGATATAAATAAAACTGTTAATTTTAGAATATTTGTTTGTGCAATCGAAAAACGTGCACTACATACATACCATCACGCCGCTTCCCTCGCGGGGTAGGCAGAAAGGATCGAGCACCACTTCCTTCTATCCTTGCATAGCATAAGTAGGAAATAAATAATTACCAAAGATATATTAGATAGGTAATTCAAAGAAAAAATCGGTCATGCAGCCAATCAAATTTGGCATCCAGTTTTATACTGACGTTGGTTGTAAGACAATACATTGCTAATGCTTGAAGGCCATCGATGTTGGTACACAAAAATTCCGAAAAAATGTTCCGCGCTGCAAGTCTAGTATGTACTTATGATAATTACATCTTAATGTTATGGAGTGAAACCGCATAGTAATAATATTTTGTTTCATGTTTTCTGAGAAAATTAGTACTGGGTTACTAGTCTATACCGTATTGGTCAATGATCTTTCCACTTAATTCTAAATCAAATAATACATATTACATTCATTGACTGAATGTACAGTTTTCCATGATAATAAGATGTCATGCTTGATCAGTGAATCATAAATATTAGCAGGAAATTATATGATGCTAATTAATTATTTCAACAATGCAAAATGTATTCAGAGAAACTCTGTGTACATTAATTTGTTTGTTATTAAAATTATTTATCTTTGGGTTGGTAGGTATACATTTATATAAAACTAGCAAATAGTTGGATAACTGGTGAAGATAATTTATTTTTATTTTTTTGTAACAGGATGTTCTGTCTACATAATTTATAAATGATAAGCACCTGAATTCGCAAAGAAAGTACTTTAGAAGAAACTTTACTCACTAAACCAGTGGTTCTTAACCTTTTTGGGGGTACCGAACCCCACCAGTTAGGTACATATGCATTCACCGAAACCCTTCTAATTTGAAAAATAAAATTAGATTTTTACAAATTCAATACATGGTATATTTTTTATATAAAGGTGTACAAAATGAAAAAATAAATGAAAAACAAAGATCTAAACATTAAATTTGAATGGTTAAATCAAAACATGAAACATATTAATTAATATTTACTTCAAATCAGTGTGACTTCTGCTGTTGCCTTTAAAATGATTTTCACCGAAAACTATCTTGCTTTTAAAATGATTTTCACCGAACCCCCAAGACTAACTCACCGAACCCCTGGGGTTCGATCGAACCCAGGATAAGAACCAATGCACTCAACCATTTTTTTATCTATGGTCAAATAAAATATTGACACTCAAATACAATTAGACGTTTCTATGTGCGGGAACGAAACTACACTATTTAAAATTTTGACCAAAGTGACCATTGAACACAGGTGTAGTAGTTCTCGTTATGTTTATACATACTGACATATATTGAAACTATAATTTATTCATTCATTCACACCATCACGGCATTTCCCACAAGTGCGGTAGCCAGCAGAACAACTACATATAATAAACAAGCAAGTTGTCCTCTCCGTGACAATAAAAGTTATGATATTCAGGATGGGAGGCATACTTCATCGCTGAATTGGAGATTATATTAGCCCGTGATATTTTACGAATACCTGCCTTTTGCAAGACACTTGAAAAACTTACTAAAAAATTGGTAGAGCTATTCTTCGTTGGGGACACCTCGAAGACTATTTTTTGTGCAATCTAAATTTATTGAACTCTGCGTGACTCATTTTGAATATGCAATGACAATTGCAGCAATGCTTTCATTCTTTCTTTTTCTCTAACCTTCTTCTCTTCCTATCTCTTTCTCTTTTCCTCTTCATACATTCTATCTTCTTCGTACCACGTTGTCGCTTTTACAACAACTTTTTAACTGAATCCGAATGAAAATGAATTACATTTAGTGATATCCATAATTCAAACAATGATATTAAATTTTTGTTAAAGCAAAACAGTGTCATTTTAACAGGGTATTGTGTAAGTTAAATAAAAAAATAAGAGATATGTTTAATAGTTAACATCCACAATCATTCTTGAATGTGTTAACTAACTAACATCTAAGAAACAAATGTAATTTTGTAGATTAAACTTTGAACATACCTAAGAATGTCATCTCTTGGCATAGCGTAGTTTCGCTCCTGTATACTAATTTTAGCCAGGCGTAAAGTTTATTCAGATTCAACAGTTGGAATAGTGGTTGTTCCTTATTTGGAAGTATTTTCTTATTGAGAATATAATGCCTTAGTAAATATATAATATACCTAATTCCTAAATAAAACTTAATGACTCATGACTAGAGATATATTAATTTAAACACCTCTACAAAATACATTTATCTAAGCTTATCAAAAAGTATGTCAATGTGATGGGTTGTCGGGTCAAATTTTACGTAATATCATTTAACATGTTGTGATAAAAAATGTCTGATAAATATAGGAAAATACCAAACATATCTATTGTGATATCATTTCTAATTTAAATATTAAATTTTCTCCAGTAGATTTACATTAATATATTATGGCTGCCACTATTTTCGACACATTTTATTTTTTATCTCGTGTAGGTTACTTATCTAATAGTTACTCTTACCTATCGAATAGTAAAACTTGTTATTGAGGTTTTCTTTACCATTTTTTGTGTAATGCCTACCACTTTTTCCCTCCACTCCACTATATCAGTACTAGCATTATATTGATTTTAGATTCATAAAAAAATTTTCAAAGGAGCATGGATAGTTTTTTTTTCATAAGCACCGCAATAAAATAGACTTAAGACTTACTAATTATTATTATTATTCTCTTTAAAGTTAATTTGCACATCATTACAGCTTTTAGCCAATGCGATGTGCAAAGGGATACAACCTATATAATGTTACACAATATTTACAATATTCAAAAACAACAAAATAAAATCAAAAGTCAATTAAAATATATATATATACACACACACACACATGCATACACATAAAAAAATCAAGTAACAAACAAACGAAGCAAAGTACCTTATATTATGAGTAGATACATAATTTTGTATATTTATTTTTGATGTTAAACATCCATCGAATCAATTAAAAAAACAACAAAAATATTATCAATAAAAGACCTAGTGGTTCTGGACAATCAATATATATAATTTCTTCAGAGCTGAGACTTGAATTCTCAATGTTTTACTACATACCTGTTATGCGTCTAATAAACTGTCTATAGAGTGTTGCATCATATTATTATTAGTCATACATAACACTATAATGTCCGTGAAGCGATATTGAATTGTCCGTCTAGTCTGGTTATTGGCCTAACACAGTCATGCAGTCAACTTGGTTATCGTGCAGCAATACAAATTACCATTATATTAGACAAATACGTCAGTAGCAGCCAACAGCATTACCTATATTGTAACTCTTTTTGTGTTAGAACAGGTTTACAAAACACAATGTAGAATTAATATGAAAGTGAAATGTATTAATTCACATAACAAATGACCTCACTCATTGTGCATAGGTAGGTGCACATGCAAATATCTTTTGTGATTTTTTTAACCTGATTATTATTTCATTTTGATAAAATCACTGAATATATTAATTTTTTAATAAATTATTATTCAATGTATGCATCTTAACTAGCAATAAACTCACCTTCTTTGCATTGAATTATATAGCTTATAATTTCTTTGTTATGATTGATGTAATAACCAATATAATATAGTAAAGAATCAAATAAAATAATAATGAATAACCATTTAATTTAAGCTGGAGGTTCATAGTTCAAATCCCGCTGCTAACATATTCCCATTTCATGACACAAACTATTACTTAGTGTGAGAGTGTTTAGGTGTATGTTCAAATTTATCAGAATCCTGGAACCATCTTTAAAAACAGTATCTAAAATCGGAAAACTAAGGTGTCATATAGAATTCTTATAGGAATGATATTTGATGGTATTTCAAAATTAATTATAAGCTCAGCAGCCCTACTCCCGACACAATCTAAATGCGATCTAATCTTGTTTGCATCTTAAAATGGCGAATTGGTACTTTTGAACACGGTCTAAATCTAATATTTAAGACCGATCTAGTTTGATGTCTTAAAAATTCGTTAAGATCTTAATATTTGTATGAAATCGGTACTCTTGAAACAAAATTGTCAAGGCCGATCTTAATACCGGTCTAGTATAGCGATCTAGTAGCTGTCAAAACTTAAGATTGCCGTGAAGGTACATTTTAGCAATCTAAAAGTCTTTTTCCATAGTTTTTCCATCTTTTTACAACGCAAGATTGTTTATTTTTTAGAATAATATTTATTTTAGTATATTTCTAATACTTTTTTCCTATCTTGCTGTGTTTTTTACGCAAATAAAATTTGGTGTCGATTGATAGTTTTGTCCGAGTCGCTTTTTTTGAAGTGTAACTGTGCGACTAGTTTTAAAACGTATAATGCATTGTGGAATTGTCGTGAACAGTGTATGTGTTGTTTATCTGACTACTGTCCTATATTCTCATTCATTGGAGGTATACAAGGCCTCCATCCTGTAACAGATGACGCTAAAACATGGATTCGGACCCCCTCGAGATTCAAGTCTAGCGGGCTAGAAGAAGATGAGTGAAAAATATTATTTCAAAACTACAACAACGACTCAACTGGATTGGCCATAACATCAGGCACCGGTGTGCTCATCACCATCGAGGAGGGCAAGACCATAGGCAGAAATGGTAAATGCCGACCAAGAAACACCTATATGGATTAAATGAGGACATGAATTGTGGTACGTACATAGAATTAAAGGTTAATTTCTATAATAGGTTATCCAGTAGTACCCATTAGGAAAAGATATAAATTGATGATCATAGTTGTATTTTTTATTATTATTATCGTTCACTGTATACCGTTACAAGATATTATAGAAGGGCTCAGATGGCAATATTGGGACAAGGGAATGATTCTCGCCCAGTGAATGCCATATTATTTATGTAAATGCATAATTACGTCATGAAACTCAACTATGCAGAAAATAAATCATTATTAAGTTTAATCTGTACCCCTCCCCTAGCTCATATCCGAATGCCCCACAATATCTTGTAACAGTGTACAGTGAAAGATAATAAAAATAAATACAACGATGGGTATAATATATCAACGGTATAGGTCATCAATATTGGTATATTTTCTAACTGGATGCTATTGGATAACCTATAGCAGAAATTCACCGAATTAAAGAGACTAATGTCCCATCCATCCTGAATGTTTTAATTTTTTGTTGGCACAAAGAGGACACCTTGGAAGTTTATTACATGCAGCTGGTCTGCTTGCCACCCCAGTTGTGAGATATGCTATAACGGTGTAGTCGGCCGGTGTGGCGTGGAGGTAACGCTCTTGCCTTTGAGTCACGAGGTCCCGGGTTCGATTCCCGGCCAGGGCAGATTGAGGAATGACCTTTTTCAAATTGTCCTGGGTCTGGGTGTTACATGTATATGTGTTTAGTGCATTGTATATGTGTGTATCGTCGCGTTAGTACCCATAATACAAGATTCATCTAAGTTTGTGTTATGTGAAATATCTATGTGTGTTATGTTATGTCTATACAAATATCTTATGTCTATAGTAATGGTAGTAGTAAAGAGGCTAGCAGAAATTGGATGATATGAGAACTGATGTTCTTGAAACATCCAGGGGTAAAAGGTGGGAGTCCCTTTCTTAAATGTTGACTAGCATAAAATAGAGAGGAATGGAGAATAAATTCTAAATACTTTTTGCTTGTGTTACACAATAATACATTATTTCCCCTTATTAAATAATATGTTTTGTTTACAGGTTATATTCGGATATTATTTAGTTAAAATATTCTTGGAATCATTCTCAACCGTCTCCAGATAGCCTTTAATGGTGCTGATGGGACCATTTACAGAGACAATAAGCGCTGACACATCACACCACTGCTTAAGGAGCTACATTGGCTGAGAGTCTCAAAGAGAGTAGACTTCAAACTGTACCTCACGGTTCATAAAGCCTTGTACGGTGCAGCACATCTATGCCTCGCTGAGCTCTGTCCCATCAACAAAACTCTAAAGCGACTACTGCACTCATCTTCCACCACTGTCAACAAACTTGTAGAACCCAACAGGGAAAACATTTCCAAATTTGCAAATAGGAGCTTCAGCGTCAAGGAGGCAACTGCCTGGAAAAGATTACCTGCGGCTTTAAGACAAAACCAACCTACTGTTACATTCAGGCTAGCAAACTGAAACATTGCTGTTCAGGAGAAGTCATGGTGCCCTTGAAATGGTCACGGAACATTAAAGAGGCGCCAAATACAAATTGTCCATATTAGTATTATACGTATTTATTTATTACACATATATACAGCTTAAAGCTTTTATAAAATGGTATTCAAAATTCAAACAACAATTAATACTGTATAAAAATAAAAAGCAATTAAAAATGTATAAAATGTAAGATAGTGTCATTACACTATTAAAAAATAAATATCAAAATACCAGTAAAAATAATTGCATTGAACTGGCTACAATTAATAAAAGAAGAAGTACACAATATTAGTCAAACGATAAAATTAATAATAAAGAATTCTCAGATAAAACAGTCAAAATTCATGGTATCAAAGTTCATTCAATAAACAATTTATTGAAACTACACATCCGTCACATAAAAAGTTTGAGACGGAGAAAATAAAATGCCAAATGTCACAAAAACAAAACACAAAAAACAACAACAAAACAATAATTATATAAATATTTCAAGAATTCATAAATAAAGATTCCAATTTGGAGCAGTGCGTGGACTTTCACTTAGGTCGGAGAACAATAGATTGCTCTTGATTTCTACTCTTCATCTTTTAGCATTCACACCGCTAGACTTTGGAACCAGCTTCCCTCTACAATCGGCACCAGCTCATCGTTTATGTCTTTTAAAATAAATTAGTCTCTAGGTGATGAACACTACATTCCTAATATATGTTAACTGTTTATTATTTATTTATTTGAGATAAATAAACATTTTATTTTGAAATTTATGTTTTTTTTTGCCTTTATTATTGTTGTCAATTAAATTCTTATAAAACTGGAAAAATTTTGATTCATCGTGTCAAACATGGCAAAAATGCTGGTGCACAATACCATTCTGTTACCGACACTTATGTTTACGAGCGAAACTTGGACGTGGTTGAAAAAGGACGAGAGTGGAATAAATGCTGTGGAGATGCGTTCACTGAGAAGAATGGTTGGTAAAACGTCGCGAGATAGAGTGAAGAATGAGGATATCAGGAGAATGAACAGAACAAAACTTAATTTCTTTTTATTATTGTTTTTAATTATGTATGACAACCAATTGGGCTTTGATTTAATTTCACAGAATAATATATGAACACTTATAACTGGACATTGCATTGTGTACTTGTTGTTGATCATTGTTTTATTGTACTAAACATATATGTATTGTCTGTAGTGTTCCGTTGACCAAAATAAATAAATGAAAATGAGCGGATGTGAGAGGAATGTGTGTTAACAAAGATATGATGAGCGAATGCACGATGAAAGGATGAAGTAGATGATGTGTGTATCTGAAAGAGGGGGTGTGACGAAGCGCAGAGTCCAAGAACATTGTGGCTTAGTCACTTGGATCAAATTCATAAAGACGGTCGCGTGTTGAGTGAGAGAAATCGGCATTCATGAATGAGAAACTGGATGAATGTAGAGGAAACGAAATAAGTATGTAAGGATAGATCTTTATGGCGTTCCGTTCTTTCTGCCTACCCCACCTGGGACACGGCGTGAGGGTAAAGAATAGTACATTTTTAATGCATTAAGTATTTATGAATTGTCATACAAAAAATATTATTCAATGTTATTCATTGAATTATAATAGGTAAGTATCATGTTTGACAAAAGTTATCCACTAATTGATATCTGTCATACTTCAAAAATGTACACATCATCTGCATACATCAATGGATTGACCCGAGTTTAATTCAATTCAACATCCATCTTTCTAAAGGTTGCATTCACAAGTCAGACATGTATCACAATAATTCATCCAATTTCCTTATATTCTCATTCAAATAAACCTTTAAAATACTTCTTCTATCTCTGTAATACACATTCATTAACACACATAATAGAATTTAATTGCCTCACCATATAAACCAGATATTCCGTGGGGCTCCATTCTTTCTGCGTATAGTATATAAATTCATGATATATCCTATCCTTTACCTTCATGCCGTGTCCCGGGTGAGATAGGCAGAGAGAACGGAACGCCATGTTGATCTTTCCTTACATACTTCTTTTGCTTCCTTTACATTCATCCAGTTTCTCACACATGCACGCCGATTCCTCTTACTTAACATGCGACCACCCTTGAGTATTTGATCCACAAGGTTCTTGGACGTCCGTGCTTTCTCACACCCTCTCTTTCAGATAAATATACCTTCTTCGTCAATCTTACACCATCCATTTGCTCTACATGACCAAACCATCTCAATTTATTTACACGCATTCTATCAACAACACTCTTCTTGCATCCACTCGTTCTTCTAATATCCTCATTTCTTACTCTATCTTGCAATGTTTTACCTACCATTCTTCTCAGTGTTTGCATCTCCACTGCATTTATTCCACTTTCGTCCTTCTTCAGCCATGTACAAGTTTCACTTGCATACATAAGTATCGGTGCGAGGATGGCGTTGTGCACCAGCATTTTGTTTATATTTTATAATAATTTTTGTTTATATTTTATAATAACATGTTCGAGACATTGCTATTAGATCGAAGTGCACCGTTCACTTTTCTTTTTTCAATATCTCTTTCGTATCTACCATCCATCGCAAACATACATATCCGTTCACTTGCTCCAAACATTCATTTCACACATTGTTCTATCAATCTCTCTTTCAAACACCAGCACTTTCGTCTTAGTCACATTCATTTTCATCCCATTCATTCTGCAACTTTCATGTACACTCTCGCACTTCTTTCTTGCACGCTCTGTAAGTTTCTTTCATTCATTCATGATATAGGCAAAAATTAAAAACATTCTTCATTCGTTCCTTTTATTTGTTTCTTTCATTCATTCATGATAAAGGTAATAATTAAAAACATTCTTAATTCGTTCCTTATATTTGTTTCTTTCATTCATTCATGATAAAGGTAATAATTAAAAACATTCTTCATTCGTTCCTTATATTTGTTTCTTTCATTCATTCATGATAAAGGTAATAATTAAAAACATATAAGTATACAACATTTATTTGAGAATGGTTCAAGACTTTATAAATCAAAATTAATTCAACTTATTCCTACTCAACTGTTGGTGTATTTTCCCTAGTTGTAGCACCAAAAGTCAGGCATTGTTCTATGCTACAGGATCATCGTCCAATTATAGCTATTATTCATCAATGAATCGACTCCATGTAATAGGGAATTATCACCGTGAAGTTGATTTCAACTATTCAGAGTACACCATGAGCAAATGTGCTGTGAGCGGGTTTATTCAAAGGTTCATGCTTTCTGTTGAGAATATCCAGTAGTTTCTATTGTCATGATGTATTCATTGTCTCTTATATGTTGATTGTGTTTGTTCCAAGTGTGTTGTTTTTTTTTTAAGTTATTGTAGTGTAAAGGCTATTTAGCCATATACTTTGTTAACAAATAAATAAATTGTTTTACTTCATCACACAAAAAAGAGCTTCTCTTTAAAGTTCGTAGACGATCATATGCAGACATTATTCATTAATCCTTGTGTAGAAAAACATTTTAGTTAAGTTAATGTCCCAATAAACCTATAAACAAAACATGTTATTTAATGCATTATTTTTGTAACAAAGTACATTAATGATTGTTTCCACAATTCTTATTTCATACTTACCTTAATTTATGACTTTCTGATCATTTTAATATAATAAATTCGCGAATACTTCTTCAAAAACAACAAACTAATACATCGCAAAACAAGCATTGATAACTGTCAGTGTCAGTAAGATAATAATAGACAATTGCAAAATATGTCATAGACAAAAATAGTGTCAATGCATAGGTTTTAAAAAATATTATTTATAAATTAATTGCACTGTTATACATCATTATATAATATCATTTTCATTTCATTTAATCAGAAATTGATATAAGATTTATAAAAAATGTGTAAATACGGTGAAATCACGTGATATATTAGTTTTAATAATTCAGTTGTCGTGATTGTCATGTTGGTACCCATAGATAACGGCGTTAGGAAATACATCTCTATATTAAGACATCTTAAAGTTAAGATTAGATCAAGATCAAGACTAGATTGCGTCGGGGGTACCATCTACAAGTCTTAATCTAATCTTGATCTTAAGATCGAATCTAATCTTGATTGAATTCAAGAGTAGCCCTGCTGATAATTATTTTTTCACATTTTGCAGCATTCTGTGTTCCAAACTTAATCTATCATTACCAAACTTAATCTATCATTAACGAAGAGTGCCATAGAAGAAAGTTTTTTAACTTTACACCATTCTGAATTTAAAAAACATATATTTGGTTCCACTATGGTTGTACATTGTCAAAACATGACCCAGCCAGTACCATTATCCGTACTTTACGAGACAAACGCTATGACTATAGTTTATTATATAAATAATGTATTTATATTGAATATATGTAACATTAATGTAATTTTAATTAAGAATCAACCTACTTGTTTTACCTTTCATTAGGCTGTCGTTTAATCATTCCACACTTCAAACAAACGTCAATAGATCAATACAATGACTATGTGTGATAAATTATACCTATATCATTTCATTATTACATATTATTCAAGGACACCTTTGTGTTGTGTGCTCGGCTACCTGAATAATGAAACAATCCTCATTTTGTTATCAAACTCTTATCAGAATATTGTAATTATATAATATGATTTACTATGTTTTATAAACATACCTCTTGTAACACCAAAATTGAGTAATAGTTAGCCTTATTTATGATTCTCCAACAGATAATCCACTTTATCTCTACCTGTAACATCAAGGCATCTCTCACAAATGGAATACAAATTTCCACCTATTACTGGACACTCTAAAACTTTGAAAAAAAAATAATAGAAGACCTATGCTATTCTATGGACTTCACGGGCTTAGATTTATCCTAAAGAGCGAGTAAGATAATAGAGATGCTATCCTTGTTGTTTCATTTGCTGTATGTTGAGGCAATTTTTTTTAATTAAATCTTTCCTATGAAGTAAGTCACAGTCTACCAACTGCAAGAATCAATATAGAAAAATATATGTTAAAAATTTGGAATATATTTTTTAATCTTTGTTGTCACTTCATTATTATTTGCTCTTTGAGTTTTGCCTATTTTTTAACCAAGCAGTTTGTAAGTTTTTATTTTCCTTATTGCAGCGCCCTATTGTGGTAGTTCGTCAAGGACCATTCAGAGATTTCCTCCATGACCATATACCACTCCTGAAGGAAAAGTTCTGGCCGTCTATGTGGTGCTTTGAGTCCCGCTTGCAGACAGTACTCGCCAGTATACTTAGAAGTTCCATCTTACCTGACATCCAATATAAAAGGTGAAGATAATTGTTGAATATTATGTTAAGTATAGTTTTCGTATATCACTGGATTTTTCATGCTGGATACCCCACTTGTAGAATATGCCATAATGATATAGTAGTAGTTTCATACCTGTGTGAGTGAAAATCTACAGAGGTAAGGTGCACTTAAACCAGCCTAAACCGATTTGTAAGCATTGAGACAGCATCACCTTTTTCCTACTAAAGGGAATTCGCAAAATCTCTTGGCTATGCAGATGAGGTGTATGTTGAATAACATTCTTAAGGTGTTGAATATTAAATTTATTGCTCTTTGTATTAGTCACCAATGTTTGTTCATAAATGCCAAATACTAAATCATACATTTTATGTTGCTTTTTCTTCTTTAATCTTTAAACACTCCTCTTAAGAGTACAGAGTGGTAACTAGCTTCCTCGGTCATTCATTTTAATTGTGTCAACTGTTTCCACCACATTTCTAATTCTCTGGTACCATTGCCATAGAACAATGTTTTGCGAAAGTTGTCACAAACTTGTTTATGAAAAAATATCACTCATTTTTGATTAACTGATATATAAGATGACTTATTTTTTAATTTGAGTGAGGGAAAGAATAAAAACAACAAGATTTTTACTTATTTAAACTTTTGTATCTGACAACTCAATACAATGACTATATTGTATGGAAACCTCACACGCACAGCTTATGCGATCATAGATAATGCATTCATTCGGCTATTCTCAGAATAACAAAAGCATCAACCTTTCATTACAAAAAAACTGTCTTCTACCATAGACATTTCTCAAAATCAGACCCAGCAATGGCTCCTCACAGAAACTACAAGTGTTGCTGGTGAAGTACATCAGCACACAGCATCATTCATGTATTACACTCGGAAGTAGTTCATAGAAATATCACATGACTTTTCACGTGATAATACACTTGACGACATGTTACTTGAATCTCTATTAGTAGCATTAATGTACAATAATAATTGCATTGATAGACAGAAAATCTCTTTTGCCTTGTGATGCTAAGCCTGGCAAATCATCCAATTGAGATCAATTTGTTGGTCGGCTAGAATAGTATATAATGGACAGCACATGTGTAATAAAAACACAATATATTGACACACTTTGTAAAAAATTATGTGTTGCTAATTTAGAAGTCTCCAGTAAAATTTACATCTCTCACTCTTTTTGCACGTACCTCTTTTTGAATATGCAACAACGATATCTAATTTGAATGCATTTTTTTCTATAAAATTGTATAAATTGTGATCAATGTACAGTAAAGAATGAATAAATAAAATAAATATAACACAAATACAATAGTATCAAAATTACCTATTGGGACAGTACATAATATATACTTATGTTTTATTATTCTTGTACATAATCAATGAAATAAAATAGTTGCATACTTTTATATAAACCAAATAATCACTTCATAGTAGTCTTATTGAATTGGACATAGCATAAATATCAAAACATTTATAAATTCACATATCTCTTATTGAATATGCGATGACGATATAATCAATATACAAAGGGCGAATTTACCATAAAGGTGCAATTTCTTTCAACTAACCCAAGTTCATTCATGATGTATATAATTTAGTATAAATTTTCAATGAACACAGATGTCACAACGATAATATTGTAATATATATTATGTTACTATTAAAAGTACTTATGTTGGATAGATAAGATTATCTCTGCCCTGTTATTAGAGATTTCACATTATGAAAAATGATAACACCGGCACCTCAATTATTAATATTACTGCAAATATTATTTTGTCATTTGGCAATTATTATTATTATATTATTAGATGAGGTATGCATTGTCACAGGTCATTTGCCAATAAACAATTGTTTATACTTTCATGTGTCAATGCTAAATTGAAGGTGTTATTTGGATTTTAGTAGTTTTTATACTTTTGTTTAACATGTATAGCTTGGTACGGGCTCATGCCCAGTTAGGTAGACATTAGTGACTTATCTTTTAAAATCTGTTTTGTAAATAAAATAAATAAATAAAAAAAATAGACAATTCACACAGACCGAGCTAGTCCCAAACCAAGAAATGAATCTTGTATTATGGGTACTATAACACGACGATACACATATATACAATGCACTACACACATATACATATAACACCCAAACCCAGGACAATTTGAAAAAGGTCATTCTTCATTTTGTCCTGGCCGGGAATTGAACCCGGGACCTCGTGACTCAAAGGCAAAAGCGTTAGCCTCCACACCACACCGGTCGTCTTGGATATATATATTATTATTATTTTTATCATTGTTTTCATTTGTTATTTATATTATTTTATTGGAATTTAAATTTAGGGGTAGTGGGAGGGGTAATGGTAGATATGGAGGTGGGGTGGTTGGTAGGAGTAGGATATACTAACAAAGGAGATGAGGGTGGGATTTGTATATTTACAATGTTATTCTTATTCCTATAAATCTCTAAGGTTTCCAAGGCATTTAAGGAAGATATCGCGTCCTTGCCATAAACTCAACAACTCGCCGATTGTGCAAAATTATTCGTTTATACCATGTTGCAACCGTATTATTTTTATCCAAATATTTTGTACAGTAAAGTTTATTATTATTATCTCTCATTTAATATGAACTATGTAACGTCTGAAAATTCAGACATGCTGGAAAAAAACTGGGCCCGAAGTCAAAACACATTTTAGCGTTACATTTTCAAGTCGTTACAGTTTGAATATAGACGATGTTGTGACAAAGTGACAATTTTCGTAACTATTGTGTATTTTAGCTACAAAAATTGACACATATCGCAACGTTGTCTATATTCGAACGATAACAACACGAAATCGTAATGCTAAAATATGTTTTTTGACTTCACGCCTTGTTCATTATAACAGTAAAAAATTGTTACTTACTGCTAGCCTTCTTCTCTCCACTGCTGGATATAGGCCTCTTCAAAACTTTTCCACATTTTCCTATCTCGAGCAACACGATACCACTGTTTCCTCATCATCTGGACAATATCATCAACCCATCTTTTTTGGACCCCAAAAAAGAAAAAAATGTTGTAATTGTTTATTTCTATTCTATCTCATTTATTACGGATGATGATTTAAGTCGAGCATAAATTTGGAACATAGCTAATCACTGTTTGTGAGTAAGATGTCATTTAGTCAGGTCTATCAATTGGAATATCAGCTTTCCTTATTTGTCAGTATGCAAACTATTATACATGTGTTTCATATAATACAGATTAATAGTAGTACAAGTATATGAAAAACACGAGCAACCAAGACATAGACATCTAAATTGCCGGACGCAAATCACCGTGTCATTAGGTTGTTCTACTTGTATTGTCACATTGTGTTGTATACATGTATACGTATACAGTGTGTCCACTCTAAAAAGTTATCTATTACAGTGTGGAAATAGAACACAAAAAAATATTGTAGGGAGGTCTATAAATATGGTGTCTGCAGTCTTTCCTTCCAGAGATACAGCTATCAAAATTTCTTCTTTGTTTTATTTTGACACACACTTTTTTGCTATAACTATATCTCCAGGAGACAGGACAGCTCATTACCCAACAAATTTTTGTCTGCACGCATAAGGGACCTTTTTAGAGTGGACATCCTATATACTACCATAGACATACTAGACTTGCAGCCCGGTACATTTTATCGGAATTTTTGTGTTCCAACATCGATGACCTTCAAGCATTAGCAATGTATTGTCTTACAACTAATGTCAGTTTAAAACTGGATGCAAAATTTGATTGGCTGCATGACCGATTTTTTCTTTGAATTACCTATCTAGTATATCTTTGTATACTACATATGTTGTTGGTATATATAAAAGAAATTAAGTACAACCTAAAACCTATTTCAGATCAGCTTCAGTCTTTTCCTCTTCCTTTTATCAGTGAAGAAAAACAGAAAACTTAACTGTCAAAATGCAATAAAAAAAGAAATAAATGAAATGCATGATACTTCAAATGATAGAGAACATTAAATGCTATATGATGATGTAAATCAATTATTTATTTTATTCATTTCCGTATATTAGACAGTGGTTACAACATATTCTATCATAACAAAGTGTCATAAAAAAATCAGTTATAAAATTCAATGCACAGAGCGTAAGACTGCTCGGCGATATCTTCCAACTAAATAAAACAATTGTTAATATATTGAATTGGTTATTCATGCACATCAACAATATTATGTCTAATTTATTAAAATGTATTCCTAAGTTTACAGTTATATATCAATCATATAGATTATAACATACTGATATAATTATAAAATATACACACATAAAATTAATTAAATTCTTTTAAGTGCTTTATCAGTTTTCGGTTAAATTATTTTTAGTGATTACTCACAATTTTTCAGAAATCTCTATTTGTTTCTGTCTTATCAAAAAAAGAGTGACTGTATTTATTTATTTATTTACTGTCTTAAGGGACACAAACAGTTCAACTTAACAAATGTCAACATTTAAATTTCTTCAGTAAATAAACCAATCAAGGTCCCGCAAATTACCCAAGCATATGACAAACACGTTGCTAGCAAAAAGTAATAATATGCACTTTACCTTAAAAATCAAAAACAAAAAGGAAGACAAAAATGTATGGTGAAGTATAACTCATTAAAAGAACAGAACCCTCTCACACAAATAAGTTCAAAACCTGATTGAAATTATACTAAAATAATTGCAATTCTGTTAGGATTTTTTTTTATTAACTGGATTCGTGCACAATGCACAGTAGATGTCAAACCTAAACGGACTTTCAATTGGAGCATTAGTTGTTCCAGTGCCATTTAGATGAAAGATTTTGATACATACGAGCTCTGAAATACTTAATCTTGCTTCTTAGGTTTGCATTAAATATTTCTCTATTGGTGGACTTTGAATTATTCTTTCTAATTTTATATTACAGTAAAAGAGTACCACATAATGCACCTAATCAACTCGATAAATAACTAACTTGTATGTTATTGCAGGTGTGAATGTATTCTTTCCTTCTTAAATATTATTTCTTAGGATTAGTATTCACAGACTATAGAGGTATTCTTGATTATATGCTAAAAGGTTCTACAGTCGGGCCAGTATACCAATGCACCTCAGGTATGATGGTCTCTTTTATTCATAGGCAGGTATCAGCAACCAAAGGCATTGTTATAGAATATTTTATTTTCTATATTATTATCTAATCCTTGTACCTGTATACCTACATACGTACTGCGCGCCTTACGGTGTAGCCAAGGACCACACACCCTTTTCGCTTGTTGTTTCTGTCACATTAATATAAGAGTTCCTGTTTGGATATTTTGTGTCAAAAAAATATTACATATAAAAGTTTTCAAATATACGTATTAGTACAGTAGGTTAGTTAAAAAGGATATCAAATAATTGGAAGTAGGCAGTTACATACAAAGAATAGTTATAATAGCTACATTATAATATTCTATTAGTCTAGGATAATTTAAAAAAAACAATAGAGATTTATTGAATGAATTTCAATACAAAACTGCAGATAATGCAATTTATGACTAATTTTTGTCAGGGAATTCCAAAATTAACTTATCAGAAATCATCCCTTATATTCTTTAGTTTTAAACGAGCCTTCGGGATCGTAACATCTAACAGTGAAAGTTTATTTTAGTGTCAGTTTATAAATTATAAAAATATGCCTACTAAACGTCAAGTGTTGACTCCCCAGTGTCGCGAATTTGTGATACGTCTTCGCGATTATTTTACAAAGGAAATTTTCTATTTCAAAGTGGAAAAAATTAACTGATTGACAATCTCTGATAAATGTATCGTTGGTGGTGAGACGTAAGGAAGTTGAGTAAACGTGTAGCGGGGGTTCAGGTGCACTCATATACTGGCCCCTGTATAAGTGCACCTATACAATATTTTATGTAAAGAAACACAAATAGCTTAAGCTTTACTATTTTTAATTATATAGTGACCTGGTTTTGACATAAGTCATTTTCAAACTCTGTAAGTCGAAACCACGTCACTATATTATTATAAATAGTAAAATTTAAACCATTTGTGTTTCTTTACATAAATTAATATGGAGTTTTACAAAATAAACATCAACTCGGTCAACAATTGAATCACCTCTTCCAATGACATTCCAGCGTTCTGATGTCGTGGTCATATGAGCAGTGTATTGTGAGAGAGGGATATTCAGGCCATCGAAAACCTTGTGGATGAATGAATATTTTATGCTATTATGTGTTAATCAGTCTTTTTCCTACATCTGAATAGATAAGACGTGTCTTAAAACGAAACAAATATTAGAAATAAAGTGAGTGTCGTGTTAAAAGTGTGAAAATAACAATAACTTGGTTAGTCGTGTTATAGAAATTCATTGTGTGCATTTGTTGTAAATTAAATAATATCTACACCCAAAACCCAAGTGAAACGTTGTACCTGACTATTGTAAGTGATTGTTATACCTAGCTATTGTGAATTGCATTGCTAACAGATTATTTTTAACTGCTTTTGTTGTATTGTTTTGTACGATGGATAATATGCGGAACATTACTTCCTCACACGATTTTCTGGACAGAGCTACAGAACTATTAGGTGATCTAATAGAGAACATCACCAGCACTGACAGAAGGTCAAGTAAGGAGATACAAAGCCTTGTAATAAAACATGTCAATACCCTACAAGGTATTTTAGGACATGTAGCTGTCCATATGACAGACATGCAACATACGATTTGTCAACTTGAACAACGACAAAGTCAAATGCCCAGCCAAAAAACATCTTATGCTGAGGCAGTTAAAAAGCCCATTCCTCTCCCATCCTATTCAATCTTAATAACAAAGCAGAATGATGAAGAAGACGTGGAAGAAATTTGTAAGAAAATAAGAACAAATATAGATATGGCTAGAGATAATATACAAATTAACAGTGTCAAGAAAGTGTCTAATGATAAGGTCCTAATTAATGTGAAAGAACTTGCACAAAGAGAAAAACTAGCTGAAAAATTCCAGCAACAAAAAATTAAGTTCAAATTATTAGAAAAAAGAAAACCTTGCATGATAGTAAAATACATACATACAGATTATAGCGCTGATAACATTATAAACGATATGATGGCACAAAACCCAAACCTGCTGATCAAGGGTACATCAACTTTACTGGTTAAAAAAATAATTAAATGTCACGATAAAACTTATTACCACATTATCCTAGAAGTGGACAGTGAACTACGGTTGAAATTACTGGAGAATGCGAAAGTATACCTTGGAATGCAAAAAGTCGGCGTACAAGATGCCAATCCTTTACTACAGTGTTACAAGTGTCAGGGATTTGGACACTATTCCAATACATGTAAAAGTAAAGAAGACACGTGCTCCCATTGCAGTGGAAACCACAAGTTTAAGGATTGTACAAACACCTCAGAAGTCGCAACGTGCAAAAATTGCTCAACCAATAATGTGAAAAACCAGTTAAAATTAGATACAGCCCATAGATCAACCAATAAAATGTGCCCTATGTATACGAAAATGACTAACTTATTCAAACAAAGAATAGAGTTTTAATATTATAATACCTAGCATTGAACAATTTTAACGTTAAATAATCATGGACTACAACTTTATAGACCTAGATCAAGAAGTAATATTTTCCAGAGAAACAAATATCAACAACTGGATAAATGAACTAAACTTAGATAACAATAGTGGTATAGTAGCAGTGCATGTCAATATACGTTCAATTCAAAAATACTGAGACCATTTAAATATACAATTAAAAAACTGTTTAGAAAATATTGATTTGCTTGTGCTAACTGAAACGTCTATGGATTATAATAATCAAGATTTATATAAAATTGAAGGATTTACATCTCATTGCTTCTGCAGAACCAACAGAAAAGGAGGTGGTATCATTGTATTTATAAAATCGAAATTTGCATTTGAAAAAATAGATTGTAATAATGACTATTGTGAGATAATTTGTGCAAAAATATCCGTTGATAAATTTTACTTTTACCTATTAGCAATATATAGACCTCCTAATCTCAATAAAAACAATTTTATAAATGAATTAAATGAAATAATATCTAATAAAGTGAAGGACTATGAAAATATTTTATTTGTGGGTGATATTAATCTTAATTTGTTATCTGATCAAGACAATGCTGTAATGGAATATGAAAACATGCTAATAAATAATCAACTCATAAAATGCATAAGTGATATAACAAGAGAAGTAGTTGTAGTAGGACAAAAAACAACATCGTGTATTGATCATATTTTTGTTAGAAATATAAATAAAAAAGCTCATTCAACTGATAACTTACGGGCATGTGTTTGTGAAAGTGCAATAGCAGATCATTACATTGTGGCAGTAATGATAAAATTTCAATCGCCCAGAGAGCAGTTTAGTATAAACAACAACAACTCCCAACCAACCTCGAAATATATAATATCAGAAAAAAAATGTGCTTATCTAATGAAGAAAATTAATTGGAATAATATGTTAAAAGAAAAATCGGTAAGCGAAATATATACTAGAATTAAAGAAACTTTCAATGAAATATATATAAAATCCAAAGTACCAGAAATGAAATTACCTAAAAAAAGACCAAACCCGATGAACTTATGGATGACAGATGATCTTTTAAATGAAATCAAGAAGCGAGATGCCTTGTTCAAACGTTGGAAAAACACTCCAGCTAATAAATCATATGAAAAGGAATATAAAAGGTTTCGAAATGCACTTAATAAACTAATACTAAAAGCGAAAACACTTTTTTATGGACAAACATTTAATAACTGTTATGGTGATGCAAAAAAAACTTGGAACAAAATAAATACTGTCCTGGGAAGAAAAACGAGAAGTGACTGTGATGAAATAATACAAAAATATATTTTAAAAAATGATGATATTGGGACAACCCTAGAAAATTTCAATGAAACCTTTACTGATAAAGTACACCAAACATTACATGTATGCAATTATAGAACCTTTCTAACCAATGACAAGCCTGCACCTTATTCTATGTATCTCCAACCCGCAACCAGTACTGATATCACAAATATTATTAAAAATATGAAAAATTCCAAATCTTCAGGTTTTGACAATATAAGAATGTGTGACTTGAAAAGTAACGTGGATCAGATCGCCCCCATTATCACCAAACTCATCAACAAAATCATAGAAGAGGGATACATACCAAATGAATTGAAAACCGCAATATTAAGACCTATCTATAAGGATGGACGACATAACGATGTTTCTAATTATCGCCCAATCAGCATTTTACCAGCCATTGAAAAAATACTAGAGAAATATGTGTGTAATAAATTGAAAATTTACATAGAAAGAAACAAAATTATCGATCCATGTCAGTATGGATACCAAGAAAAAAAAGGAACTGAAACTCTTCTTCAAGATTTTGGAAATTTTATAAATAACGCTTTGAATAAAAGAAATCATGTTCTTGTAATCTTTATAGATTATTCGAAAGCATTTGACACTATTAGCCATGAAAAATTATTAAAGTTTCTTGAAGTGATTGGGATCAGAGTTCCTCAAGGCTCAATTTTAGGCCCTATATTGTATTTGATTTACGTATCCATGATAAAAAATATTTTTAAAAATGCTAAACATTATATCTATGCTGATGATACCGCGTTGGTAATGGCCCATGAAAACATTGTAGAAGCTTGCAGATTACTTCAAGACGACTACAATACCTTAGTTAAATGGTCGCATGATTACGGCTTAACAATTAATACTAAGAAAACTAAATTATTACATATAAAAACTCCTCACACTAAAACATTGCCATATCCTGGTATAATTTCGCATGACAATAATTGTATTCACTTCAATATTCAAAATAATTGTAATTGTAATAAAATTGATCTTGTAAAATCATACAAATATCTTGGGGTAATAATAGACTATAACTTTAAATGGGATGAACATATTAGTAAACTATGCAATAGATTAAGATCAATAGCCGGGAGACTTCATAAAGTAAAACATTTTGTTCCTAAAAAAATTTCTAAAATAATTTATTTATCTTTAGCAGAGTCCTTTATTCGATATGGAATAACCATTTGGGGAAACACAACTAAAACAAATCTAAATAAAGTACAAAGCATACAAAATATTTTAGTTAAAATAGTCACCAACTATAAATCCATCCCAGGTAGGCACTTTGATGCTAACAAAACGTATAAAGCTAACAATATAATGACTTCTAAGGGAATATTATTACATAAATTGTTATTGTCTAATATTTTTAAAAATAGTTATAGAAATAGGTTACTACATATTCATAATACTAGATTTACTAAGAATGAAGGGTTGGTTATTCCCAAAGTTAACAATAAATATGGCAGTAGAACACTAGAGTATCTAATACCGAAAATAATAAACAAATTACCTAAAAATATTAAAAACAACCCTAAAATGAGGAATTTGAAAATATCAATAAAACAATGGATAATAAACAATATGGACAATATAATTGATAATATATTATAATAATAGAAATGTAATAGATATTAAGAATAATAAATTATATTTTTAAGATATATTAATGTATAGTACAAATAGTTTTTACGAGATTGTATAGAATATAAATAGAGAATGAATAATTGAAAATTATTGTAAAGTAATTTAATAATTTGAATTTGAAATATGTGTTACATTATTAAGATATACCGTAAAGTAATTTAATAATTTGAATTTGAAATATGTGTTACATTATTAAGATTTTATATTATACCTACCTATTGATTTAGCGTAGAAATAGTTTTCTATGATATCGTTTTATTTAACCTGTGGTGGCAGGGTGAAGGGGCGTGGGTCGGTTTTGTAGTGTTGAGTTGTTCCCTCCGCGGAGGTGTGGATATGTGCCGTGCCTCGCAGGTAGTGGTGTCGAGGGTTACCTAGTACCATTGGCTACCCTCGATACCATTGCTTTGTGGGATATGGCATGTGCCTGCATTTCTGGGGGGGGAGTGACTCGGAGCTGCAGAGCTGACTTATGCCCCTTTACCTTGTCACCACAGATATGGAATATAGAATAGAAATAGTTCTTATGATATCATTTAATTGTATATAATTGATATAGAGTATGTATAAGTATGTATAAATAAGTATTATTGCAAAGTAATTTAATAATTGTTTTATATTAAGAACCTGTTGACAAGTCAACTTATGACTTAACAGGACCATGTTTATTTTATGACTTTAATTGATACCAATAAATAAAAAAAAAAAAAAAAAAAAAAAATAAATAACATCATGTTGCTATATATCTTGTAACAGCTATTCCATAATTTTAAGTGAGATTGTTAAGTGACCAATAATACGATGAGTGGTTGGTACTTATTAATGATATGAAATTTTCAGGGAAATCTTACGTTTAGCAGATGGAGGGGAAGTGGCACTGGACTGGATGGAAGACGGCTGCCACCATGATAGTCCAGTAGTTGTCATTTTACCGGGACTCACTGGAGCCTCTCAGGCAGAGTACATCAAGTGTCTGGTGCATGGAGCACTCTCTGTGGGTATCAGGACTGTTATTTTCAACAATAGAGGACTTGGTGGACTCAAGCTTAAGGTAAAATTTTTGTACTCCGATACTTGCATTCCATTGTAAACATTTTGTACTCTTATACTTGCATTCCATTTCACAAATATCTTAGAATCTTTGCCACAGAAAACATCTAATAAAAGGGAAAAGTAATTCATTTAATTTTCAGTTTTATTCAAATAATACTTTTTAATTTGACACAGTTTATTTGTTTTCAAGTATAATTAGTTCATTGTTATGTTATGAGTTCATTGTATGAGACAAATATTGAAGGTTCTTTTTAAAATTCTAATAGTTATAAATTAATTAAAATTAATATATTTCAATAATCGGAATAAATTTTATACATTATGTGCAGTCATAAAATTTATGAATTTATATATTATTTATATATGAATTCATCATCGAATAAGGGGTAATGTCTTCGGATGGTCTATTTTATCTGGAAGAAAACTGAAACCGATTTAAATGGATATTTTTAGACTCCACGTTTGTATTGTGCAGCAAACTATGAAGATCTAGCTGAGGTTGTCAAACATATCCGAGCCAAACATTCCACTACTTTGCTTGGGGCTACTGGTATCTCTATGGGAGGTCTCATCCTAGGAAACTATCTGGCTGCCAGGAAGGATGACTGCAACATTGACTACTCCATGATTATATCAGTCCCTTGGAATGTTTTCAAAGGTGAGTAGATTGCAAAGAAAAAGAACTCTTATCAAAACTAAACTAGGTCCCAAATCATAAAGCGTATTAATAGTCCTCAATTTATGCTATAAAATGTAAGGTGAAAATGTATTGTATATGGATTTGTAGAATAAAATCTATGTCTTCTTTTGAAACACAAATAATAAACAATTGATACTTGAGTTGTACTAAGAACACTAATTAAATTCATGGTGAAACTAAAATAATATTATGATTAATATTATTTTAAAAACTATTTCACTATTATTTTAAAAACTATTTCATACATTTCACTTCACATTAAACAAAAATCAAGACAATATAATTTGGAATAATTGTTATTGAAATAAAATTATGAGACACAATGTTTCTCCGGATCACGAATGCAATTTTGATAAATTTTCTTATGTTATTCGTTTTTCATTTTTTTTTTTTTTAAAAAGATATATCTGGGTTTTGTTATAAACCCAAATACAACCTTGTACACCTTTCAAAGTAAGCTAAAAGCTTGTGTCGTGAAAGGGGAGTTTGCCGGCACCTGGGATCGAACCCCGGACCTCATGTTCATAAGGCCGAGACTCTACCTCCAGGCTACCGACGAACTCAAATTTATACAGAAGAAATGTAGCAAGAACTGTTTACCAACAATAATCAAGATTATGTTTCTAACTTTGAGTATATCCGATTAAAGTTGCATAATGGTTGCAATCTGAGATAAAAATATAAAAGCATTATTTGTTTCGCAGATAAGAAAAATGTGGTTTTGTTTCATGTTGTAAGAACTATGTAACAGAAATGAAACATGTAGCATTTTTATTGCATTGAGTGTGGTGAAGTTATATGTAGATCCAAGAAGATAAAGCTAAGCAAATAATCTTTTGAAAAACGTAATGTTTTAATCTTATTAAATGTGGTTAAGCTACATGTAAATGCAAGAAGATAAAGCTTAGAAAATAATCTTGTGAAAACCATAATTATTTATCTACACTTTTTAATGATCATTGCATTGCCCACACGTGGGCTAATCATAAAACACACACAGATAACTCTTTTTTAGGTAGGTCATTGTTGTTGCCAAATAACAATAAGATGGTGGAGATTTTATCCCTATTGTTTTACTGACAATATGCTGCGACAATTTTTTTGAGTTTGTTATAATTCATCTATGGAGTTAACAACACTCTTCTGACAAATCTCTTAGGGCCAATCTTATATACATTTTAACAAATATCCGTTAGCATTTTGGTAAGTTGCTGACGGATGGCAGTTTGTAAGCCAAACAAACCGATGGGTGTCTTATAAAAGGTATTGCTATGATTTATTGTTTTTCTATGTATAGCAACGGTCAAATACACACGCATTATTGAAGTTTAACCTCGCAGCATTGCGTAATCACGTTTGAAAATATATTTTTTTGTTTAAATTCAAGAACAATATTTCTTATGAGAAGTGAGGCATCACAAATACACTGTATATTTTAAGAGAAATAACCTTTTCTTTAGTGAACAAAAAAAATTGACTTATAAACCGACGGTTGTAGTGTCAAAACCGTTCCCAAAACAGTCGGTATACTAACCTACAGATTTTTACCGAAATATGGCTAACGGACGTTTATAAGACACAAAAGTTACCGATTTTTTCTTTTTTCGGTATATTTCGTCGGTTATGTAACTAACGGATGTTTATAAGATCGGCCCTTAGTCAGTCTTCAAATTTCAGTATCAAAACTGTTCCAAAGTCTAAAAAAATTGGTGTGACATTTTTACCCCTTGTTGTTTCTTTATTATTACTTGCTCCGTAGTTGTTTATATCGCAAAATAATCTACCTAAAACAATTTCCCATGTTTCACTACACATTGAACTAAACTCTATGCCTTTTTCCCTTCCTCTCTCTATGTAGGTAATTATTATATTAATGTTGTGCTGTTAAAATATTTAGATTTTAGATATTATAATTGACTATTTATTATGCTATCCATTCTTCAATCTGTTGTATCTACTACAAAAAGATATTATGATAATTTAAATTATATACCTAGATTTTTAAAATTTTGTGAATGATTGGTATGTATATATGTATGTTCCAGGCTCAGAAAGCATTGAGAAACCTTACTTAAATATCATGCTGTGCAGACATTTGACTGAGTCACTAAGGAAGACCTTTGAGAGATGTGAACCTTTCAGGGAAGCACAGGTAAACATTAATTAAATTCAAATGACAATAATTTTTATTTCATCCGCGATCCAAGGAGTCCTCAAAACAGAATAAGCTCTTACTCTTTCTGTAAGTTGCAGGTTTTCATAAAACATATAACTATAGACATCTTCAATTCAGATAAGACATTTATCTCCTATTCTGAATGTATAATCTTTTATGGCACATTTAGGACAATCTGTAGTTAAATATAATATTGATCATTTTACGAAATTCTTCACATCTGGATGAGTGAAGATATTAAGAATATTACTTGACAGACACGTTATAATATGCCTGAACAACCGACTGTACAAACTCCCTCTAGTAGGAAACAAGAAAAGGTGTTCCGATGCTTACGATAGTCAAAGCAACGCTGCAAATAGTTATAGTATGAGATGTCTGTCAAGTAATATTCTTAAAACATGTAATTAGTATTCTACTACCCCATTTGTTGCAAATATAACAGAATTGTATAAATGAATATTTTATGTTCAGGGTAATTGGGATTTTGAAGAAATCAAACAGAGCAAAACGGTCAGGGAATTTGACGCTGCATTTACTAGTAAACACTTTGGATATAAAGATGTGGAGGATTATTACAGTGCCGCTACATTGCACAACAAACTGCACAATATCACCATTCCAGTGCTGTGCCTCAGTGCTGCAGATGATCCATTCCAACCTTTAGATGGTAAGTGAGATAATTCATCTCATTTTCATACCATATAGATCACCCTCTTCCATAAGCCAACAGATTGACATTAACTAATGTTCAAAGATGCGGCATATTAAAGTTTGCAGGCACTATGATAGTCCACTGAAAACTCAAGCATATATGCGCTTCCAACATAAAAAAAATATCTAGTATTTTTATGGTTTGTGATACGAAAGATTATCATTTATCACGATCGCCCAGTTCCAGAGGCAAACTAATAATTTTTGTTAAATCAAGTATTTTGACTTATCGCCTATAAAAAATACATTCTTTCCACTCCACAAACAATAAATTCTAAAAATTTAATATTTGATATTTTTTTAAAAAAAAAGATATCTGGGTTTTTGTTATGAACCTAATACAACCTTACACACCTTTCACATATTAGAGCACATATTTATTTTTAGTTTTAGTCGACGGGTCGGTCATAGTGCTTTAAAGTTTTGGTGCCCCACATCTTGGTATATTAGAATTTTGAGTTGTTGGTACTGTAATTTTTCACAAAAGAAATTATACCCACACTTTGTACACAATTTATTTATTTATTTATTTATTAAATTTTATAAAGTTATAATTATACCTTAAAAAATTGATTGTAATAAAATTGACTGTATGGATTTGTTTTATGACCATTCCAAAAAAAATATTTCTATACATTAAACTGCTTACCACAAATGTAATTATTGTCATTTTTCAGCAATTCCTGTTGAAGAAGCCAGCAAGTCTGGTAATCTTGCCATAGTGATAACAGCTCGAGGAGGACACATTGGATTCCTAGAGGGAATATGGCCCAGTAAAGCGACAGATCAATACATGGCCAGATTATTCTCCCAGTACTTCGGTGCTATATTCAAACACGGCAGTGCCTTACAACAAACAATAAAATCATCCTAAATAGACAAATTATAAATTATATTAACAATATTAATAACTGGAGACTGGGAGGTATGGAACATTACACACTGACATAAAGCTATAATGGTGTGCAAAGCTAACCTAAAGTGAATAACAAAAATAATAATGATAATCGAAAAATCATTAGTGATAATCACTAATTCTTTAAAATCCTAAGTACCTGAATTGGCAGAAGTTAGACTTGTCAGTTCTGTAAGTCTTTTTACGGCCAATGTGCCAAAGAGTACAAAAGATAATATATATTTTGCATACAATCCCAGTCTCTTTTAATTATAATAATAACATTCTATTTATACAAAGCCAATCGAAGCTAATAATGCAAATGTTTTCAATCTGTGATTTGTTATTCAAACTGTGTAGTATTTCAATAGGTGTGTCCACATCTACCAAACCAACCTTACAAATTAATATTCTTTCTCTCTTGTCCTTTCATAAGACAAAAAAAAAAGGATCAGATTAATTGTATTCATTTCTTGGGTATCGACTTGTGGAACAAGTTGTCTGCTGCATTGATCGTTGCAGAGAACACCAATCTATTCATGAACGGACTTGACGGTTTGATAATTGGTCGGTAGCCTGATTGTAGAGTCTCAGACTTTTAATCGAGTGTAGACACAACTATTTATAAATGAATTTAACTATATATCAATCGTTTTTCAATTAGCTCAATTTATTTATTATACTTTCTATTGGTAATGATAGATTTATTAGACATATCAATCTTTTAAAATTACAATAAATGAATTTAATATTTGGTCAATATTAGATATAGGTACATTGACGAGCAATTTTGTGATTTTGAACTGTTCAAAGAATAGGTTGTAAACTTGTGATTATATGAATGGTTTGTGCTATTAATTATTAGAAATAAATTTATTCTCGTAATGAGTGAAAGAAATTTTTAAAATCTCAATCTTGGTGGAAGCAATTTTTTAAATATTTTATCAGAAGTTGATTCAGTAACTTTGTGGAATAAAATTATGAATAATTAATTGTATAAATACAAAATAAATAATTCAAATCTCACTATCTATACCGGCGTGACATTTCCCATAAATGGGGTAGCCAAGCGAGTCGAAGATGTTAAATGTCTTGTACCTACCTATGTGATGTTCTATGAATACTTATCTTTTACAGGACACGTTTAAACTTACAAAAAAGTATGTGAGACCTTTTCTATTTCAGGGACTCTTTTCTAATAAAATTATATCCAATTCCATTAAATTGAACTTGAATAGTCAAAACGTATTCTTACTTACTGTCAGTCAATACATATAGACAATTTGTAAAGTGGCGTTTACTCGTAACATGCGACCTCAAGCGCGCTATATGTTTTGATTATTTATTTTAGTATTTATACAATCATTTATTGGTATTCTCTTTTTTGGATTATTTTTACATTTGGATTTTTGCTTCATTATTGTGATATAACATTGTGAGATTTTACTCAACTACTAATAAATAAATTAATTTTGTAATTGTAATTGATTCCGTTACCCAAAAGTGGATAGAATCTGCTTATAAAACAAACCCTGGTGGTTTTTATAATTCCAAAACTTTTAATATTATAGCTTTTCTAATGTTACAAATTTATATGGAAACAAGAGGTTCCTTTTAACAAAATGCTTTATTACAATGCCTTGTAGAATTGTAATTCCTCGATTTAACTATATTATATTTTGTCAGAATGAAACTACACTTCATGTCTCAGCTAAGTTAACATACGAACCTAATAATGTAACTACTCCTCTTCATGTCCTTAAAGATGCCATATGAACATATATTATATTTTGTGATACCTATAAATGAAATAAAAAATAGTGAATATTTTTGTCAGAGTAAAGCAATGCTAGTAATCAATTTCCTATGGCAACGACATCAGAGGGCAGGGAATGTCGTGGAAAGAGGTGACGCAATCGGCGTAGAGACGCTCTTAATGGAGGAGGCTGGTTTCTGCCCTGTGCTCCCGAGAGGAGTCTTGAGGGCGATGAATGATATAAATGGATAATCAATTTGATATCATTTGAATTTCGAATAAAGTTACAGCAATGACTTACAAGCATCTTGGACAATGATTTTATATTAATTTGTGAGAAGTAAATGTAATTACATAGATGTAATTTGAAAATATGAAATGAACACTGTATTTTGTTTCATAAATATGTATACAAAATAGACCAAAAAGACGCCTACCTAATGCTTTCGCCAACGAATTGACATTGTCAGGGCTGAGTATAAAACTAATAACATTAAACCTGTAGTAATATGGCAAAAGCTGATATATCCAAAAAGCAAACTTTTCAAAGATCATAAAATAATAATTGTCAGCATATAAAATCATTGACTCTGTATATTAATATTTATCATTGTTTTGCTGCTGGTGATATTGTTCTAGTACTTTAAGCGCAATAAGAAAATTAGGTTTCAAGAGACATGTCAAATGAAAAATCTGATTTCCATAAAAACGGACTTATCAACTTTTGCCATATTACCACAGAAATCCAATTACAAAAATGTATTATTATTAACGTTTTAAGATTAAAAAAGCTATACTTATACCACTATAATTTTACACTGTGTGTGCAACCTAGATTTTAACACAGACATTTGACTCAAACGTTAAGCTTGAGAATGACAGGAACCCTAGTAAAATCTTGATTGAGAATGGTATAAATTTATATTATTTTTTTGCTGCACATAATTATACCACAATTTTACCACTAAATCAATAAATAATAATATGTAATTACATATGTTGTCAAAACTGACCGGCCATACTAAAAATGAGTGTTGTTTCTTTCCGACATAGAAATATTATATTATTGTACAAAACGAACAATTTTAATATTAATAATATATCTAGTGATTACTACCAACATGCATATTGTGTATGTAATTAATTATTTGATAGTTTAGTTGTTATTATGTTTTATAATTTATTTATTGTTGATTGAATACATAATGTTGTGCCTTTTCAAAAATATTTTGTGTTATGATACGCACAATAAATCAATATATTTAAATTTTATAAAATTTGTGTTCTTTATTTATACACAACTTTACACGGAATGTTTTCATTTTCGATCTGTCTTACTCCAGAGTTTTACTGCTGGTTCCATAAAGATAAAAGCCCCATTAAGAAAAGTCAGAGATGTCAAAATTCTATTTGTAACTAAGGTTACTATTAGAAGTTTTTTACTGTGAAAATTTAGAGATTTTATTTTTACGGAATCGGCTGTAAACCCAATAGAAATAATATCATTAAATCTATCATAACACATCCCACAAGTGGGGTAGCCAGTAGATAAAACTACAATCTCTGATCAAGTACAGATCACACAAACTAACCAACGTGGAGGAAGCTAAGAAATATTAAGAATAGGTCAATACGGTACTCTGTTCTGTCTACCCCGCTTGGGATATGGAGCGAGGGTATAATGTATTATTTATTATTATTATTTGGGTGATTTATAAAGCGCCGTTTTGTGAAAAAAATCCACCTCAAGGGCGCTCTTTGCTAACTAAGGTTGTGCTTGAATTATTCCGTGAGATTTCTTGAATAGATAAGTCTTCAGTTGGTTCTTGAAACGAGATATGTCCTGCGTTTCTCTGATCATTTGTGGAAGCCTGTTCCAGACTACAGGTGCAGATATTGCAAAAGCACGCTCCACGTACACTGGTTTCGATACAGTACTGGTCACCTCCAATTTAGTTGTAATATCCTGACAAGACCTAAGTGTTGTCTGTCTATGACTTAACGCCTGTCTACCACAGAGTTCCATGGTATATTCTGGGGCCATAGCATGAAGTGCCTTAAATACTGTCAAACACACTTTAAATTCAACTCTCTCCGGACATCTGAGCCAGTGAAGAGATTGAAGGGTGGCAGATATGTGTGAAGAAAATGTAGTATATAAATTGAAAGAATATAATTTTCTACATAAACCAAGTAAAAAAACTCGATTTAGAAAAATTTCCAGTAGCCTGCTTATGAAATTGAGTGATCAATATGAAGAATTTTTGATGAGAAGGCATTATTGTAAATAGGAATAATTATAAAGACAACGACAAATAATTTTTCATTTTTTATTGGTATAAAAAATCTTAATACATCATCCAAGTGTACTGTTTGTGTTCCAGTAAGAGAGACACACACACATCAATAGCAATATAAAGTATATATTATGTATATGATACAGTAATAACATACCAATACAATACACTTCAACATTACTCTTACAACACACTCACGTAGGTTTATAGGTTTATATCATATATTGTAAACAGATACTAGTGTGGTCGCATTGTATGCAGCATTCACACACTCGGTGTCCTATTAAACACAACATAATACATCATTGATACTTGATCAAAACGGTTCATATAAAATTCTAATAATCGTGACAAGATAGGAAAAAATACTTTATATGACAGTAGAAACATTATTTTAACAATTTATTTGGATCAAGTAACATAATCAATAATCCAAATATAATTTCAAATAAAAAAAACTAAAACAATGTTTTTAGTGTCATAATAAATTATTTCTTTCGAGCATCTCTATATCTTACAATGGACTATGCAAAGAAGTCGACACGGGCAGGGTCCTAGGGAGAACAAGAAAAAACTTCTGAATTTTGTCAAATTCATACGATTCATCCCGAATATACAAATGATGATGTTGTGTTAAAGTGAACAGTCACAGGTATTTATTTAATATTTGTTGCCCATATGATACGAATAGGCTGATAGTGTAAACACTACATGCAATACATTTCATAACAATTAACAAAACCATGGATGAGACAAACACTCCTTTTAAAATAAAAAATAAATATAAAATGCAATCGGGAGAACATAAGCTGATCCATACAGCAGTAGTAGACTTGCGATACAAACACTTTCAAAGCACTGACTAAGAAAATATAACGCTGCCTGATACCCTGATATACTTTATAAATAACTATGAGCGAAAAAACAGAGGAAGAACAACGTTAAAATCACAAATTCTCTTAATCAGACTAACCGCAAATAATATAATATTACGTTTCAAATGTGAAATATCAATCATTCTAATAACAATAAAATGTAAGATGATCTATTCTTTACAATAAATGATATCTTTATATAAGATATATGTACATATCTGGAAATACACTACAGAGATTATAATTCTAGAATACAATATAAAAGTGGAAAATAAGTACAAGATTATTTATGATTGAATCTCACATTCAAAACAAAATATGTAATTATTATAAGTTAAAGATTTTGCTTTCAAAGTGACTGAATCACACGAGTCAATAAATTTATATATTTTACAAAAATAATAATACAAGTATAAAAAATTGATCTTGTTTTAATTTGAGACGATAGGGAGTGGCAGAAATAATATATAATATTCTAAACGATAAATGTAAAAACACAAATGTGACAGCAACCAAACCCTAGCCATCTTATAAAAAAAATCTCGGATCAAATTTGTCACGCAATCAACCACCAATTGGAGCAAAATATTTCATATTTTTTTTTTAACAATTGCTAGCCTAATCTAATCCGCATTAATTAATAAGATAGCGAGTGTTTTAATCTAAATAAAAACACAACTTCTTAGTGCAACAAATGTATAATATCCAAATGAAATCATAACAAAACACTTGAAATACAATTAATTTATTGATTTAAAACTGAACTGCATATGATTGAATACGAATGTAATTAAGAACAACTACGCAGAGAGAAAGATCTGCACTAAAAAATCTAATTCATCTAAAAGAGTAGGTATGTACATTTCTTTTTGATTTGACATCAAACTGACATTCTAAATTTAAAAGCATCAACAGTCTATGAAGTCAATATTTTTAATTACAAAACAAACATTTATAAGTGAGTAAAAAAATTTATATAATTAATGAATTACATGTTTTTTTTTTACGAAATAACGTCATTCTTTACAAACATTTACATCCATCATTCATAATGTTGAATTTAAATGCATTATCAAGAAAGGAATGACTTATGTAATAGTCTTGTAAAATTTGAAGATACTATTTATTTTGAATAATTATAATATTATTGGTAGAAAAATTTAGGGCTTCAATAACAATTTTATTAATTGTATTATACCTCCGCTTTTATTTATAAACGGACAGACAAACTTAAAATTATGTCTCATATAATAATTGTTACAAATAAAAATGTCAGGTTTGTAATTATGATTGAAATATTTTTCAAATATCTCCCATAACATGATGCTGTATTTTATATTGTTTAAAAACTGTATCAATATTGTTTAAAAACAGAAAAATAGCAATTATTTATTGTTCCATTTTAGTCAACATTACAAAATTGATTTTAGTTGAGACACAACATTCAAATACTGTCCTTTGATACTCGACAAACCTGAGGTGTTAATATCAAAGTGAAATCCAACATGAGTTATGTACGAAGCTGATTGCTTTACGTAGGACCTTCTGTTTCTCAAGTGATATATTCAGTTTATAATATTTTGCTTAAAGAAGGCATAAAGAGTAACAGGGATACAGCCTTTCAGGTTTAGTATTTTATTTGGTCCAATGTTTAAAAAAGACTATCTTAATTATTCATTACTTGTTTGTGAATAAAACAAAATACTAAATAATGCCACAATATCATTGATATTACTCATAGAAATAATTATAAATATTCCAGATACATAAAATATATATATAATTAATATTATATAATGTATATTTAGTTTAAATGTAAAAAACCCTCCCAATTACTTTAAGTGTAGACACGTTAATACATAATAATCATAAATAATAAGTATAAAAAAACAGAATTGAGTTAACTAAGTGTCTTAAATATTAATTATAATTTACATAATACAAAGTGAAAAAGAATCAACATCATTGAGGATATTTATTATTATTATTATTATTATTGTAAAATGGAGATAATGCAAGAGTAAGATGCACTCGAGGCCAATGAAGAATAAGATTTTGCGGGGATATGACCAATTTGGAGGGAGACATTGATTTAGGCGGGGGTGTGGGGGGTATTAGATGGCTTTTAGTTCTTCGGGTAGTTCATTCTTCGGATGCTTGTTTTCATAATGTTGTTTGTAGGTCTTGGGATCGGGCATTTGAGCCTAAAATCAAAACGAAATCATGTTTTACATAACGAACTTAAAAGTAAAATCATCTCTGATCCCTTTAGACTAGATTTGAGAAAAGAAGAGAGTGAAACTTATAATAATTGAGTAATTATTTATTGTGCTGGTGCACAAGCGGTTAAACTCCGTACTTTGATAAATTAAAACAAGCAATTTCTTATACAATATATTTTGAATTGAGAGAGATGTCTTTCGATTTCTTAGGCCAATCAATCATTACAATGACCTGAGAAATCAATGAGACATCCCTCTCTTTTCAAAATCTAAAATAGAATAAAATACTTTTTTATTTATTTTTCATTGTTGTTTTTAGCAAAATAATTTGTAATTTTTATTCTCAGTGAATACATTTAAATAAAATAATGGATAAGAGTTAATGTTACACGGCTTTGAATGTACCAAAGTGGTGAGAAAAGTGACATGACTGACAGTTATATAGGCATTGAATATTATAACAAGGTTGTTCATTTCCTTAGAAAAACTTTGTGAAAGGAAAAGTGTTACGATGATATGTCTTTCTAGCACATAATATTACATAGTTAGAAAGAGACACCACCCTAGCACTTCCCCTCTACACAGCAACTTTTTTCAAAGAAATACACACTTAACAAACTTTGACGGAAAGCATATTTTTGCTTAACAATAGTCCTTGGACGGTAGAGTAACAAACAATGGTCAAGTCGGTAAAATTTTATTTTTGTTCAGTTATTATTATTATTATTATTTGGATGATTTGTAAAGCGCCGTTTTGTGAAAAAAATCCACCTCAAGGGCGCTCTTTGCTAACTAAGGTTGTTGTACTCCACGTCTTCCAAATAACTATCTGTGATGTCATGCCTTATTGGTCTATACAGAAAATACTTATAATGTTCTGATAAATGATAATAATAATACTACTATAAACATAATGATAATCTTATCTCAATCAACACACAAAAACTTAAATTTAATGATAAATGAAAAATTATAATCACTGTAAAATACGATAGTACGATAACCAACAATTAATTATTTTAAATATAAACACAATGAAGAAACATCAGTGTGTGCAACATTATAAAATGAACTCAAATCTACTCTCTAGATAACCATTCACTTTATCAATGTGTACAACTAACTCCTCTGCACATCTCAATTATTGAGATACAGTGTAATTGTAAAAATACTTTCACTAAAGAAGTCATAAGCTTAAAATTCATTACTCAACACATTTTGATGATTCGTTTTATCAGATACGGAACGAAGTGGAGTTTTAGAAACTATACCTTACTCTACGTACAATATATAAACATATTTTATTTTTATAATTTTAGCTTTTATTGTAAAATAATAATAAATATTTCTCACCTTGCATACAGTGCATACGTGTACTAAGGCTTTTTGTGCGGCCTTCTTTTGATCATTGGCACTGTGCCCTTGTTGCTTCTTGAGTTTTTGAGACTTTTCTTGTGCCTTAGCCTGTGACTGCAATTTCTGTTGACCACGAGCCATCTCTGCTACAAAAAATATAATAAATTCCCTCAAATGAAATAAAACACAAAAAGTGCGAAGTGACGTAAACAACAAAACCGTCAGTTACAGATAAACATTGTCACATGCACAGACTTTCGAATTAATTCAAGCAATATTATGTATAAATTAAGGCATTGGGAAACGACACTTCTACATATTGGCTCGAAAACAATAACTAATACTTTCCCTAAACATCAAAAGACAATAAACTTGAGCGGAAAAAGAAATAAGGTCGTGGCCAATGCGTTGTTCATATGGCACCACTCTTAACAACGAAACGATATATTAATCGCTAAGTTAAAAAGCAACTTATAAGCATATAAATTAATGTGAAAACAGCTGCTTAAATACCTGTTAAGATGTAAGCTTCAAAACCGTCCGAAAAGAAGCGATAGCTCCACAAGCGCAACGCCGCGAGCACGAGCAGGAAAATATGGGAGAAATGAGAAATTTAGAAATGTCACACTACCATAGACAAAGTACAAACAATCACATCGTGATTTTAATTTTATCTATGAAATGTATAAAATAATATGGCACACATTTAGATTTAAAAACATCCATTTAAATTTACAACCAAAATCAAAAGGTGACGTTGCCTCGTAATTAAGGCCTTGAAAATACACCATATTATGGTGATTTCGTGTGTTAAATTTACATACATAACCTTATCACATAATGGTTTATTATAAATGTTTTCGATAAGCAAAATGTGTAGAGTTGACGTAGATCGACGTATTTTTTGATATCATTTGGTAATCTGCCAACTTTTGTACCAAAACAAATAATTTTGAAAATTGAGATTTTGTTATTATTTTGTAGTCTGACTTTCTTTTCTTCTCTTATGGCATAACATCCTACAAGGATGATTTGCGCAATCTGACTGTTTGCCCCCAAGCAAAAGCAAATCCATAGACAAGACCACGTGACCTTTAATGGTCTATTCATTCTCAGATGTTTTGAAGCAGAAGAGCTGTCTTCTGCCGAACCTTCTGTGGCCCTGGATCTTCCTCTTCATGACGAGTTGGAGTGCGATGTATTTGTTACCTCTCATAACATGACCAAAATACTGTATAATGTTTTACTGCAGAATTCCATACAAAATCTAGAACCCCAACTCCTGTACAAACGCAAGGCAAAATAATAATGAACTTTTGACAGAACGGTTGGTAAAAGTGCGTAGTGTATCGTAAATTTCTTGGGCTCTTCCTCAAATTTTTACAATGGTATATCAATTGTTACCTTAAGGGTCGTTCACATACGTTCACTTTCAGTGATCACTCCGGATGATCCTCCAAGATGAACAAGTGTGAACAGGCGTTTCATCAATAGTGATCACTAGCGATGACGGAGGAAAGAGATTACCACTCGTCATAATTTTGATGAAAGGTCCTTTCACTGAAACGACCATAAACAAGTTTTATCTTATTATTTGTTTAATTCTCTATGAATTTGTATTGAATGTCAGAATCATGTACAAAATTATTATGCAGTCGAGAGCTATATTAATTTATTTTAAGTGTTATTTTTCATTTTTGAATTTGTTTAATTATTTTTATACGAAAATAGTCAAAACTACATACAACATGAGTGAGAAAGTAGACATGGCAGTGAAAGCATAGGATGAACAAATGTGAACAGACGTGTTCACTTTCGATGAACAGGTTTGATTACATGAAAATTCTGCGAAATACAATTGTTCGAATTTACAATTGTTCGAAAAATTATTATTCGATTTAGCAAATCTTCGAATAACATTTGTTCGACTATCAATTATTCGAATTACAATTAATGGAAAGTGAATTGTTCGACTAACATTTGTTAGAAAACCACATTCTTCAAACTATTTTATATTAATCTAAATTCATTTTATTTTGATGTTCAGAAGCAGATCATATTGACACGATTATATTACGTTTCATATAAAACCCCAGCCATACCTCATCCAACTGTGGACGAGTTCATAAACAACAAATTTAATGTTATTTTAGTTTCTTAAGAAAATGAGGCAATTGCGTTCATACCTAATTATAAATATATTTAAATTATTTTTCCAAACGTTTGACACTATTTAAATAAATCGATTGAGTCGTATTATATAATATTACTTCGCTAAGCGAGTCACTTTTCGCCGAAAATAGGAGCAAAATTATCTGTCTTGATAATAAAAATTCGAAGAATTGTGTTTCGAATAATTGTTGTTACCAATATAACGTATGAAAATTCGAACAATTGTGTTTTCTGATAATTGTGGATTCGAATAATTGCCATTCGAATAATTGTCATTCGAAAAAAAGTGAATTCGTACAAATGTTTTTTCGAAGAATTGTCAATTCGAATAATTGTGATTCGAATAATTTTCCTGTCACCAACAGGTTTGACCCTGACACTCTGGATGATCATCCAAAGTGAAGTAATGTGAATGCTACTTTAGTATACGCATAATTAGTCATTTTTGAAGTTCTAGTGTTTTATCACCATAGACATACTTTATCACGCTACTTTTTGCTAACCGATTTGTCAAAAATGCCAAAAAATGGGACTTATTGCTCCATCTAGGAAGTTACAAGATATAAAAATCTATGTGTTATAATATATAGAGCTTTACAGTGGTCACATAGCCATCAACAAAATTTTATGAGCATGATATTCAGGAAAGTTGTATGATTGTGTGTTGTGTGAGCTATTTTAATGAGTATAGCGCCTAAAACCAAAATCGTTGCTTATTGTTAAAATAACCGATGGTTCCTCACTTTCATATTACATTAAAAAATATACGAATATCATTGCGAAAAAACTTATGATTTAATCTCAAGTTGCATATATTTTTGATTGGATTATCGGAAGATATTAATTTTTCATCACTTTCTAACTATTAAATTTGAATTTTTAAAGTACCCTTCATTCTGCGCCCCATACAAATTTGACATTGTTCCTTAACACTTTGATAGCTTTTTAATGCAAAATGTAAAAATGTCATTATATTTCAACGAAAAAAAGTATTAAGTTTAATAAAACCATAGTTGATTTCGTTATTTTTCCCTTTATTACGCTTTTTATTACCACCAAAATAAAAAAAAGCTAAAATATCTGCGTGTTCCTGCGTTATGCACAGTTGTGCCTAACGATATTTTATATGAAATTCTTTTTCTATTTTGCATAAAACGACAATTTTTTTTGTTTTAAGTATGCTTCCAACTATTATTTCTTCATTTAAGTACATAGAAATATCATTCAAGTGGAAAAAAGACCTCAAAAGCTTATTATATTAGAGGTAGTATAATTAAGACATTTCTTTTTGTATAAAAAAAGATACATTTCTGGCAAGGTAAATGAACATATCGCTAAAATAATATATTTAACACTAAGATAATATTCCCAACTTGTATTTAATTATAACAAACACTAAGAAATTGCGCGAAGTTTCAAGTAAAAAACAAATTCACATTATAAATCCCGTGTTTTTCGTTAGGCACATAAGGATATTGTATGTAAAGGACAGTTCACATTGTGGACCGCGGTATTACAACGGTTATAGATATAAATACTACATCATGCATGCGCATAAATTTTAAACACTTTTTATTTGAAAATAAGTTATTTTATTCATAATATATTATATTTTATTCATATTCGTATATAGTATAATATTTTTTTTGTCATAGCTGCAATACATTATTATGTAAACCTATCTATATAATAAGTTACTTTGTGATATACCATTGTGCTCTGAACTAAAGTCTAGATTGAGAGATCTACAGGAGTCTGATATATAAAAATATTAATAAAAAATAAGGTGACACTGACACTAGTCTTATTTTTATTCCCTAAATTTTAAATCCGAGCTATAAAAGTTAAATATCTTCAGTAATTTGCGCAAGGTTCCCATATGTACGGGGGCCGGACGGTTGTTATAACATTCACCTGCCGTAAAAACAGCAAATTTATTTCTGTGTTAATATAAATATTCTCATAGAATCATTTACTTCATCATTAATTTCTAACTACCTGTGCAGGTACATTGAAAACTTAAATCAAAATTTGGACGAGATGTGAAATTATCGCATTGCCGTGATGTCGATAATTTAGTCATTATTTTCCATATAGGTATACCCACCTATTTTGTTTTATGAGAATTTTTATGCCTGCGGAAGTCTTAGAAGGGTTTTATTTATTATTATTTGTTCACGGCTCGAGTCATTTACAAGTAGAAGATTTACATACATAGATTATATAAGGTAAGCATATGCATAATGGATTATAAGACACAGCAAGTTATATTAAAAGTCACCAAAAAAGTAAAAAAATAACAATGAAATTGTCTCAGCAATAATAATTATTGATATTAAGAAACAACATACTGAGCATGTGAACTGCGCTTTATAAATCTTGTGCATAACGACGTGTCTATGGTTTATAAGCAAAGATTTTGGTTTTAGGCGATAGAGAAAAAAAATGCAATACTAATTTTAATGATGTATACCACACTTTATTTTAGTTTCTAAAAATTGCATCAGCCATCCATAAACAATTTTATTTTTTTCAAACTTAAAATGACGTGAAAGAAAATATAACAAATATATAGTAAAGTTTTTCTCTCAACTTGACGTAACGTGACCATCCGAAGAATGAAATTAATCTTTTTACATAGTGTTACTTAAATTTTGACCATAGACATCACTTAGATCATTTTGTATTTGACGTGTGACAGCTGGAACATCATTATTTTAGAAACAGCTGCATATTTTTCGAGAGGTTACTTAAGAATGTGTGAAAAAAATAAGTTTTAAACGCAAATAATTCAAAATGTAAGTATAGAATATTGAAAAGCAATGCTTTATCTAATTATTTTAGTAATATAATAATATTTATGTACGTTGTTAACGGTATAATGTATTTCTTTGTAGTTGACTGGGACTAATAAGATATCCCGTTATGGATACAAAGGAGGTACAAACATATGTATAAAGTACACCTTTGCCATGTTTTATTTATTTATAATATTATATAAAAATCTGTTGCAACTTATATAATGCTTATATCAATGTTTATTTTCCATATTTATTGTTTGATGTATAACCATATAATATTATAACTGATTATGTTTCTCATAGTCTTCATGTTTAAAAACTTTATTTTTAATTTGAATTAACATGAAATGCATAACTTATTGGTGATTTATTTAGAATAATTTGGTAAAGGTTAAGAAGTAACATGAATTTAGGTTATTACCTGTTATTAAATGCATTCTAAAATATTTTTATAATTCTATAAATGCTGTGATTATTTTGAACTCTGTAGTCTTTCTAATTATTTGTATGACATTAAATAAGGAAAATTGTATGTTTTGATCGTTATTAATGTACAAGTATGTCTAGCATATGCTAGCCCTGATTTCTGTTCTATTTACACTAGCTTTTTTCTACTGGTCTGTATGTTACTTTAAAAGTGATTTAGAAGTTTAAATTAATTCACTGTTCGGCCAGATCATATCTAAACTGATTATGACGTTATAAATATAGTATGAAATTTCCGATCACATGGATATGAGACTAACAAACCCGCATTGCTTCGTTGCATATTACTTTGGCCCACTTTTCTTTTATTTTGAATTGTATCGGTCTTCTTTCCTCTTATAGTACGAATGAGTAATGAAAGGATAAAACATACATTTTATTATGAATTTAGGCAAACAACTAGTACGTAGTAAATACGTAACTGTAAGTTAATTATAAGTTCTTTTGTTAAACAATGGAGTCGGTGGACATTAACGGTTGTATTTAATTTTGGGGAGGATTTTGTCAGGGATAGCCCTTCAGGCGAACCTTGAGCCCTTCCTTGAGAAGAATTTGCATGAGGAGTATGGATGACGTGGGAATTGACATTCCTGCAACATCCATGGATGAGGGAGGGTGCATCCCTTAATGTGTGTTATGAAAAAATATAAGTATTGGTGTTCTAGGTAAAAAAATAATCAATAATTAATTTATAGAAACTAACAAACTGTTTTAAGTTTACTGTATTTATTAATAATAGTAACCTGCAGCCGTTGTCAAAACACATTTTAGCGTTATATAGTTGTTTGACTATAGACGACTTTGCGAGAAAGTATCAATTTAGTAAGTTAAAATATACAATGACTTGTGTATTTTAGCTACGAAATTGATACTTTCTCGCAAAGTCGGCTATAGTCAAACGACTATATAACGCTAAAATGTGTTTTGACTACTGCTGCTGGTTTCAAGTTACAAAGTCATTGTCAAACTCTTGATTTAAAACTGAAAACAGTTTGTTTGTTTCTATAAATTAATATGGAATTTTACAAAATAAACGTCAACTCAATCAATAATTTATAATTCATATATTTGATGTAATTCGTCGGTAGCCTGGAGGTAGAGTCTCGGCCTCGTAAACAGGGGATCTGTGGTTCGATCCCAGGTGCCGGCAAACTCCCCTTTGATGACACAAGCTTTTAGCTTAGTGTGAAAGGTGTATAAGGTTGTATTTGGTTTATTTGGGTTGGGTTTGATTAAGTGTACCTATAATATCATTATGCTTTTATACATGTAAATGACATCTAGAGTTAAGTTAAAAAAGACATACGAGTGGTGGTGGATTCACATTTTTAATTTTATTAATTTGTTTTTTATTACGCATTCTTAACAATTATCATGAAAGTTTTCAGTATACTAAGATTTGGTGTAATTATTATTTAATCCAGAAACAGTAGATTTAATGCTTTTCCCTGCCAATGAATAGATCTCCCACTCTTCTCATACAAATACATGAAAAATCACAAATAAAGCATTTAATGTCTTTAATTCAACAATGAATTCCTTGATTTTTAATAGAACTGAGAGAACAACTTACAGAATATTTGTTACATGCAGTTAGTCTACTTCAAGAGTGTAAAACTCGTGCGCCACATCTGACCCGGATAATATATTGGCTCATAATAATAATTAAAAGAGATGTCAAGTATCAACGTTAATTTTATATTGATCTTTTTTCAAATAGGAGTCTTTGACTCCTGAGATATTCGGGTGTGTGAAGGGTCCTTTCAATATGATCTTGTTTATATTTGAAATAGACCTACTTTTATATGAATATTGATTTTTTGCGGCCCACCTTAAAGTAAAACCTTGTTGTTTGGCCCAAGTTAGCTTTTGAGTTTGACACCCTTGTGGCTATCCCACTTGTGGGATATGCCCATTCAAATTGAGGATTGCACCACTGCTGTTCTCAATGCCCCAAACATATTTTAATTTAATACATGCATACATTCTAATGGGCCGTAGTTTGCTGTCTATTTTATTTTACGTGAAATCATTCATTCTTTAGCGAGTAATTTAGGATAGAGTGATTTAGTGTTTGTGCAAATATTGTAAATTACTGCTTTTGTATTACATTGTGTGATGGTTATTGCATGATATTAATATCTATATTATATATTCATGATACTATGATGCATGTCATAAGATAAAAATATATAATGTTTTATAATTATGTTTAAATAATATTAAAATAATTTATTATTCAGTATTAAATTGTATTTATATAGTTGAGTCATGTATCAATAATGTGAAATTTGGTTTCATCGTTCTGTTATTTCATCATATTAATGTTCTGTCACCAATGTAGTTTCAATATTATTACTCATATTGCTCACTCAAAACTAAGGAGAGTTATGAAAAAATAATGATTCAAATAATATTTATGATTCTTATTTTGCTATCTGGCAACATTTGCAACTTTAATTCCATTTGCTCACGATTCATCATTCAATTTTTCTAAAATTATTTAAATGTTCTGTAATATTGTCTCTGCAGTTTTATTTGTCTAATATGTGTAATATTTTAGAAAATATTTCTGTAAGTAAAAAATAATGTGCAATTCTATGTGTCTCATGAATGTGTATTTTGTTTACAGAATATATTACTTGATAAAAAGAAGTGTCGGGATAAAATTTTAAGTGATATAAGTCCTCCAGATCAAGACGAAGGCAAAGGAATTCATAAAAAATACTTTACATCCTCTCAACGAAGAAGAGAGCAAAGAAAAAAGGCAGCTCAGGCAAAGAAGTGTGTAGCCAATGATAATTCAAAAAATAATCTATCAACTAAAGTGAAGCTGGAATCCAGTTTGTTGAATAATGATTCAGACATTGGTCGTGCCAAGAATATTGTCAAACATTGTGTTTCAAGAAAACATTGTATAGGTGACAGAGCTTCTGATAATAAATCACCAGAACATAATACAACCAATAAATCATTACCAGTAGATATTAAATTACCATCACTCCCTCTTGCTGAAAATAAACGAAGCAAAATAGAAAGTAACAAGATGGATCAGTTAAATAAATCAAGAGACGAAGTAAAAGCAGCGAGAGAAGAGAAGAAAAAACTTAAACAGATGGCAAAAACTGAAAATAAAAATAAAATTGAGGGTAATAAAAGTAAGACTGAAATTATATCACAAGATATTAAAACTAATAAAGATGTAAAATGTAATGTAAAAACAGATCCTGTGTCTGCTAATCATACAAATAATGTTGATAACAAAACTAATACAGCTGTCAAAGAAAGTACTCAATTAAAAAGTAATGTTCAGAATGATGTGAATCATAAACAACAATGTGAAAGTAAAGTTGTAGAAAATACTTTAAATAAATCAATTAGTAAGAATGAAGTTGTTATTGATAATAGTAATGTTGAAAAGTCACGAGACGATATTAAAGCTGAAAGAGAAGCTAAGAAACTTGCCAAGCAAATGGCGAAGAACAAATCAAAAACGAAACCAGGTGATGCAAATGCTGTGGAAGAGAAATTAGCAAATATGACATTAAACTCGTCTAGTGAAGGTTATAATATTACTAAAGAAGAAATAGACCATAAAGATGCTGAGAAAGTTCCTACAATAAATGTTGATCAACTAGACAATAAGCAGGTACAAATATATTAATATTTTCTTTAAATTTAATTCTTTTCCCACTTCCCAAGCTTTGTTTTTCAATTTCAATATGTCGTTGCATATTCGAAAAGATGTATGTGCGAACATTTTTATTTAGGCATATTCTGTAAGAACTGTTCATTAGGGCATTTAAATTGTTGTTTGGACTTTTTTTGGCATGTGATATTATTCTTTTAGTATTGAATTTAAATATTTGATACTAAGAAACACTTTATAAAATATAATTCAAGAGTTTTTGTGTTTACACTGTGGAAATCCATTTTTGATTTTATCAAATAAAATATTAAAATATATTATTGAGTACTGTTTAATCTCCACTTTGGTAGGTTAGATACCGAACGTTTTCGCCTATACTTGTAGACATCTTCAGGGAAACTGATATCTAAACCAACCATCCCATCATTATTTTCTGTCATTATGTCATTATTTTTAAGGTCGATCAAGAATCGAAGGAATCTGAGAAGAGTAAAGCTGCCCTCAGAGCAGAGAGACGAGCTAAGCAAGAGGCCCAAAGAGCTGCCAAGGCTGTATTGCAGTCTGTGAAGGAGCCCAAGGTGCAGGAGAAGAAAAAACAAGAAGTAAAGCATCTGGAGAAACCAAAACAAACAATTGTGTCTGATTTGAAGGTATAATATAATTATATATTTTGTTTGATGCAAGTTTATCTGGGGGTGAACTAGTAATAATATGTAAACTAGAAAAACTGACCAAAACCACTGCAAGGGCCCAATAAGGTCTCAAAAATAATAGGGCTATTAACCTTGTCTGTACACCTCTGCATTCTCCAGGGTCCAAAATCACATGGAATTTTGTTCTGCAAAGTTTGGTAGGTATATGCCCAGCCAAGGATCAAATGGTTAGACCATGTGATAAACACGTGCAGAGCACATTAAAGTATGGAACAAAATAATCGGAATCACCCAGAGTACCCAAAACTCATAAATGAATTTAAAATGGTATGAATTTAATATGATGAATATTTCACTCCACAGAAGTCCCAGAGTCCCGAGAAGACCAAAACCAAAAATCAGCAAGAACAGCACAAAGTCAAGTTGTTTGACCATCTGTACGTGCAGAGGGAGGCAGGCTTCCTGGAGTCACCAATACCACTCAATTCTAAGTACGTTTTACTTCACTCCTATTTATCAAAATTATCAGCATTATGGGATAATTGCAAATTCAACTATTTTACCTTTCTAAGTGACATCTTACTCATAAAAAGAGATTATGGTGTTTAAAATTTTATGACTGATGGAAATTATTCTTTATAGATGTCAATTTTTGTTTCTTATAAATGTAAAAGTTTTGAATTTTCGGTACAATATGGGGTAGATCAGCGGTCGGTGAACTTTTGCAATCATTACCCAAAAATATTTTTGCGTAAGATGTTATTATCCATTTTGAAAAGGACACAATCAAAAATTAAAATAATAATTTGTAATATTTGTAAAAATACTAACACATTTACAAAATAGCAAATAATTTTTTTTCATCAATACCCCATTTGGGGTAATTTACCCCGGTTCATCGACCGCTGGGGTAGATGCACAGTAGATAAAATGTTTTATGAGTAAGATTTGTCATATTCAGAGCTAATTTAGTCTAGTTAGCCTGGTTTAAATATGCATTTTCATAATCATATTAAGATCTTGTAGATATTAGAATGATAGCACATACATATTATTGTAAATATTGTATTCATACCATTGATAATGTTTTAAAGCTCATGATGTTGTTTGTATAATGTATTATTTTTCCTGTATGTAGAGTATATTCCTCGGTGCCATCCCCTTCATTGTGGTTAACAAGGTACTGGCGATGTGGAGCGATTAGCTCATCTTCACAAAACATTATTATACTAAACTAAATGTTTTATATTGTACTGTTTAATATAATATAACATTACACTAACAAAACAACAATATTGCACTTTTTTCATTCTACTAGATATTATTTTATAGTTCTAACTGAATAATCTCATTATGTGGCAAATGTTTGAAATAAATTTAATCATAAAACTTAAAAGTGCAGACTCTAAGAATGATATTATGAAAAAGCAAGAAATAATTACAAGAGCTCAAAATCGTATTTAATTTTTAAAAATTATATCTGATAATATGATGTTAGCTTATATTGACGTTTGGCCATGTTGACTTTCACAGTTGTCAGACTGTAACTGACTTCGTAGGAGAATTGTATGTCAAAAATTTGACTCAGCAATCCGTTTAGTATATAATATATTATTCTATGAATTCCACGAGTAAACAACACGCTTGTAAATTGTTGTTCTTGTCTAGTTTTACTTACATCAAAACTGTATGCAAGTGCGTTTTATTGAAGTGTTTTTCATTCTCCGTTATTGGATCTTATGCCCAAAAGCATGGAGTTATTATGAATTATAGTTTTGTTTTTGATTGAATCATTTGAATTTAAAAAAATTAGCATGCTTATCATTATTGAATTTTATAACTATTGTGTAAAGTAAAACTGCTAACATTATGTGCTTGGTGTGTAAGTTTTATATATTAATAAACAAACTTGATTACATTTAATCAAAGATATTTAGAAGAGAAGACACATAGAGGAAATTATTATTTTCTTTGTATGTATTACTAAAATGAATATGTCAGACATTAGTATTAAAGTGTTTATTTATTTTCTTAAGGAACAAACAATTTCTTACAAATAATAATAAAGTTTTATTAACAGAACAGACATTAAGGGTTCTAACCTCCCTTTCCCGGGGATGTTTCAAGAATGGTAGTTCCTATGTCATCCACACTCATCGTATAAAATCTTTTTGTTTACATGAGATCGCCTGAAGGGCTCCCACTTGACAAAACCTCCCCACAGTTAATTACAACCGTTAATGTCTCTAAAGGCTTTATTTATTGTGCTGAAACATTTATTTACACCTACTTATTCTGCCATTCTCTAAGGGGGAGGGGGAGGGATATAACGGTCTAATAAGTTGATGCTCTGATAGCACTCTCATTAATAAATAACAATGCCAACAAATTCACACATTGTGAACGGATCTCTAAAAATGAAAACACGGTATTTTGGAGCATCTGTGTAAAGTATGATTTGGAGGGGTAGTGGTTGTGTGTACAGGTTGCCGGCACTGTGCTGCCTTAAGCGGTGCATTAAATTTCTGATCACAACCTATTATGAGACGAATATTTGATATCTATAAACACAAACTATATTAACCAAATGAACTACCGTCATACAATGATAATATTTGGATGGCAGTAGCAAATAGATTATTACATTCTTAAAAACTATTTCCACTTTCCTATGGGTAATGAACATATGGGTCATTCTTTCTGTGCAATTAAAAATGTGTCATTCAGAATGGGTGGCATGTCTCATTACTGTATCGATGATGTTAAACGTCTTGTATGTGATATTTTAAGATTACCTACCACTTACGGGACACTCGAAAACTTGTAGAAAATAGTGGGAGACCAATTGTACTCCAGAGAGTCCAATAATTTAGTAATTAACCTGAGAATTAATTAGATTGTCATATTTACATTAAGGGAGGGGTTCCCACCACTTATCCCTGAATGTTTCAAGAACATCAGTTCTCAAAAGTAAAGATGTAATTAGATTCTCATATATCAAACAAAAATTTATGTAATACAAAAATATATAACTTGAGATATGAAATATTTCATTTTGATTTCCCAGGGATATCCACCCAGCCATTGTCCGCCTGGGAGTGCAGTACGCATCTCACATTGTCATGGGGTCCAATGCTCGCTGCATAGCACTGCTGAATGCACTCAAAGAGGTATAATGTTTACATAAAAAAAAACTAAATCCTTTATAACCACCAGGTGTAGTTCATAGTGATTGTCATTGATTGCATCCAGACTGGGGTCACAAATGAAAAACCGTATGTTTACTGTTCCTTTTATGATATGAATTTATTGAGGAAGGGTACAAAAAGGAGGACAGAATAGCGGTTAGAAGTTTTGAGCTATGTGGAATTCCGTCCTCTCTGCCTACCCCCACTTGGGATAAGGCATGAGGGTATAGTTTTGTATATTATTAGAAAAAAGAGAGAAAAACAATGAGTTTAGTGTTTGTCTTTTATCTAAATTTATAATGAGAAGAAAAGAGAATTAGAACATTGATTCGTTCATGTGAATTGTGTTTTTTTCTGCTATATATATAGAACAAGAATGGAATACGCCAGTAGCTAACTAGATTTTTTCACTTTATAATATTTAATCTATAAAAGAGTACATATCCAATTTTATATCATTACATTGGTATTCCTATATAGATACTAATGTATGTAATATGTCTTTTTATCAAAAACGGGAAATATAATATCTGGAATAATATATTTTGTATTTTACAGGTGATCTCGGATTACACCCTCCCGCCAAATGTAGAGTTTTCCCGTGGTTTTGAAGCTCATTTGAAGCCCAGCATCAAGTTCTTGGACTCGTGTAGACAGCCAGCCGTGTCCATGCAGAATGCTCTCAAACACATCAAGTGGCAGCTGAGACATCTGCCTAATAAAATATCAGAAGATGATGTAAGTCACATAAATATTTGTTAATTATTTTCTTCAAGTTGAGGGCAAGTTTATCACTGTAATCCAATATCTTCTAACAAAAAAGTACATACAAACTCGTATTGTTGAGAGAGTTGGCTCAATTGGTGCTGAATCGCTCTAAATTAGGGAGATTTATAATAATAATAATTGTTACAAACTCTAGCAGAGTGGATCGTGAAAGAAGATGTATAAAAGTTAATTTTTAATTACTTATATATTGTGATTGAGTAGATTTAAATAAAGATATAAATATTTGATTTTAATTGGTTCTCTTTACAGGCCAAAACCAAACTCCAGGAAGCTATAGACACATACATATATGACCAGATAGAAATGGCCGGAAAGGCAATCAGTCTGGCTGTTAGTAAAAAGATATCTGACGGAGATGTCATCCTCACATATGGATGGTAAGGTTATTCACTTTTTATTTGTATGTACAGTGTAGACAAAAAACTACATTTAGAACGAATCAATAGAAAAGGAAGAGAGGGTTCTGCGTATGCACTTCTCAACGTATGTGAATAAAAAATTAGAGAGGACTTGTGTCTTAACAATATTTAATAATATAGAAGTGAATGAATATGTAAATGAATAGTAAATAAAAAAAACAATTGAGGAGTTAAATAAGTAATACATATTAATAATGAACTAGTGATAAAAAGGAAAAGCTTCAAGAATTTTCTTTAGTTTAAAATTGGTGTGTGTATATTTTATTGTGGTGTTAATTGAATGTTGATTGCTGTATATTTCCATTTTGTACTGTTTCAGAACAGATCATATTTAGCAAAACTTTGTAATTATTTCATTGCATTCTGTGTAATTGTTGTTGATATTATAGTGAAGAAATAAATTTATATCATTCATTTAAAAAAAATAACAGAAACACCTAGTATAATATTCTGTCATGAAAAATTAAGATTTTGAATAAGTATATATTCTTTTAAAGGTTGGCTATAAGAGATCGCCTGAACAATTGGCATACCATTTGGCATATTCAGTTTATTTGTTCATTTTAATTTTGTATTATTTTCCAATAAAAAAATTATATCACAGAATGTTATTTATACATATTTTGTTTGTTTTGCAGTTCTTCATTGATTGAGAAGATAATATCAGAGACAGCAGAGGAGAAACGTCAACAAGGAAAACGTTTCCGTGTCGTGATTGTAGCTGCACATCCCTGGAATGAAGGCAGGGAGTTGCTGAGGCGTCTCACAGCAAAGGGAGTCAAGTGCTCTCTCGTCATGATATCAGCGCTCAGTTTCATCATGAGAGAAGTAATAAGACAATATTTTTTTTGTATTCATATTCGATTGAAAGATATAGAAGTGAACATTTAGATAAAATGAAAGAATGCCAGAGAAAAAATTTGCAGGCATATTTATTTATTTATTTATTCATTCTTTACTGTACATGGATTAAAAACATATATTGTTTTGAGAACTAAGGATACCTTGTTCTTTGAATAATTTTTTTTTTTTTTAAAAAAAGATATATCTGGGTTTTTGTTATAAACCCAAATACAACCTTATACACCTTTCACAGTAAGCTACTAAAAGCTTGTGTCGTGAAAGGGGAGTTTGCCGGCACCTGGTATCGAAATCATTATTCACTTTTCACTTAAAATTTTGATAGATGTAGTGTTGGCAGCAAAGTCTTTGGCTCTCTATTGGTTTATTAAATAAATTCTTGCATCAATTAACTTTTGATGATATAGAAGAGGCTAGAGCAACAATTTAAATGAATTAATTTTTTTGTTTAGATTAACAAAGTGCTGTTGGGTGCGGGAGCCCTCCTGGCCAATGGATATGTGATGGCTCGTGCCGGCACAGCTCAGGTAGCCATGGTGGCTCATGCACACAATGTTCCTGTTCTTGTCTGCTGTGAGACACACAAGTTCTCTGAAAGAGTGCAGACTGATTCTATTGTCTATAATGAAATTGGTAAATTTATAAGCTTTTTTATCCCTAAACATATTAACTTAGCGAATTAATAATTTTGTTAATGTTTCTAGAAGAATTTGCTTTGTTTTTTTGGTCTTTAGACCATATAAAGGCATTAGTAAAAAATGCATTCTTAATGTAAGCCTGCAACGGGGCCCATTATTATTATCATTTGGTTTCTTTATGTATTTGATGATCATGTTGACGTATGCGTTCTCGTGATTTTCAGGCAATCCAGACGACCTGATCAACTGTGATCCATCGCACAAAGAAGGCCCCCTAGCAAACTGGAGGACTAATAATAGCCTCACCTTGCTGAATCTCACATATGACGTAACTCCACCCGATCTTGTCACCGCAGTCGTCACAGAATTGGCTATTCTCCCCTGCACAAGTGTCCCTGTAATCCTGCGGATGAAACCTTCAGAGTTCAGTGTTTAATTTACTTAAAATTATGATGATCATTGTTATCTATTATGTCTTAAATTAGTAAAGATTATTACAGCTTATTTAATATATTTTGTAACATTTTAAATTAAAAAATAATTGCATAGAAATTGAAGTATTTTATTTACCTTTTTTACAAACTCATATTCTCTCTAGTTAAAATAATGAATACAATCTAACTTTCTCAAATCCAATGTAATAAACTCAAACTATTATTGCAAACAAATTCATTTAAGGTATAAATAAAACGTTGAGAAAAATTCTTTTCATAATGTCAAAACACAACTTGTTTTCCTAGTAAATTATACTACAGCATGTCTTCGGGAATATCCAATGGTATTTATACAGAATGAGCACTGTTTTTAAATCCATAAAGTTTCTGATAGCCTGGACCCTTTATAAAAAATCTTTGTATGACGGTGACATGCGAGCTTTAAAAAAATTGTTGAAAGAGATGATTAATTGATGCAGAATTGCCCTGAATGTAAAAGGCTTATTTCCAACCGGGTGCTTCCATGAACAACATTAGAAGGAATAATAATAATTGTATGGACCTAAAATGAGTCAACCTTCATCACCTTCAGGTTTTCTATTTCTCTTTGGTTTTTCTCCAAAATGCACGGCACGAGTATGCCTTTTCTGGTCGGACAATACTTTAAAAACTTTGGAACACAGATGGCATTTGTATTCATTGCTCTTGTGTCCGTGTTTATTTACCATGTGATTGATACAGGTGGAATATGTCTTGAATCTCTCAGGGCAGTAATAGCATTTATATATAAAGTTCTGTCCATTATGAGCTTGCATGTGTCGCAGCATACTATCTTTCTTTACAGATTTGTTGCATATATTGCAAGTGACTTTATCAATATTGTGACGAGACATGTGTTTCTGTAGATGGCCTCGAAGTATAAATGCCTTTCCACAGTCAGTGCATATATGATTTGGATAATGTTGAGGCATATGTATGACTAACATTTTGTGAGTTGGAAATGTTTCATTGCATTCTTTACATACTTTATCAGATTTGTCCAATTTATATGGAACATTTCTCTCGTAATTCTTTCTTCTCAAAAAGTTCCTTCTTTCTTTTTTATCTTCTGGTAAAGATTCTTGGTTTATTTCTTCTCGTAAAGGTTTTTTACATTTATCATTTAACAGTTGAAGATTCCGTTGTGTTCTTTCTAATGCTTTCTGCAGAACATCATTGCTAGTTTTGGATGATGTTTTTTGTTTTCGTTTAATTTTCTTTTGCGATGTATATATCTTGCAATAATCCTTATTTATATCACATTTCTCTTTTAAATTGTACACTTCATTTTTTAAACAATCATCTGAAAAAATAAAATCATTATAAAAGTTGGACATTGCACTTTAAATTTTTCTTTTTTCGTAATTTAACACTTACAAAATGGACATTGCATTGCATACTTTTTATTCGTAATTGTATAATTGTGCTAAATATATTTATGTATTGTCTGTAGTGTTT